>JARHVA010004485.1:600000-945000 GCA_037957365.1 Torreya grandis
CCACCACCATGGTTCTTTGTTCTTCTAGCTGAGTCAGGTACATGATTCTTTTGTCAAGAGAGCTCTCATATGTTTGATCTTCAATGGCCTTCGCCAAAACTCAACGCTGGTAACTCTAAAGTGATTGGTATCTCAACATTAATACCATAGAGAAGTTGAAAAGGAGACACACCAATTGCCCTTTTTGGCATGATCCTGTCAGCCCACAGAGCATCAACTAATGCTTTATGCCACATCCTTTGATTATCATCTGCAAGTTTTTTGATAATAGTTACCAAATTTTTATTGTTGGACTCAGCTTGTCCATTCCCTTGCGAAAAATAATTAGAAGAATGAGAGAGCATAATTCCATAATAAAAATAGAATTATGTGATTTCTTGAGAGGTAAAACAAGCTGCATTATCAATAACAATTTTGAGTGGGACTCTAAATCTGGAAATGATATTCTCTTTCAGAAAGTTGCATACAATTTTTGAAGTAGCATGCTTTGTCGAGATTGCTTCTACCCACTTAGTGAAATAATCAGTCGCTGTAAGGACATAATCATGTCCAACACTTGAAGATGGATTTATTGTCTCAATAAAATTGATTACCCACTACTATAAAGGTTCCTCTATGATTATTGGCTTGAGAGGCAGAGCAACCAACTTGGGCTTTCCAACAAATTGTTGGCAAAGTTCACATTTCCTCACCCATTTATGTGCATCTTGGAAAAGAGTCGGCCAATAATATCTGGCTCACAAAATTTTGTGAGCAGTCACAGGGGCAGAAAAATGTCCTCCACATGCTAGATTGTGGAAAGATTTCAAGAACTGAGCCTGTTGTTCTTTATCTACGCAGTGAAGAAAAACTCCATCTATGCTTCTTTTGTACAAGCCATTATCCCAAAGGACAAAATTGGCAGCTTTTAATTTGATAGTTCTCCTCTCTTTGTAAGACAAATGAGCAAGACATTCTCTACAAGTCATAAAATATGCAATATCTGAGTACCATTCATTGGTAGTAGAAACAAAAAGGACTGTTGGCATATTGTCTACTTTAGCTTCTTCATGTTATGTATCTTCTAGCTTATTGTCAGCCATTAATTGACAAAGACCTTTACCTCTGACCAACTTTATCAGCTTGATATCTAGATCAAATTCTTGGATTTTTGCAATCTAATTACCTCTCTTTGTGCCAAACTCCTACTGAGTTAATATAGACTTGACTGTACTGTCAGGAACTAAGGCAGTAGTATGTGAATTCAAAATATAGAAGCGAAAGTGTTTGACTAATTTTACCAAGGCATAGGCGTGCTTCTCTATATTTGAATACTTCATTTCATGAGTTTTCAGAGGGCAACTCATGAAAGAGATGGGGAATTCCATACCTTCTTTGTCTTGTTGGACAAGAATTGTTGAAAGAGTATGCTCAGATGCATAGCTGTATATAATGAAATCTCTGTGGTAATCTGGGCAGACCAAGGTAGGGGCGTGAGCAATAGCGACCTTGATATCTTGAATTGCTGCTTTGCCTTCTTTGGTCCAGCTGAAGGTAATCTTTCCTTTCATCATGTTTACAATGTGTCTTATCTTTTCAACAAATTCAGGGATGAATCTCCGTAATAAATTCACTTTTCCAAAGAAAGAGTGAACAACATTCATACTTGCAGGCAAATTCAACTCTTGGATAGACTTGACTCTATCTGAGTCAATCTTTATGCCTTCTTTGGACACAATGTGTCCAAGGAGTTTCCCTTCTGTCACTCTAAAAACAAACTTTTTAGGATTCAAAGAAATACCATTCTGCCGACAGCGCTCCAGCACTTGTTGCGAATGGCGTACATGATCAGATCGACACATTGAAAAGATAGTTAAATCATCAAGATATACAACTATGAATTTGCCAATTTCATCTTTAAAAGCCATGTCCATAGCTCTCTGGAAGGTAGCACCAGCATTTATTAATCCAAAAGGTATTCTTTTGTATGCAAATGTACCCCAAGGCATGATGAACGCAGTCTTGTGTTGGTCAACTTCAGCAACTTCAACTTGGTTATAGCCTGAGAAGCCATCCAGCATTGATAACATTTTTGATCCTATCACTATTTGGAGCACTTCGTCTATGATTGGCAAAGGGTAATTGTCTTTCAGAGATGATTGATTCAGATTTTGAAAATCTACACAAATGCAGATTTTGCCATTTTTCTTCCTTACAGGAACTATATTTGAAATCCATGTAGAATGATGGATTGGAAAAATAATTCTAACATTTAACATTTTCTGAATCTCAGACATAATTGTTCCTAAAATTTTTGGATTGTATTATCTGGATTTCTGCTTGTAAGGCATTGAATCAGCCTTGAGAGGAATATGATGGCAGATTTCATCAGGTCTAAGAGACTTCAGATCTCTGTATGAATATGCCAAGACATCAATGTATTGATAGAGCAAAGAAGTGAATTTGAATTTTTCTTCAGGTGTACAAAACTTACCAATGTTGACCATTTTTTGATTTTTTTTGTTGGTCAGATTCACTTGGTCAAATCCTTGAGAGAAATTTGAATCTGTCTGTTGTTGCTTGATGAATCTATCATGCTTGTCAAATAGCTTCTCAAGAGAAACTAGGCCTTTAAGAATTTTTTTTCCTTTCAGCTGTATAAACTCTTCATTTACATCTGAACTGGATTCAAAAATTAATTCAGACTTATGAGATTTGCTACCTTCAAAATATAGCTATTCAAAAATGTCTTTTTATTCCAAGAAGGCAATGATTTGATTATCATCATTGAAAATTTGCCAATGATCATTATTTTCAGGAACACTCCGCCTATAGACCAACTCAATGGTATATTTGGTTTCTTTAAAATCAAAATGAGGAACTAAAAGAGTTCCTAAAATAGCAAGTGCATCAGCTCTATCATTGGATTTGCTTGGAATGGAAGAAATGTTGAAAGCATCAAAGCTTTCAATTTGGTCCCAAACAAGATTACGGTAATGGTGCAGCCTCTCATTCTTGGTCTGATATGAATTTCTCACTTGGTAGACTATTAATTTGGCGTCCCCTTTAGCATGAAGAAACTTGACGCCTCTTTCTTGATTAGCCTTCATGCCCAGCAACAGTGATTCATATTTAGATGTATTATTTGTGTTGCTGAATTGTAACTTATAGGATGAAGGGAACATATCTCCTTGAGGAGATATCAAGATAATTCCGGCTCCTGAACCAGTAGAGGAACAACTACCATCAAATTCTAGAGTCCAAATCTCATCAGACACTGTCTTTACTTTAGACTTTCCCTCATCAGAGATGGAGGGTCTTTCTTCATGATTTGTATATAAAAATTAATTACCCATACCTACAGATTCAAAGAGAATTTGAGCTTCAGGAGCTGATGTCTTGGTAACTACATACTTTGCTTCCTTTTCAGGAAGTAATCTTTTCATCATGCCTTGGATAGGGATCCTTGCCTGAGATAGATCCATGTTCAGTTCTCCTCCCACATCCTTACAAAAATTTTGTCCAAGTAAAATGCCATAAGATGCTAGGACGTCAGCCACTAATATAGTCATTTTAATCCTCTTGTCTGGAAAGGCTATGAACGTAAATTAGGCATCTTTGATTTGCCCCAGTAATGGCACTTGCTTATTCTCCATGGAGAAACATCTACCAAATGTCTTGGTCAATGTGAGACCAAGAGACTCAGTGACTTTGGCAGGCATAACATTGTCAGATGCACCTGAGTCTACTATACAGTTACTCAGCTTGTGGCCATTAATTAACAGGGAAACATAGAAGGGTTCTATTTTTTTAGGAGCAGCTAGAGGAGTAATAATTAGATTATTTGGAATAGGTGTATTCATTAAAGAATCAAAAGTTACTTTTTTGGCCTTTTGTCCTACAGGGATGGTCTGATTTTTAACATATTAGACCAGCTTGTTCAATTGATCCGAATTGGACTACAAGTACTCAAATTTAGGCATCTATATTTGTCTTTTTGACATGTTCAATTATGTTAAATGGCTAAATCAAGCTAGGTACAGAGAAAGGTACTTCAACTTTCTAAATTTTAGAAGGGATGAGAGGTGAGCTGGTTTGCAAATTAGAAGTAGAAGGGGAAGGTGCAATAGATGTATTTACTTTTTGAGTAATGACCAGATCTTTTGATTGAAAAGGCAGAGTTGTCCCATGCTTGACAATTATGACTACTAGCTGTGATTGTTCTTCTATCTTTTCTTTATCAGCTTGCTGGGCTGATTGATTCTTAGACCTGGTAAACACTACATATGATCCATCTAAAGCTTCTCCTTTGCTTTCAAGTTTATCCTAATAATTTAGGAAACTAATGTGGGAGTCACCAGTTGATTCTTCTTGACTATCGTTAATGATATCAACATCATTTTCTTGATTTAATTCAGGCTGATAAGAGAATTCTGATTCTATTTCAAGGTATCTTATTGTTGAATTGGTTAGAGGAGCTTCCAAGGCAAGTTTTCCTAGTAGAGGAGGAAGGCAATTTTGTTGTCCTTGGTTTTTGGCAACATTGCCCTGATATGACTGATTTGGGAATGTCTTTCTGCATGTAGGAGTAGAAGACATTCTTTGAGCCATTTGCTTTTTGAGGGCAAGGAGTTCATTTGCTAATTTCTGCACCATCGGATCTATGGTGCTTGTAGATGCAAATTCTAAAGATGATGAAGTTCTATTTCTATTGGGATCTCTTCTTATTTTTCCTACTAAGATGAGATCATCTTCTACTTCAGTGGCCAAAAGTTGAGCTGCAGTGAGATCTATTTGGCCAACACATCTCAAGAGGAAACTGACTTCAGGTAGCTGAGAATTAATGAAAAAGCATTTGAGATTCTCAGCTGTAGGTCTGGGAATCATAGGAATTCTATTTCTCAACTTGTCAAATTTAGCTATGAAGTCTCTCATAGGCTCATGCGGCTCTTTTTTCATTTGTGTAAGTTGAGCAAGAAGTGTATGTGCATCTTCTGCAGGTTTGAATCTGGCTTCAAACTTAGCTTTCAAAGTATTCCAATCAGTCACAGATCGAGCTTGTAAGTGGTAAAACCAATCTGCAATGGGATCTTGTAGTGTTTCAACAAAAAGCCTAACTGCTATATCTTCAAACTCTACTCCAATTTCTCCACAAGCTATACTGAATGCTGCAATGTGTTCATTAGGATGAACTTTGCCATCACCGTAGAATTTAGGGAAATTCTTCCTAAAACTAAGTGGAAGCTCATGCAGAGGGGGAGCAAGATTGAGAGGACCAAAAGCATTACCCTAGGGGCCTTTAATTGCCATTATAGGATACTAAAAAAGAGGGATAAAAAATCTCAAAGGGGTAATTATAAGCACAGCTCTATCAACAGTAGAAGTATCTACTTCATCTGGTAAAGAAGATCTAGCTTTAGTAGGAGTGTAGCTCTTGGTTCGTTGGAGATGAGATGGTGAAGGAAATAGTTCAAAATCACTTTGTTGTACCAGCTCAAACATAGGATCAACAACACCTTTAGCCCTTTGGCTTCGTGTATACCTTGAATCTGCTAGATTGCAAAACAAAAATAGAAAAGATTTGACTTTGCTTTAGTTAAAGCTTGAGGCTTTAAACTGTGTGTTTTTTTCCTGTGGTGTGGAGGTGAATGGAATGGATAGACTATAAATGGATAATGGGTAATTCACTATCGAAGTCACCAAAAAATTTTGGTTGAATATTTTGTCTATCAGCGTACTGGTAAACAAAATAGGTCTTATCAGCCAAAGCAAGAAGATTAGTCATCCTAATGTGTAAGTTTATCACATCAGAAGGAGACTTCTCTTTCCTCTCATCAAGGGGAGGTTCCCTATGGATATGCTATGTATATGTATAAATAGAAAATAATACTCAAGGGTAGGACCAAACATCCATCTCTCTTTCTTTAGAGATGATCTATGCAAAACAAAGGAAAAACTCAAGAGAATGACATACAACTCTCCTCTTCTTTCAGGAAAAACTATTTAGCCAGCTGCAAGAATACTCTTGGAAATTAAAGTAGAGCGTAACTGGGAGTATGATAACTAGCAAATCAAAATAGAACACAAAGTCTCTATCTGAAATGCTCAAGAGTAATATATGAAGGGCAATGAAAGCTCAAAGTCCTTTACACAACAATGAAAAAAGTAAACACACTGAAGGCAGCTATGGGGGCACAAAGTCTCTCCATAGTTGATTCTTTAGGACACCTTCTTGACTAATTTACTAATCTTGCTTATTAAATTAATGAAATAGAAAAGATATCATAGTACAAAGTCTAAAAAAGTCCCTTGTTTTCATTAATAGAATATGATCAACAGACTGAGCACACAGTCTCAATGATGCCTCTCAATTTTGGTAGAGTTTCATTTAAATTGTCAAAAAGAAGATAATTTTACAATGAAAGAAAGTCCCTTATATAGCTACTTCAAGAAGGACTCAGGAACAGTAATACATCATGATGTGTTGGGAAATGTTAGGAAGACAAGTTGGAACTTTGGGGCATTTTTCCCATTTGATCTTCTCAATGTAGATAAACAAGTCATACAATTGAAAGATTACAACTTTCAATGTCCACTTAATGATCTGATCTTGTCTTCATCATTTCTCCTTTCCAGATTAATTGAATCGAGCCCTGGATTCATCCATTGTTCTGCCTTTCCTCATTTTTAGCTAGTTTTTGTCTTGAATTCTAGAAATGCATTTGGGTCTGTAAATCAAAGGCTATTTCACTATCTTTAAAATTGACGTTTACATGCCCATCAATATGCTTCCAATGGCTAGTCAGCTATGCTGAATTTGACATCTTTATGGGCATCATCTCTTGGTCTTCTTTCAGCTTTTGGCTTTCTGCTTAGCACTTTTTTGAATTGGACATACCCATTTGGGCCTTGAGAAATGATCCTTGTCGAGCCCTTTATTTTGACCACCGAGAGTCCCCCGCGGGTAATTCCTTGGACATTTGTCCCGTGGAAAATTCCCATAGACAAAAAGTCTGGGTAAAATTCTCACAGACAAAATGTCCACAGAAATTGGTTTTGCCAAGTATTTGAACAAGTCTTTGGATTTCTTTTGAAAATCTAAAGGGTGTTTTGGTTGATGAAGTGTCCTCCATAAGGGGACTTGTCCTTTGAAAAAGTTCCTTTCAGCATTGAACTGCCCCTTTGAACTTGGCCAATGAACCATTAGTTGAACCGGTTCAAAGGTTCAATGAAGCGTGCCAAGTCCCTTTGAATCAAAAAAGAAATGAACCATTGGATGAACTTTGATGTTGAACCAATACATTGAACCAATCAGTTGAACCAAGGCTTTGAACCAAAATGGTTCAAGCCAATGGTTCAAGCTGATGGTTCAACAAATAAAATAGGCCGATAAACTAAGCATTGAACTAAATATTTGAACTTGCCTTTGAACCAACAGTTGAACCATTTGATTGAACATATCCATTGAAATAATTCAACGGTTCAACGAAGTGCACCAAGCGCCTTTGAAACAAAGCCAATGAACCATTCAATGAGCCAAATGGTTGAACCAAGTGAATGAACCTGCTGTTGAACCTAGACGTTGAACCAAGTTTTAACTCAATGGTTCAAACAAGGCTTTGAACTGATTAACGAACCAAATGGTCGAACCAAAAGATGCTAAAACAAAGGGAATGAACCATCTGAGTGAAATAAAGCATTTAACTACTTGGTTGAACTGAGCCATTGAATTGTTCCTTTGGTTGAACCTACCGTTGAACTATTCCTTTGGTTGAACCTGCCATTGAACCTTGAACTCGTTGAACCTTTGAACCAAAGTGGTTCAATGGTTCAACGGTTCAAGTCACCTTGATTTGGCCAAATGTTTGGAAGTCGATGAACCATTTAAAATGATTGAAATTTGAACCTTGATGAAGCGCTTAACTCTTGCCAAAGATGTTGAACTTGCTACTGTTGTTTGCCGATGGAGATTTCTATTCAAACCAAGGCATTGAAACAATCCCAGAAAATGACTAAGTGTTTGAAAACCGATTCCTTTGACTGAAACTGTCTGCAAAATCCTTTGAATTTGTATAAATGAACCTGCCTATAGAATCTGAAGATATAAAGTCTGTAGATTTTCAACATGTGAAATCCATTGAACTTGATTTGCAAATTCTATAGATTTTTTGAGAAGCTTTGAAAATGAGAAATCTGAATATCTAAGACAAATTTTGAGAATGGAAGATACAATTTTGGTCTGTAAGACCAAAATATTTCAAATGTTGTCCTAAAAATGAAAGCTATTTTTAGTTGACAATAGTTATCTCTAATGCAACCAAAGGAAATGAAGGAAAACCAAATATTGTGGTCAAACCTCCTCCCTTCTACCTTTATTTAATCATTGACATATTTTTGGTACATAAATGCATGGTGAATAGTGGATCAATTAATTCAATGATGCAAAAATCAATAATAGATCAACTTGGTTTGAAGTATGAACCCCAAACTAAGGAATTTTTTCAGCTTGATGGATCTTCTACCAAACCAACTAGTATTATCAAAGGTCTAAACTTGAACCTAAATGCTTGTCCTAGTGTTTTAATGGCTCAATATGTAGTGGTTCTAGATATACCTCCTCATTTTGCTTTATGCTTATCTAGAGACTTCACAACTAAAATTGGGGGTTATCTAGTAGTATATTGGTCATATGTGGATTTCAAGACAAGGTATAAAACCAAGGTTTCTATTAAGGCTAAACCTATTTCCCAATTTCACATTGATCTTATGGGTCAAGCAACCTGAATACCAATTATACCAGTCTATATGAAGAAGACCACATTGTGGGTCAAGAACTAAACACTCATCCTAAGGGGACACCTAATATGTTCTTAGATAAGTTATGGAATGATAATCAACTAATTTATCCTTTGGGAGGTGTTGAATAAACAAATATGGGAATTATTATTTGCATGAAGAGAATGAGTTCATATCATCCCTCACTAGGCCATAAGAGGATACTAGTGGATTATGGAAGATGTTCTTTGATGGATCAAAGATTAAGCATGGAGTAGGTACAGGTGTAATGTTAATATCCCCTTATAATGACAAATAATTTTTATCATACAAGTTCCAATTTAGTTATTCTTACAATGCAACTATGTATGAAGGCCTCATCCATGGTCTTCAATGGGATAGTAAGAGGGGAATAAAGAAATTATAGATGTACAAGGATAGTGAGATAATAGTACATTAGGTGAGAGGTTAAAAAACATGTAATAACCCCTTAATGAAGTCCTACAAACATATAGTGTGGGACCTACATGAAAATGGTGAAGCCTTCAATATCTGATTAGTGCTAAGAGAGAAAAATTAGGACACTAATAGGTTGGTAGTTGTAGGGACTTAGTTTGACATCTAATGATTTGAATAAGTATAAATACTGACCACATGTCAAGGTGATATTGAGACTATCAGTTATAGCTAATGAGGTCCATTGATAGGTCTCTAATAGTGACAAGCAAATTACTTGTTTCCTATAGGGAAAGGCAGAGTTTTCCTTAAAAAACCAAAGAAGAATTCAACATTAGTATGAGGATCAAATTATTCAGCTAATCTCTAATAAACTTCCTAAAGGTTTGGTTACTCTTGAAGGTCTTTTCCATGAAGGAGATCACATAAGGAAAGAGAAGGAAGTCATGTCTACTAATGAAGAAAACTATAAGAGAGTCCTCATCTTAAATAACAAGATTCTTAAGCTTGGAAAGGTGATTAATGAGCTATAAAAACATGCATTTATTGAGCTTTATAGGGAATACTTAGATATATTTTATTTTGAGTACAATGCTATAAGAGGTTTTGACCACAAGCTATCCCGACACACCATATATTTTGAGGCCAATGCCAAGCCTATTAAGAAGAAACAAAGACCAATAAACCCAAATATTAAAGATATGATGAGAAAAGAGTTAACCAAGTTGATTGAGTCTAATATTATTTTTCCTATTAAGCACTCCTCATGGGTAGCTAACCTGGTGCCTATGAAAAATAAGAATGGTGAGATCTAATTATGTGTTTACTTCAAAGACTTGAATAGGGTCTCTTTGAAAGACTATTAAACCTTGCCATCTATGGAGGAACTCCTTCAAACGGTTGTTAGTTTTAAACATTTCTCTCTTTTGTATGGGTACTCAAGGTACAACCAGGTGCTAGTTAAGGAAGAAGACCAATACAAGACTACCTTCACCACAAAGTGAGGCACATATGCTTAGAAGAAGATGACTTTTAGCCTCTCAAATGCTAGATGTACTTTTCAAAGATCCATAGACATACATTTACAAGGTTTTCTCAACCATATGGTGCTTGTCTTCCTAGATGACATAACAATTTTCTCCAAGAAGGCTAGTGAACACTTGGACCACTTCAGGTTGATTTTTGAAATATGTAGAGATTATGAGATCTTAATGAATCCCAAGAAGTGTGTGTTTTCTATCCATAAGGGTAAAATCTTGGGTCATATTATGTCAAAATAGGGATTAGTGATTGATTCTAATAGAATAATTACAATCTTGGCCTTGTCCTTGCCCAAGTATAAGAAGGAACTTTAAAGTTTCCATGGAAAGATAAACTTCATGAGAAGGTTTATCCCTGGTTTTGCAAGCTTGGTTAACCTATCACTACTATGTTGAAGAAGAATCATGTTTTCACTTGGAAAAGAAAATGCAAAGTAAGATTTGAAGCTATCAAACAAGCCATTATCCAAACACCTACACTCATGAATCTTGATTTATCAAAATATTTCATATTGTATGCCTTTGACAACATATCAGCTATGTTGTTGAAAAATAATGGAGAAGGGATTTAACAACCAATTTTATTTTTTATCTAAGGGCTTGAAGGGTATGAAGAAAGGTACAATTTCATAGAAAATCAAGTCTTTTTAGCTATGATAAGTCAATTTTTTTTTAGGCCTATGCTATCCTATAGTAAGATATATCTTATGGTGTCTCATCCTAGAGTGAGAGACTTCCTTCTCAATAAGGACCTGAATGAGAAGAGGGCTGGTTGGATTACAAGAGTCATGGAATATGACATAGAAATCAAAGTCACTAAGCTAGTAAGAGGTAAAGGCTTATGTGAACACATGGTTGCTACACATTCATGAAGATAATGAAGTTATCTTGGTGACATAAGATAACTTATAGATAGTTGCACCTCCACCTCACACTAGTTGGGTCCAAGATATGGAAAAATTATTGCTAACAGGTGAGTATCCTCAAGGTATGGATAGAACAAAGAGAGGATAATTTAAAATTTAGTCTATACCTTATGCCTTGATTAATTATGTTCTCTTCAAAAAATAACTCAATGGGGTGCTATTTATATGCATAAATGATGATCAGGTGACTAGACTCTTGGAGAAATTCCATGATGGAATTGTAGGAGGTCATTTTTCCCAAATAACTATAGTTGTAAAAGTGATGAGGTCTGGTTATTATTGGTTTAGCCTCTTCAAAGATGCATATGCATGGGTGATAAAGTGCCAAAATTATGATCTCTTTGTAGGTAAATAAAGGTTGGCGTCCCTTCCTCTTAATGCCATTCAAGTAGAGTAACCCTTCATGAAATGGGGCCTAAACTATATATGAATGATAAATCCACCTTATAGTGGAGGACATAAGTGGGTACTCATTTCTACTAATTACTACACCAGGTGGATGGAGGCAATTTCTCTAAAGGAAGCTAATGAAACAATAATATTGGACTTGTATGATATAATAGTGACAAGGTTTGGTGTACCAAGAACCATCATTTTAGATAATGATTTAACATTTATTGGTATGAAGATGAGTGAATGGGCACTTAAAATGGGAATATACATTAGCAAATCCTCAAATTAATACCCCAAAGCAATGGACTTGTAGAGTCAATGAATAATAACTTGATTAGAATAATTAAGAGGACTGTGGAGGAGAACCAAAGAGTGTGGCATTCAAAGTTAAGGACAACCTTATGGGATGATAGAGTGACTCCCAAGGTTTCCATTGGAAACTCACCATTTATCCTAGTATATGGGAGGGAAGCCCAATTTCCCATCTCTCTTGAGTTACCCACCTTGGAGCTAGCCCATGAGCTTGAGTTAATGGAGAGTGAAACTATGAGTGTGAGGATGGCATAGCTCATGGAACTTGAAGAAATGAAAGATATTTAAATGAATACAATGGAATAACATTAAAATAAAATCAAGAAAGCCTTTGAAAAGATATCCATAGTAAGAGATTTCAAAAAGGCTGATCTATTCCTCAAGTGGGATTCAAATAAGGCCAAGCCAGGCAACCATACTAAGTTTGACAGCTTGTGGAGTATCCCTTAATCCATAGATGAAAAAACATAATGATTTTAAGCTTGCCCATCTAGATGGAGAGGTATTACCAATCCTAGTCAATGGGATTGATCTAAATCCTTATTATTAAAAGGAGAGTGGCATCCTTTTACATTCTAGAGTATATTTGTTGTTTTTTTCCAAGTGCCTTGTGCACATTTTCCCTTTCATTATGTGTTTCTAATTCCTATATGATTTGAGCACATTTATTGTTTTGTTTTGGGTTGTCCTTGATATTTTGAGAGTCCCAATTAGAAGTTTCATCCTTGTGATTAGTTTAAAACCAATTTGAGAAATATTTTTGTGACCCCATAAGCCCAATAGATAGACGAAGGCAACTAGTCTTTTGCATAGGTAGGCATGTAATCCTAGGAGGTCACCAAAAATGTTGGTCAAAATTAGCCTACATGAAATTATTTTTCCTAGACGGATTAGGAAACTCTCTTAGACCATTCAATGACCTTTTACCCCTATGACTAGTCTCTTTCTAGTCCTAACTTGATGATGCAGTATAGTATCCTGGAAGGTCCTGGTGTGGTATGGGGAGCTATACAAAGTCCTTGTGTAGTGGATGATCTAATGGTGGAAAGATAAAATAAACTTCATGACCCTGACTCATATCCCTTTCAATATTTTGAAACACTTTAAGTAATTTTAAGGTAAATTTAGAAATTTTAAGGAAAAGGCCTAGAAATGGGTCTTGAACTACAAGTGAAGGATCTAGTTAGTTTCCATGGTGTTTGAGCATTTAGGGGGAAAAAGGAGGTTTGTAAAAAGTGTCAGAGATTCTAATGAGTCAAAAATGATGTCTATAGAATCTCATATGCCAAAACTACCAAAACTACCCCCAAAAGTGCATTAGATGACTTGAAGACCTTTTAAATAGAAATTCTTAAGTGAAAAAATGACTTTTGAAGAATTAAAATTGGTTTCAACTTCATTATATATACAATCAAAATTACATGACATGCATGAATTAATCCTGGATCGAATAAGATAGAGCACACCTACACTTCCGATCAGGGATACACTTGATAAGCGAGAGCATGACTAATATGGGGATTCACTAGACCCGATTAGGGGATCACTTGTATCATTTGTCACAACACATCATGCTAGGAATGGTTCCAAATCCTATAGTCTAACACAATATCACAATAACCCAAAAATATTCCTATGATTTTATGTTCACTTATGTAATAAACAAAAAAGTAAACTATTCTAATAACAATAAAAGTAAACTAATTTAGTGCGCACCAAAGCTTGTGGAAAAAAGAGGGGGTTAGAATAAAAAAACTAAATTAAACATGCATATGAGACATATACTTACATAAATTTATACAAAATCCTAATACATGGAAGAGAAGAATACATATTGCATTACTGATCTTCTTTTACAAAGGAGAAATAAAGTTAGGAATATTACCTTTGAAGATGAACCTATCAAGTCTCAACCTCTCCCTTGGCCAAGGTGCTTTGAAAGAGATTGTTGTGGCTTGTAGGGATAACCAATATAAATTAGCTCTAGGCTACATGACCTACCTTAGCATCCAAAAGACTTCTCCACAAGACAAGATCGGAGCTCCAAAGAAAGTATTGAACCTTAAAGCTTTATTCCTCAAGTAGAATAGTCCATAAGTAGATTTTTGTTAGCACTTATTCTCTTAATTCTTTGCTCTCTTTCAAATTTTATGAAATTGTGGTAAATGACCTTATATATATAGTAGTATCTTGCCTAAATTTTTTTGGACATGTCTATTGTACTAGGTCAACCGGGTCAACCTAGTACATTTTCAAGAAAACTCACTAGGTCTGTGCTAGGTCAGTTGGGAGGATAAGAAACCAAAAGAGCTAAAGTGTCCCAAAACACACTAGGTTGATCATGTTGACCTAATTTGTTGAGAAAGAAGTCTAAAAATCCATATGGCTCACCTAGTTTTTTAAATAGGAAAAAGGGAGATAACGCAAGAAAAGAGGGATAAAGCATGAAAAATGATAGGAATGATTAGGAAAGAGAGAAATAATCATAAGGTTCATGGTTTTAGGAAGAAAAAGTGTGTATGGAAAGTGATAAAATTAACAACAATCTTACAAAGCATTGATGGTCTACCCCCCTTTCCCAATAAATCCTTTAAGGCATGCACTCAAAGAGATTGAGACTTGACAGGTTCCTGCAAGATACAAAGTGTCAGTAATCAATAAAAGTTTGAAAATATTATTTGTATACATATACTCTATCCAAAGCTAATCATGTGTCATGTAAGTGTAACATGAGATGGTGCTTCAAAGATAGAAAATGATGACACACAACATTGATGCTAAGTATGGTGTAGTAGGAAGCAAATAAGATAAATGAAAGAATTGAATTGAAAATTACATACCTTTAATGTACCTTAATTCTATAGATAAAGAAGAAGACTGCAAAAAAGTGAAGGTGTCTAATGTAGAGAACACTAGACGAACCTATATAAGTTAGTGCAAAAAATAGACAAAAATATAAATTTTGTGGAAGATAGACATATAGTATTTAGATTGAAAGTTTAAGAAAATTTGGAAAATTAGAATTTAATGATTAATAAATGCTAAAAAGAATGACAAATGATAAGAAATAAATGACAAATGATTGGTAAAAGAATGACAAATGATAGGAAAACATGGTAAATCACATTAGAAAATATGTAAAACATAAATGGAAAAAAGGAATGTATAAAATAATAACTCATGTTGAGAAGCATGTAAAACATGAATGACAAATGAAATATCAATGCAAGACAAAGCTAACAAAGATATGGAAGAAGGTAAAAAGTAAGCTTATGTAAGATAGGAAAAATAAAAACATAACAAAAGAAATATCAATGCAAGACAAAGCTAACAAAGATATGGAAGCAGGTAAAAAGTAAGCTTATGTAAGATAGGAAAAATAAAAACATAACAAAAGAAATATCAATGCAAGACAAAGCTAACAAAGATATGGAAGAAGATAAAAAGTAAGATTATGTAAGATAGGCAAAATAAAAACATAACAAAAAATATTAAAGTATTTTGAATGAAATTTAAGTCAAAAAGTAAGACAAACATGAAGAAGGTATATATAAAGAGAAACATGTAATAATGGAAAAAGGGTGCGAACTCAGCTATTTGCAATAGAAAGGTATCTCAATAATGACAAATGAAAGAAAAGAGTAATCCATAGTTACTCAAACATGTTGTTTTGATTTAAGAATAAATAAAACTAAAATAAAGTAGTGCTAACATGCTTTTAAGAGATGAAGAAGAAGGAAATTTAATAAGAGGGAAAATAGATTTGGAACCATAATTTGCTTGTTAAGGGGGGAAAATGAAATGGGTGGAGGGGAGAATGAAATAACAAACAAGGTAGAGAAACTCTTTATTGAAGTCAAGACACTCAAATTTTGTTTATCAAAACAAAATAACTTTTGACCTTAAGAATTATGAACAACTTATCTTAGCTACACAAGTCTTAGCTCAACAAATACAGTATATAGATCATCCCATGAAGGCTATATGCATGAAAAGTAAAATGGACCTATCTCCCCATGACGTGTTCCCTACTCTTTAGGACCCCTTACAGAGCCATCAGTCTACTACAAATATTGTGTACTTGCATGAGAAAGTAGGTATCACTAGAGATTTTTTTTGAAATCCTTTATTCCAATCTACTGGCCTACCATACCCTAAAGGACTTCAGCTTTATGGGAAGCTGACTGTGGAGTTTGAGATTTGATTGGAGATAGGAGATGTGCTTGTAATCATGTATTTTTGTGTGATTTCAACTTTTAAGATTTGTATGTTGACTTTTAGAGATCATTGCCTTTTATTTTCAAATGATTTGTATTCTACTTTATTTTGATGGATTTTTCTGTTCCTCCTCCATACAGATTTGGAAAACCAAATAAGGGTGCTATAAATGAATTTCATGTGAAAAATTTGGGACAAGGTTGCTAAGAGAGATAAATTCAAAGAGCATGGGGTCTAAGAGTCTCATAAATCTAGGTGAAATAAAAGTGTTATCTTGACTTTGACCTTGTTTATCCAATGTGGAGATGAGAGAAAGGGGAAATCAAGAGGGGTGACACATGGAAAAAAAATGAATTTATTCTAATTGCAAAGATGTGATAAAGGTAAAAAAGGGATACAATGACAAAAAAGGTGTGATTCCTTATCATAAGAATGAGGGAAGTGGAGGAAAACTTGTTAACATAGATTGTTATGCAAATTCTATCTACCAAAAGAAGCAAAAGCTAGTGTCTAATAATAAAGATAAAAAAAAACATGAAAAGAATGGTAATTTTATGAGGAGGGCCAAGTCCTATCCATGGTCTTACAAAGCAACTCATAAAAGAGGGAACCAAAAGGGTGATAATAATCAAGAGAAAAACAAAAAGTGAGGGAGCGTTTGTACAAATCATCTCATAAAGAATAACCCAAAAGATGCCAAAATAGCATTGGCAAGCAACAACATGAGAAAAATAAGTAAAAAGGATGGTAATTTTGTGATGGGTGTCATGTTTCATCTATGGTCTTAGGATTCAAATCACAAAAGATAAACCCACAAGGGTGCCAAAAGAGGAATTCGAAAAGAAAAAGAAGAGTATGGTACATCAACAGGTAAATGCTAAGAAAAGGGGAAAAATGATCATAAAGCTACTAAGACAAAGAATGAAATAAAAAAGACAAAATTGAAAGATAAATATAAGGGAAAAAATGAAATAAAATGCCAAATGTGATGTGTAAGAAAGGTAAAATAACATAAAGGAAAACAATGATGATGCTTAGGAAAGTGAAACTAGAAGAATAAAAATGCATAAAAACAAAGAAACATGAGACAAAAAAAACAAGTAAAATCTATGCTAACGTCTATATCAAACATGAGCATGTGAAATATAAGTCTATAAGTCTCGAAAGGTTTCTTGAAGATAAATGTGTTTGATATTATGAATTGGATAAGAAGATTGGGCATTGCAAGATGCCCCAAAGGGGAAGTGGATGCAGGGATGGGCATCGTAAGATGCCCCAAAGTCTAAATGAATATATGGATGGGCGTCACAACATGCCCTAAAGTATGAAGGGACATGTAGATGGGCATCGAAAGATGCCCCAAGTGTGAGTTGGAATGAGGTGATATTGAACCATTAGAATGATTTGCATTGGATTGATAGGTGCATTTGGAAATAAGTAAATGTGTTGGTTTGTTAGATTTTAAGGAGGTTGAATGTGACATATGATGTGTAGGATAGGTATGGAGAGGTAAAGGAGGTAAAGGAGGACCACATATGATATGATTTGGAGTACACATTTGAACTAGGTTCTTTTTTGGTTCATGTGGCCTAGGAGGTTAAGATTCAATGGATGCCACAATATATTTAAAGTTATTCATGTTAGTTATCCTTTCCTTATTGGTGTAGGAAGAAGGATCAATTGTTGTTTGACCAAAATTAGTGGATGAGGTATAGGTATGGGATGATTGTTTTTTTTCATTAGATAGTTGATGTTGATGTGATTGTAGTTCTTGAGATTGATTTTGAGAAGCTTGAACATAATCTTGATAACATTGTTTTGTGAGAATATCAAGATTAAAATGTGGACCAGGCAAGGAAGAAATAAGAAAATGGTGAAGATCACGACAATACTCATGAGAATGACCTATATTAGCATGCCACCAATTTTTTTTTATCTATATTGTATCATTTTGGACAAGGTTTGGAAGGATCGAAGCTCATGGATTTAAAGGGCAGAAATTTCATCATAAGTTGTTCTAGACTCAAGGGAGGGTGGGTTGGGTTAAAATTGGTTGAATTAGATGTTCCTTGTTGAGCTTGGGGAGACTTGGATGAATCAATGGTATGAGAATAAGATTGGAAAGATGCTTTAGTAGTTGTCTGAGGTGTTTCAAATTGAGTCATAAGAAAGTTTTGCCTTTTTGTTTGGTCTAAGGCTTCTTCTAAAGTTTTTGGTGAAAAAATTTGAACTTTGTATTGAAGAGAAGGTTTAAGAGAAGTAATAAATAGTTTAATAAGAGTGTCATCATTAATGTTATGGTCTACTTTATGAGAAAGAGACTTCCATCATTTGATGAAAGTATGAGAATATTCATTAGGATGTTGCTTGGCATTGATAAAATGACTAAGGTAATTTTCAGGAAGGTCATCATGTTGGAATTCCTTCACTAGAGCATTGACTAAATCCTTTAGTTGTGAGATGGAGTGTCTAGCTAGGTGGTTGTACCATTCAAGTGCATCACCAACAAAGGTTTTTCTTAAGAGTTTTGTGGTAGCAAAGGTGTTAGTTTGGATCCATTCTTTATAGAGATTACCAAAAGATTTAAGAAAGATAGTAGGATCCTTAATCCCATTATATGTGATAGTTGGAGAAATATTTCCAATATATATGGATGTAATAAATGGGGCTAAACGTTCATTTTGAAGATGTTGAAGCATTTTTTATTCATTGGAGGTTGAGGGATGATATTCCCATTGACATATCTAAGAGAAGGAGGGATAAAATTTTGATTTGGTTGAGACATGATGATTTGATGTGGTTGACTAATTATGTTGCATGAGTGTTGTTGAATGCTCATCATTTGAGATTGATTGGTTGTTTGCATGATGTTCATTTGTTAGATAACTTGGGCAAGAAGTTGAGTTGTATTAATAAGTGGATTAGTGTTTGTAGGAGGGGTATTAGTGTTGATAGGAAAAGGATTTTTAGTGTTAGTGGGAGGAATATTATTTGTAGGTGAAGGATTCCTAATATTAGTATTGATTATCTTAATTCTGGTAGAAAATAAGGAATCTTAGTCAAGCCATCATTCTTGTGAGGAGTGTAGATAGTATTGTCATCAAGGTTATTGAAAGTTTGGGAACCATCAAGATTATCAATTTGAGTGATATGATGTGATGAAGGATTCCCAACATTGGTATTGTTAGGAGGATTATGACGAAGGATATCAACTACATTGCATTGTGTAGTGAGAGGTTTATGCATAGGAGAAGGTGAAGGAAGAAATTGGATCGTTTCATCAGAAGTAATGAAATAAGTGAGGTTATTATCCAAGTCCTTAATTATGCAATGTTATTGAATAAGGGAAGGCTGTATAGATGTCATCATGATGAAACAAGACTAGATAACCACATAAGGAGAATAGGAAATGACCGAAAACAATATTGGGTTGACCGAGTCGACCTAACATAAAAATAGGGATTGCAAAACTATACTGGGTCAACTAGGTCGACCTAGTATAGTGAATAGGTGTTATAAAATAAAATAAAAGGGTTGAAGATAGTACTAGGTCGACCAATTTGACCTAGTACAGTGGATAAAGATTGAAAAAAGACACTAGGTCGATTGGGTTAACTTAGTACAACATATAGGGTCTGATTTCTTATTTTGCCTATATATTTAGTTCTACTTATCCATTTTTCAAACCGTAAAATTTGTTGAATTTGTGATGATGTAAAGAAGATGATAAAGTTGATATAAAGTTATGAAATAACATAGAACTAGGTTGACCTAGTTGATTATGTCAGAGTGGTTTTAAAGATTACAAACTGTGAAAGGAAAATACATAAATAGAAAGATACAAAGAAGTATAAACTAATTTGAGTGGTTCAGAGATGGAAATGAATAATATTCTTAATCAAGAACCTTAAAAAATTTGGTAAAACCTACAAGTTAGGTCGAGCTGGTCGATCAAGCTATACAAAAACCTACTAAAAATGTACTAGGTCAACTTAGTTGACCTAATAAGTTGAACTAGAAGATTGAAAATGCATTAGGTCAACATAGTTGACCTATTAGTCTAGAAACTTGAAAACTTATGCTATAAAGATAAATATCTAGGTCAATAAAATTGATCCAACAGGTCAAAATATATGATAAAAATGATGATAAAATAATGAAATAAAAATGATCAAATCCAATAAGGGTTTGATTCATGTCAGGTTCACTAGAATGCATGCAATAAAAATTGCATGATGTACATGAATTAATATTAGATTGGATAAGATAGATCACACCTACACTTTTGATTAGGGATATAGTTGTTAAGTGGGAGCATGACCAATATGGAGATCTGCTAGACCTGATTAGGGGATCACTTGTATGATTTGTCACAATACATCATGATAGGAAGGGTTGTAAATCCTATAGTCTAACATAATCACACAATAACCCTAAAAGAGTCCTATGATTTGATTTTAACTTATGTAATAAACAATAAAGTAAACTATTCTAATAACAAGAAAAGTAAACTAATCTAGTGCACACCAAAGCTTGTGGCATAAAGTGGGGGTTAGAACAAAAAAATAAACAACTAAATTAAACATGCATAGGAGATATATACTCATATCAATGTATATAGAATACTAATACATGGAATATAATAATACATATTGCATTATCTATCTATTATTACAAAGGAGAAATAAAGTTAGGAATACTTACCTTTGAAGATGAATTTGTTGAGTCTCAACCTCTCCCTTGGCTAAGGTGCTTTGCAAGAGATTGTTATGGCTTGTAAAAATAACCAAGATAAATAATATCTAGGATAAATTACCTACCTAAGCATCTGAAAGACTTATCCACAAGATGAGATCAGATCTCCAAATAAAGTATTGAACCCTAAATATTTATTCCTCAAGTAGAAAGGTCAATAAGTGGATGTTTGTTAGCACTTTTTCACTTAATTATTCACTCTCTTTCAACTCTTATGAAATGGTGGTAAATGACCTTGTATATATAGTAGTATCTTTCCTAAAAAAGTTTAGACATGTTGATTGTAATAGGTTGATCAGGTTGACCTAACATGTTTACAAGTAAACTCATTAGGTATGTGTTAGGTCAGCTAGAATGCTAAGAAACAAAAAGAACTAAAGTGTCCAAAAACACACTAGGTTGAATAGGTTGACCTAGTTTGCTGAGTAGGAAGTCTAAAAATCCATATGGTTGACCTAGTTTATTGAATAGGAAAAATGGAGATAAAGTAAGAAAAAGAGGGATAAAGCATAGTAAATGATAAAAATGATTAGGAAAGAGAGAAATAAGCCTAGGGTTCATGGATCTAGGAATAAAGAGTGTGGATGGAAAGTGGAAAAAAGGAAAAACAATATTATGAAGCACTGATGGTCTACCCACCCCTTTCCTGGTGCACCCCTTAAGGTATGCACTTAGAGAGATTGAGACTTGATAGGTTCCTATAAGATATAAATTATCAGTAATCAATAAAAGTTTTAAAATATTATGTGTATACACATTACACCTCCTTATGGCATTTTTTCCCTATTTATACATGTTCAAGGCCATTTCAAGTCATTTGGAGTGGATAAGAGTTGTTTGGGAGCAAAAAGATGCATTTTTTAGTCTTTTGGATCTTTGGTTGAAAAGGGTTTTGAAGGTTTTACTTGGTACAAGAGCTCAAATATCATATTTAGGCATCCACAGTGTCACTAATATCCTCTTTTATTCCTCTAAAATTAGATTCAAGAACAATAACCATCAAAGGTAAGGAAAACCTATTAGCTGCAAATTAGGCATGAAACATGTTTTTTTCCATTAATGAAAGTCCAAAAATTTAAAAAAGTTTAAAGAATGAAGGAAAGGCCATTTATATCATAAAAATACTTTCCCAAGTGTTTTATTACATAGGTATGATTTTGGTTCTTCATGCTAAGGAAAAATCATTTTGGGCAATCTTGGACAGCTCTAAGAGAGCCTCAAGTTTTCACTCAATATGGTCAAGAGAGAGAGAGAGTTGGGATAGAATATTTTGGTCAGTGATAGGGACCCTAGTGGCCTTCCACTTTGTGTCATTTTTGGTCTAGTTCATCTCCCTATATTTATGAACAATCGCTAATAATGCAGGGGTGTCTAGATGGCCTATTCATCCAAATAAGGTCCATGTTTTCTTTTGTTTCTTTTCTTCAGGATATCATGAGGAGGAATGATTTCAAAGGATTCATTACAGGGTCAAATGAGACCTATTATAATTGGTTTCATCAAGTAAATAATTTTTTTTATCAAAGAATATAATTGGATTCATGTATGAATCAAATTTATAATCTAGAGTTGTAGCTCCATATTTTGATTATAGAACTGATTGGTGGGTACCATGAGATAAGCTGATTTGGTGCTTAGTTATGGAGTTGGTGCTTATTTAGAGTAGGTGATCTTAAATTAGGGGATTGGTGTCTCCTTAGGGTCAATGCCCTTAAACATTATAACCAGTGAGGTTCTTGATTATGAGGCTGATTAGAATAGTATATTCTAGAAGCTATTCTCATGGTGGTTTTTCCCATATTAGATTTTCCATGATATATTTAGTGTTATGTATTTTTGTGTGTGTGATATCTACATATATTTTTTAACCTGCATTAAGAGTTTCAAAAAGTATTAAGTTAGTCAATCTACTGATTCACCCCCTCTTAGTAGATAGTTGTGTTCTAACACTTATAAGGTTTGGGCATCAAAGAAACATTTCAAAATAGAAAAGGGGCCAGAGGGGAAAAAAATAAAAAAATAAAATCACATAGTAGAAATAAACACATGAAAAAACCAAACACACAACTAAAGAAAGTCTATCTAATATATGCATTACCACCTCCTACTTGAGTTACTAAAAAATTACATTGGAGGGGACAACTTGTTAGGATAAAATAAAACATATATTTATCCCAGAATCACATACAAGAGAAACTATGAAATGAATCAATAAAATATATAGAAAATAATCACAAACATGCAAAAAATAAGAGACACCATATTTAATGTGGTTCACCCAAGATGGGCTACATCGACCAAACTTATCTAGTCTATTATTTATAGCAATATAAGGGAGAAACAAATCCTGCAACAAAACCTGCTACACCTATCTACCTTCTCTACCTCCTCTATATGTACAAATATCTCTTTTTTTTCCATCTCAGCCATGTATCAATACATTTTAGGAAAAAACACACCTAAACATAATCTCTACCATCAGATCTAAAAACCTTTAATCAATGTCCTAGATTGACTATGAAATTATAATTTTATAAGGTAATTTTAATAAAATTTTCTCTTCAAGGGTGTTTCCCCGAACCCTCACTAGGGTTCACAGCCCCTAGACCCACCCATTAAGGGGGTCATCCACCTTGGACCCCACAAGGGTGGTTACCCCAACTGCAACCCCCACTCCATTAGGGATACAAAGAATGGGATCCAAAACCTAGTTGAAATAACACCATAATTTTAACCTTTGATCTTGGAAGACAATCAAGATCCACACCTAACAAAACTAAGAAGTAGTGCTTCAAGAACTACCCATTTACTAGAAATGGTAGCTCATTTCCCTCAATGTCCTTGAGACAAAATGTATTCTAACCCAGTATTTTGTCTATCTAGTACAGGCTGATCTAGAGGGGATTAAAGTTTTAACATTGATCTTTATTTTTATGGGCTATCCCACATTAGGACCATGCTACAAATTTTAAAGGTCTTGATATTTTTCCTCTTGTTAAACCACTTCTTGACTATATATTAATGTTTTTTAACACTCAATATAACTTCATCCTAGGCTTACTCTAGTTGAATTAGGTCCAGGAGTGTGGAATTCACCTTGTCATCTAGTTCCATGAACTACTGCACTAACTTATAAGTCATAATCTTAAGAGTGACTGACATGATTGTCTCTAATATATAGAATAGAAAGAAAGGAGAGATTTTGAGGGCTTGTTTATACCTAGTGTAGTCTACCCATAAGGCAAACTTTAGCAATGAGTGTCATTCTCAGGGCTTCTCTCTAGCTAATTTCTTAATGACATCGATTAAGTTCTTGTTGTTGAATTCTACCAACCCATTCCACTGTGGGTAGTGATTGGATGAGAACTTCAACTTGGTCCCATTATCATATTCTTATTTTATGAACTCTATAGATTGAAAGGTGAGGAAATTATCACATACTAAATAAATGGGGATTTTAAGATAAGTGATTATGGAATTCTATAGGAACTTGATGACTTTAGTAGTGGTGCTCCTTTTGGTTCCAACTACCTCAAACCACATAGTGTAGTAGTCTATGCATGTAAGGATAAACTTATGACTAACTAATGAATTGGGGTTAATCACTCTTATGAAATCTATCCCTCATTATGAAAACAACACATACTCTACAATATGTTATATCATCATTATGACATGTGTTTATTTTTTAGTAAATGTCTAGCACTAGTGGTAGAAACAAACATGAGCATGAACATATTTGAATAGTGTGGGATAATAGTAACCTACTCAAAGAAATTTTTGGGCTATGGCATTTTATATAAGATGGTTGGTTCCCAATTTTCATGTAAACTTGCCATTATCTCTTTGGCCTCTTCTTGTGATACACATAGGAGGTAGATTCCTTCATAGTTTATTCTGAATATAACTCCCTTCTTTAACATATAATGCATAGACTTTGATTAGAGGGATATTTTATATGTGTGGTTGAGTCCTAAGTGTGCATTCCCATAAAGTAAAAAATAATGATTGGGGTGTACCAATCTAAGTGTAGTGCCCTATATTAGTCTACCTGGTGTATCATGATTCTTGGGTCTATTTTCATGATTATATGAGTAAGGCCTTGTCCTCTAACCAGTTTGGATAGCTTGATTTCCAGGTAATATTCTTTCAACTTCATCATCTATTGTCTTTTTATTTCACGTAGCTCATTATTTCCCAACATTTGCTTTATGTTTGGGTTTGGGATAATGGCATGTACTCTATTTTAGAGGATGTAATGCTTGAATTTATTCACTACCTTGACCAAGGAATAGACCTGATTGTCCAGGGTAGAATACCTAAGTTTGACATACTTAATATTAGTGATCATAAAATCCATAGGGTTTTCTTATCCTTCTAACCTTTGGGTGAGACAATTAACAATGGTGTGATCTAAATCAAAGGGGTAGATATAGAAGTCCGACATATAACCTATGATGATGAGGATTGGGGCTTACATGATAACATATTTGATATCCTAGAAATATTTCCTTGATTTTGCATTCCACTCCACTTTAATTTCATATTTCAACATTACATTCAATAACTTCACATTTCAACAAATCTAAAAATAAACTTACACATAAATTTGATTTTCCCAAAGAAAGATTTTAGTTCTTTCTTGATATTAGGTAAATGTAATTTATAAATTACATATGGCCTTTTGGGGTGGATAATAATACCTTATTTTGTGACAATATGACTAAGAAGCTTACCTTGAATGACACTAAACACACTCTTCTTTGGGTTTAAGGAAATGCCATACCTTATTTATCTTTCAAATACCCTTTCCAAATGGTGCACATGATCTGACCTATATTTTTAAAATAAAATTAGGTCATACACATATATTATTATGCACTTACCTATAAATCCCTCAAAGATGATGTCCATTTCCCTTTGAAAAGTGGAACCAACATTGATTAACCTGAAAGGCATCCATTTATAAGAAAATGTGCCCTACTTGGTGGTGAAATCAGCCATAGTTATATCTCTAAGGTTGACCAAGACCTAGTTATAGGTTGAGAAGCCATCCAAGAAGGACATCATCTGAGACTAACTCATCATTTTTATCACCTCATCTAACAAGGATAATGGGTAGTTATATTTATCCAAAGGCTAGTTTAAATTCTAGAAGTCAACACACTACATATTTATCCATTACTCTTTCACACTAGGACCAAGCTAGCCACCCAAGTTGAGTGGTGAATCGATAAAATTATCCCCAAAAAGAGTAACTCATGGAATTCCTTATGAATCAAGGGCTTTAGGATTGGGTTTACTAATCTTTACCTTTGTCTTAACGGATTTTGGTTAGGTTTTAAGGGGATAGTATGAGTGATCACTCTCAAGTTAAATACCTTAAGATCTTCATAGGCACAGGTAATCATGTCCTTGTATCTCAATATTAACCTCTGTAATTGCTCCAATTTATGGTCTATCCAATTTAGACCCACATTAACTATCTATGGATTCTCTATAGGTCTAGGATTAATGAGTCAACACTTTTGATCTTTAAACTTGGGCATTTTAGCTTGAAATGTTGGGTCTAATGCATCAAATGATCTTTCCAATGAAATCATCCCCTTTGGGATCCAATTTACATGAATATTTAGGATCTCATCCTTATCCAACTCATTCCTAAGGTTGTATCTATCTTTTTCATCTATTATTTGGGCCTTGAACATCCCATCATTATCAAAGAATTGGATGATTTACTAGTCCTCTTCAAAGACTTAGAAGTTAGTCACATTTTCTAGGATAGAAGGATAATGGATGAGTTTCAAAAAAAAATTCTTGTAACTCAGTGTCATCTAGAAGGGCTAGGTTCACCACCACCAATGTTAGTGAGTATGCTATTTGATTTTCCTCTTGGGGAACAGGGATGAAATAGAATGCATTAAACATTTTGACTAGGTCTGAAGATTAGTGATTATAACTTATGATGTATGATAGTTTTCATTTAAACTTAATTTTGATCTAATTGACTATTAGTTCAGAGTCACTAAATACTCTTAGTTCATTTTCTTTATGTCTTAATAAAAATTTTAATCTTAGGATTAGAGCTTCATACTCTATCAAATTATTCATGCAAGGCAATTGTAGCCTATATGATGATAGATGTTTCCTCCCTAAGGGGTATATAAGTAGAACACCAATTCCACTACCTTATTTGGGGCAAGGTCCATCTATATAAATAAACCATAGGCTGAGTAGGCTCAGGATATGATTGTTTTGGTTTTCTGGAGGCTTAATGCTTAGTGTGTACATGCCTAGGTTTGAGGAAAATAGGTTTATCTTCTAATTAATATTGTTGTATTTGGTGATTATATGATTCATGCATGGTTCCTTATCTACTCTTCTTTGGTTGGCTAATCCTCTCCATGATAACCACATATGGGATAAATCTATGGCCATATACCCATTCAAGGCTTTGAACTAATTTCTATTGAGGACCATACCATAAGATTATAGGATATCAACCACATGAATGTCTATAAAATATTGAATCTTAGGCTTAGATTCCAACTAGATGTGGACATTTAGTAGCTCATCTATCAATTTCACCTCTGACTTGTCTTGATGTACCAAAACCTTATTTGATTTTATGGGTGCTAGATTGAGTTTCTCACATATGCCTACTAATATCACATTGATCGAGGATACTAAATCTACTAAGTAATTATGCATATTATTTACAAATAATTGGATAAATAAAAGGAATGGGGGAAACTCCATATTATTCTTATGAATGATCACATTGGTGTGTGCTACTCTTAGTTTCAATTGGGCCTGTAGGATCAACTTTTGAGTTGAAGATTTTAACAGGAGGTCACATTATTATATGATTTAAGCAAGCTCGTGGAGGGTAATGTTAGCCTTGATCTTATTCATGTCCAGGACTATGTTATAACCCCATTTTATTTGGACTGGTGGGGTTTCCATAGGCGCCTTAAGCTCTTGAGGTCTTGGAGGTGGAGGATCATTGTTAGCATTTTGGTCTAGTGGGGTTGCACCATTATTTGGGGGTGTTGAGGTAGTAAGGGGTTATTGTTGCTACCTACTCATAAGGGCATAGTTGCTCCTTTAGAACTAATAAAATGATTACACCTCACTAATACCCTCCTCTAGCTCATTTTATTCTTAGTTAGGTAAATCTAAGGTTTCCAACACCATGGTAGGACTAGAGGATTTTTGATGATTTGGGACCACCTCGTATTCTTCTATTTCATTTTGGATGATCTCAAAAGAAGAACCAAAATCCATGCAGTCTAATTACCCACGTGTTTTTATGTTATGTACTCAAAATAAATTTGGTAAATTTATCTCAAAGATATTAATCTCAAGGGGCCTATTGGGTGAATGTTTTGGGGGGTCGTAAGGATGATTGTAGCTCTTATTTGGTCTTTGATATGTAAAGTTTTTATTATATCTTTATGCATTAGAGTTACTCACTTGTATCGGTAGCCTTAGGAAGTTGTTTTTGAGTGTTTTTACCATTTGATGAAAGGCATATAACTCAATTTTAGTGGATTCTTGAGGCATGGTCTAGGTGTTGTTAGTCACATCTAATATCACTTGATGTTTAGTCTAGGGAATCATATATTGCCCCCCTGGGTTCATAAAACTAAGTTGTTGGTTTAAAGTGGGATGACCTAATGAGATTTGGTGCATTATAAGGAGTGACTGAGGCATCAATACATTATGATTAACAATAGGTAGGAAGTTTAATGTAGGCATCTATGGTAACATGTCAAGAAAGGGGATCATCATATGAACTTGGGGGTTAAGTTATTTATCCACTTTGATAGCTCTTACATAAGTTAAGGATAGGTTCATTATGGTTGCTTCCATCCTAAAGATCATGGCCATTTAAGGCTCTAGAAAATTCTTATACATTTCAGGTACTAGTTGAGGGTTGTGTTGGTAAAGCACAATTACATGGCTATACATATTTTAAAACATATCATTAAAGTTTCTAATGGTCTCACTGGGATCCATTTTGATGCAATAAAAATATTAGTATAGGACACTGGGGTCTATCACTTGGCCAAATTGAGTGAGAAAAGTAGATTTGAAATGATCCCAACTCAAGAAGAGTCTTTAGGAAGGATTAAGAACCAATCATAGGTAGAGTCCATTAAAGTAAAAGGGAACAACCTGCATGCCACATCATCATGTTATATATTTAGAATCCTTAGGGAGGTCTTTTTAGATGTTATGTGTTCCTCCACGACTCATCCCATGCTAAGGGTGAAATGAGGGAGATACCTTTTAGGGTTTATGGTTAGATCATGGATGACTCCTAAGACATTAATGGAAGAAATAGATAACCAAGCCATCTTGGGATGAAAATTTAGGATAGGTTATAGGGATGAATTAATAGGAATCATGATAGGTTTGGGTTGATTATACCTAGGTTTTATATGGAAAACTAGGGGGAAATCATCAATCTACCTCAATGAGACCTATCCCTGGTAATAGGGGAAATGGTCTCTAGCATGATTTACAATTAAAAAATAATTAGAATGATATTATGAAAAAAATAAACCTAACATATTCATAAGACCAAAATCAATAAAAAACATGAAGTATTTTGAGACCTTCCTTCTAGTGCAAGTTGTTGTTTACTCCAATATGCTCCTTCTCATGAGATGCCTATGAGATTGGGAATTCCTTGAAAAAAGGAAGGTGGGTAAAAACACAAACTTTCATCCTCTATTTTAGGACTAACGTGGGATCATCCTAGAGCACAGATGTAGGTATTGGACTTCAAAAATGGAGTTTAAATGAATAGTCTTCAAGATATGTACTATCAACACTACAAGTTTAATACAATAATCTTCTACACAGGTTAAATATTATTATGAGTACTTTAGTGTTAGGATTACTATTTATAAAAACAAGGAGAAAAGGTAATTAAATTACATGAAACAAATGTAAAATAGAGGGAAGGGTAAGGCAGATAAGGGAAGACTCCATGTCTAAAATGAACTCAATACACTGATCATTGAACCAAGTGATTCTATCATAATTATACTAATATAGATCAATTTTCACTAGAGTTATAACTCTAAGAACATAAAGTGGGAGGAGTCTAAGGGAACCAAGAGTATGAATTTAATGTGAGTTCTTACTAATGATGAGTATTAGGGGTTTATTATGGAAAACACATAAATGCAATGTAAGAATTTGTATCTTGACACAAATTATTAGTACTACCAAAAGGTAAATGAAAAATATTCACAGATAGATTATAATAGCTAAACACATCATAACCATGACATACATAAAGTATCAAAGTGTTAGTCTAATTAACCTAGCATTCATGATCATTTAAACATGGAGATGAAAGAAAATTTAAACATAGAAGATACCCTCTTGCATAAAATAGATATTGTACTCATTAAAAGAGTAAAATGTTGTTACAATAATCAATCTAGGCTATTTTTATAGTCTAAAGTGATGAATTAAATATAGGTGAAATCCTTGTAGTAATCTGAAAACACTTTTGAGAAATTTGGTCAACCCTATAATACAATATGATTATTACTTAAATATATAAGGAATGGGGCTCACCTCCAAAAACATGAGGATCCCATCCTAGGCCATGACAACCAGTCATTATAGTTACAACCATATTTCAAAATTCAAACAAAATAATTCCCAAAAATCTACAATAGATCTTTGAGGGACCACTAGTTGACATGAGGAGATGACTACGAGGGACTGGCTCCTAACTACTTTTATTAGGTAATCCTAGATTCTAGTGCAATTGCCATGAGGTCAAATTCCTTGTTTAGATTGGCCAAGTTCATTAGGGGATCCCTGATATAGACATCCAATTTTTGTCATGATTGTGCTAAAATTGTAAATCTAATTTTTTTTTGAAATAATGCACAATCTAGACCAAAACCACTAAAATAGTCTAATTCATCTGCACACATCACGTACAGGTGCTGATTTGAGCTCATGTATCCCTAAATGGGGTAAGCATTTTATGCAATCATTATATTCTTACAATTCACTTCACATCAAGTTTATGACCAAGTAGATTATCATTATTGACTATTTAAACACTCTAATTTATTTTCACACTATTGTCAGCTATATTTTCACACTTTGAGGAGATGGAAAATCTCTCCTCATCCAAGTGGCATAATGGAAACACCTCTAGGTTTGTGGGTATCTTAAAGATGAGGTGAATCTCTAGATATGGATAACTCCCTTGATGTACCACTTTAGATCAAAATTAAACTTAACTTTGGGGGGTGAAAAGGGAGAGAGATAACCAAAATCAAACCAACCTAAGGGAGGTGATACACCAAAATAGATGATGACTTCCAACCAACAACATGTTACTCATGAAATCAAGAGATAAACTGAACATACACTTCTCCAATATTCATCTTCTCACATCAATGTTATATTATGAGGTTATGGATGGATGTGAAAAGATAGGAATACTAGAAAAGAGGCCTATGAGGGCACTAATTAATATACTAACTCACTCAATCCTTAACATTTCCTAGAATATTTCACATGCCCTACAAGAAGAAGCTTTCCAACTACAAATAAGAAGCAAGAATAAGACATGCTAAGGAATCCATAGTCTTCACTAATTAAGATCCAAAATTAAATTAAAAAATACTAAGAATAGTTATGAAGAGGTGAAAATCATTAGTCTTATCAAATGGTATGCATTTGACTAGGGCTTCATCATATTCAGGTGGAGCATAAATTACAATGGCCAAAATGGCTAGTTCTTATAGAACTTAAGAGAGAGAGAAGAAGAGAGAAGTTTAAAGGTAAAAAATACAATTTTAAACCTAATAAAAGTAGTTACTTATGCATGATAATAGGATATATGATGAAACATGTAAGGTTAGGAATCCCAAATGTCCATCCAAGTCATCAAACTCTTGCAAAGTGGCATAAAACTCCTCATTCTAGATCAGAAAAACTACCTTCATGATTGGCCTTTATTTGAATGATTCATAATTGACTAAGAATAGGTAAAATGATTATAAATAATGGTAAGTGTCTTAGAAATTCATCTCCATGAATTTTTTGTAGGCCTAGTCATCTAGAATCAAGTGGAAAGGAGCCATCATCATATATAGTCTAGAAAACTCTTCCTTCATGTACCTTGCACACTTGGCTTCCAAAAAGAGATAAATTTCTCATGAAAATCCATGGGAGGTAGTGGATAAAACCTATCAAGACCCTCCATGGCCTTAGAAGCATCAAAGACACCTTAAAATGATCTCACTTGAAGTTTTCCACCCTTCTCACTAGCTTGTCCAATATGCTAGTTTTGACTAGCTAAGATGAAGCTATTTGTTTTCATAATTATAAGTTTTTTTAAGGAATTAAATGAACATAAGGATTTATTAAAAGTCTTAAAATTCCCTCCAAAATTTATTTCAACCTTAGAATCCTCTTGTAGCCTACACAATGCATAAAACTATCAATAAAATCCTATTTTGTACCTTATCTATATAGTTCCATAGATATCAAAAGCACATGAGGGAGACTGAGTGAGTCCTATACAACTTCAAATCATCATCATATTCAAATTGGTTTATTATAATATCTTTATAACTCCATTTATCCAAACTAGTCCTTGTAAGGGTTTTGAGTAGTTTGAACTCTTAAGGTTCGTTCATAAAACTCTAACATCCAACTTAAAAAAATTCCAAAAATTCATATTTAAAGACCTATACTAACATCCTTTAACTCCTTTGGCATCCATGTTTAGCCTCATCAAAGATATGAGCATCTAAAACTAGGCTATCAAGCTTGTTTCTTATTTCTATGTCTAAGTTGGTTTAAGGTCCAAGAATGGCTTCCTTTGGTTTTATTTTCACTCTAAAATATTGAAAACTTCTATATTCATCCCATACATATGTTAAAATAGGTTTAAATTCTTTTCTAAGGTGAAAAGTGTGAAAGACCTCATCTTAGGATACTAGGCCTAATCTTTGCCTAGTAGGCTTACCTCAACTCTTATGATTTAGACCATATAATTGAGTTTATTTAAATTTAAACAGCTCAAAAAAATCTAATATGATACCATAGGCATGTCACAATAAATTTTAAAGCTCACTTATGGCTAGAATTGAAACTAACCCCTTGTTTGGCCTTTAGGCATAACCATGCTTCATGAGCCTATCTGCAACCTTATGAGGTTTGAACCCCTCTATTAATTTTCATCTCTATATGATTGATTTGTATGATTGTAATAGGTTTTTATCATCTTTATAAATCCTTTTTAAGTATCTCCTTATATTTTGTTTTACTCCTTTTCCCTAATCCCCTAAATCTGCCAATTTGTGCTCAAGGGGAAATTCCCTATGTCTAAGATAAAACATAGGGTACTTCCCTTATTTTATTAGACCATATGACCATTTTATAGGATTTTTTTATTTGTAAATACCCTCTCTATAAATTTTCATCATTTTATCAGGTTTTTAGATCCTCCATTTCCCTCACTTTCCAAGATAAATTATGCAAGAGATAAACTGTGTACAAGGTTTCTCTATATGGGTTGTGTGATATAGCTTAACATTCCTTTATTTGATCCATATTAATCATGAGGGATACATGAGATATGTTCATCTATCCTAGGGTAAATTATTTATCATACAAACCTTCATACTCCTTTCAACCCCTACTTTGTTCATGCCTTATCTTGACTGGCTTAGATTGAGGGGATCTTGACTGTGTGTTTAATACAAGGAAATGTACTATGTGATGCAACATTTGAGCCTATTATTACTTTGTTTCCAAGTAATTAGATTATAAAATTTTAGTCACTACCATCATCTAGTTTCTCACTATGTTTATAAACCCTTCCTAGCCATGTCTACATCTTGGACTGTGTTATTGCCCAACTAGGCCTTAGAGAGTTAAGTCTACTTACATATTTTTATACCTGTAGGTGTGGATTGATTTGTTAAGTTTGAGGAATACATATCCATTTATAAATTATTGAACTCCTTCCTTGATGTTTTGACCACACCAATTGCTTAGAAACATCACTTCACTACTCACTACCAATGAGGTCATACATAGTTGTCTATAGATGCTCATTGTAGACATTTAATTCCTAACACTATTTGTGTTGAAATTGTCAATTTTACTCAAATTGAACTCAAATGCACATTTTAGGATAAAATCCATAAAAATTGATAAATGGTTTGAGCTTGTCATTTACAAGTGTTGATTTAGGCTAATGTATCCCTAAATGGGGTAATACATTTTATAAGATGCATAGCTTTGATCAATTTATTTCGAGTCAAAATGATGATTTCACCTTTTGTGATCTGGATCACTCTTTTTTTATAATTAATTAGTAAACATCACATACCTTTGTTATTTTGTGTTGGCAACATCCTAAATGGGTATACGGTTCCAACGCATCTAACATCACCTTCTAATTCTTTCTGAGTCAAATTACAACCTAGTAATATGACTTTCTATCCATTTTGATTAATTGAGGGCTAATTTCCAAAGAATTGAATAAATGTTGATTAATATTTTTTAAGGATAATTAATCCAAATCAAGAGCTTAAGTATATTTTCCAAGAGAGTTGTTAAATATTTCTTTTTGGAAATTGATTTCTATTAACTGCATCACCTAATGACATTATTTCATGGGGTGGCATCCATAAGCCATAAATGCATAAAATATCAAGATTATGGGTCTCCCATGCCTCTTTATCCTAAATCATTTTTAGGATATTTATAGATTTAATTCCAAATATTAGATTAATCCATGGCCACACATCTCAATTTTGAGATGGATGGTCATGGTTAATCCTAAACTATTTTGAAAATCTATAAATAAAAGAGCCATGAACATCATTTTTAATCTTGATTTGTGCAATTTTATAATGCTAAATTATCTCCAAAACCCTTTATGTTGATCATTGTGTTTCATTATCAAGCTTCATTTGTTAGGCTAGATTAGAGATTTCATCTACTTTGAGTCTAAGTTATGCAAAGAATTCTTGATGCATTGGAGGAGTTTGGCCACCATTGTTGATGAAGAAAAGAACTCTTGATCAAGGGAGAACATAATTTTGAGCCGTAATTATATGGTGAATCCACTTGGGATGGTAATCGGTATTTATTTCTTTCAATTATTTTTTGATATCTTTTGTAATTCTTGCATGAATAGATAGGCTAAGTTTTGCTATGTCTTTAATGCATTTTTCATTATTTCTTGACTAATGCTTGAATAACTTTCTTTATAATCCTCTCTAAATTTTGGCATGCCCGATGGGACCAAATGCATCCCACACATGAATAAGATCATTATGTAACTTTAAAATCTTCATTTGGATTATTAAAACTCTTGCAATTGGATTTTCTAACTTTGTTTTGCCATTTTTCTTTGTCACAGGTTTACATAGAGACCGCTGAGGGTTAGAGGAACTGTCGATGGTTGAGTAAACCACCGAAAATAATTTTTAGCTATTGATGATTAGGTATAACCATCGATAGTCAATATAACCATCATCGATCACTATTTTTTTCTTAAAAACAGACTTGAGAGCTAATAGTCCATTTTCAAATGCTTGGTTTGGGGTCATACGGACTCCATTTTTGGATTATTTGTTTTTTAAAACCACATGTTTTCTCCTAAATTTTTTTAATATGATATTATTTTAGCTTCAAGTTTCATATATTCTTCACAAAAATTTTAAAATATTTTTAAAAGTTTCTAATCTAACGCATTTTCTTTCTTGAGGTTTTACCTTTGGATCAACAAAATTTTACCCTTCAAGGTGGCTTGTCTCTTTTGATAAATTAACTTCAAAGCTAAAGGGCATACTAACTTTTTATTTGTAGGACCAAGCTAAATATTTTATAAAACATGATTTTTAGACCTCTTTCAGATGTTTAAAATAAACTAAAAATATTTCTTTTGGTGCTTATGAAAACTTTTTAGGGTGTTTTCTTGATCAAGTTTTGTGATTTTCATTCAAAGTTCATAATTTAAGGCCAAGGTCCAAAAATAACATCACCAAAATTTTGTTTTCATGCTTAAATTTGGACTCATTTGTCAAGTTTGTATTCAATAGATGATTAATTAATTGATTGGATAAAATAAGGTTTGTGTGTGTATGCTTTTACATCCATCCCCTTTAGAGAACTTTTAGAATCAAAAACACCATCTGTATTGCAAACATGCCTAGTCCAAAGCATAAAAAGAATGTCATTTAAATCACTCTCCAAAAACTCACAATAGTATTGGGTGATCTTGAGGCGACCATAAAGTCTTTCTATTTTAAGTCATTTATTTTATGCAAACTTGGCTTGTGAGGGGGACTTCATTACCTCCCATACGTTATATAAGGAAAATTTAACCTAGGGTTTCATCTCCCAGCATTGAATTCATCACCCCCACTAGGATTGGATGTTTGAGTGGTTAAACCACCTTTTAGTGTTGGGGTTAAGCACTAGGACATATCTGTATATTGGACATTGTACTACACTAAGCAAGCGATGGATGTAATGGTAAAAAAAAGGGAAAGACCTTTTTGAAATAATCCAAGTGCTATGGAAAACTAATTAAAGTGATTTTTTTTGGTATCATTTGGCATGAAAGTCATTATGAAATTGATCAATCTAGAAATGTTCGAAAACTTGTAGTTTTTAGATAAATCCCCACTTGCCACTAAAGTATTATTGGTGCAAGGTGTACCTCAAAGTCTATGTCATTGTATTGTCATTTAAGAGAAGGGGGGTGTAAAAACCCTACTATGTAATGCGCATTTACGTTTAGATAAACACTTAAAAATCCTCTTAAATGACGTATATAGATGGACTCCAATAATATCATGCAACCTTATCAGTTTAGACTTAAGATGATTGTTTTTGTCTTTGTAATTAGATTACTTGGTCTTGATTTGTGTCTAAAAATTATTGTTAACATAAACGTCATAACCAAACACATTATCCCCAAATTTCTTGAGCAAGGGAGGCATTATACTATCCAATTAAAAAATTTATCCTTTCCTTATTCAAATTTATTATCAAAAACTTTGTGTCATATCTTCCACTTTGGCAAAGTTATGCTATCCATTTGAGTCTAAATCATTTACCCAATTTATTTAATTCCCTAATTTATAATTCACATTTGAAATTGAACCTTTTTAAGTTCTAAGGGTTGGTGTGTTAAACCAGGTTCACCATTTACACATTAAACTTATTATAACTTGGGTTCAATTTTCCATCTGGATTGAGGGCCATTTATTTAGACTCAAAATCACATTACCACCTTGGTGGAATCAAGTCATCTTACATATCACTCATGCTTTGAGTCCTAGAACATATTTTATCTTACTAGAACCATGTGGTGACATTTTACGACCCATTTGGTCTTAGATTTGTACTTAGTGATTCGTGCATGTTTTTACATCTTGAGTTGCTTAGTTCATATAATCTTCTTCGTAATCTAGAGAACTCTCCTCTAATATTCTAAGATCAAATCATCGAAGTTGAAACTAAATTTTATGGTATAGGCATATCACAAACATGTAGGCTTTGGTGTACTAGTTTTCACCTTGGATCTTTGAGTTATCATACCCTCTTCCAATTTATATGATTTCAACTTTACCAAAAGCTGGGTAACTTCATGAACATATTCACCTAATTGTGTGTGGTTCCAAGCCACCCTCATTTTCTATAGTATCTTTGGTGCCTTATTCATTTATTTGGAAAAGGATCAAAATTCATATCTTGTTTAAAATTTTTCAAAACATTGTCCAAATCTTGCCAAATATTGAGAACACTCTTTTTAAACAATAACACTAAGGTACACTTGCAATAGGGTTTCTTATGGCCCTAGTTACAAGATAGAGGATTTTTATGATGGACATGAACACTCCATCTTATTTGAGGATGTTTCCCTCTTTAAGATTATTTATTGAAAACCAATTACATTCATGCTAGTTGTCATAAGTAATCCTCATCCTTCCCTTTCTATTTGTACTCCATGATTGAAGGTTACTATTTTAGGGTATCCTTCTTCTCCTTCAGCTTATATGAGAAAGAAAGCTCTACAATGTGTGAAGGTTACCATTTTAGGACCTTATCCTTTAGTTTGTACAAGAAACCAAACTAAGAAGCATCCCATTATTACCATTTTAGGCTATTTTCCTTCAACTTGTGTGAGCAAGCAAGATCTATAATGCGTAAAGGTTACCATTCTAGGATGTCTTCCATCTCCTTCAATTTGCATGTATGAAAAATCAAGATCCATAATCTAGATCATGCAAATAATCAAGATCCATAATCAAGATCATGCAAAGGTTACCTTTTTAGGACCTCCTCCTTTGGTTTGCATAAGCAACCAAACTAGGAAGCATCCAGTTATTACTGTTCTTGGACCATCACCAATTTTTGATGAACATATTATTGAATAACCTTCATTTGATGAAATAGTTGTGTTTGATCCCTTCTTCAATAGTCTAATTTTTGGAGAGCTCATTATTGAACCACAAACCATTGTTATTGCTAAACCAAATGTTCCCCACTTTAGAAAATTTGTGTCAATCACTGAGCCACAACATAAACCATTACCTCTTCAAAAACCATCTTATGAGGATCATAATATGTTTAAAGTTGATATTTTGAAACCAATTATGAACCAAAACTGAAATGTTATTTGTTGGTTGAATATTTTGTCGATCAGCGTACTAATAAACAAAATAGGTCTGATCAGCCAAAGTAAGAAGCTTAGTCATCCAAATGTGTAGGTTTACCACATCAAAAGGAAACTGATCTCTCCTCTCATCAAGGGGAGGTTACCTATATATATATATATATATATATATATATATATATATATATATATATATATATATATATATATATATATAAACAAAAAATAATACTCAAGGGTATGACAAACCATCCATCTCTCTTTCTTCAGAGATGATACGTGCAAATCAAAGGAAAAACTCAAGGGAAATGAGAGACATCACTCCTCTTCTTTCAAAAGTACTATTTAGCAAACCATAAGAATACTCTTGGTAGTAAATGCAAAATGTAACTAGGGATGTAGTAACCAGCAAATCGAGATGCAGCACAAAGTCTCCACCTGAATTGCTCAAGAGTGAGATACGAAGGACAATGAGGGAACAAAGTCATCCCAAAGTCCTTTACATAGAAATGAAAAGAAAACACACTAAAAGGAAATTATGGGGGCACAAAGTCTCTCCATAGTTGACTTTATGACACCTTCCTGATTGCTGTCACTAATTCTGCTTGTTGAATTAAAGGAACAAAAGATATATTAAGGAAAAAGACATAAGAACAGTTTCCTCAACAACAAAGATATCACAGCACAAAGTATAAAAAATCACTTGCTTTCTTATTCCAATAACAAAATATGATCAATGATCTGAGCTCAAATTCTCAGTATTGCCTTTCAATTTGGGCAGAGTTTTGTTCTGATTGTCAAAAAGAGATCCATTTACAATAAAAGAGAGTCCCTTATATAGCCTCTTCAAGAAGGACTCGAGAACAATAACATATCATGTTGCATTAAAATATGTTAAGAAGATAGGCTAAAACTTAGGGACATTTACCCATTTGCTTTTCTCAATGTAGAGAAACAAGTCACGCTATTGAAAGTTTGCATCTTTTAATGTCCACCTGACGATCTGATCCTTCCTCATTGTTCTTCTTTTTTTGGTTAAGTGAATCAGGTCCTTGATTCAATTTGATGTTCTACTCCTTAGTCACTTCCTACTAGTCTTGGCCTTAAAGCCTGTGAATGCATTCAGGTCTATAGATTACAAGGATGAACGGCTATTTTATGAGCTTTGAAATTGATGTTTGCATGCCCATCACTACATTTTCAATGGCTAGTTTGCTGTCTTAAATTTGACGTCTTTGGGCACATCACCCCTTGGTCCTTCTTCAGTTTTCCTATTTTGCATTTTCTTGAAGGGAAGGTGACCCTTCAGATTTGAGGAAATGTCCTTCACGTTGGTAGCTAAGAGTCCCTTGCAAGGGCACCTGCCCTTCGGGGTCCTTCGGTGGCCTTTTATCTTCAACAGTCTCTTGCGGCTTTCCTGTGGACTATTTCTGCGGACATTTTACCCAGGCATTTTCCTTGGGCTTTTCCCCAAAAAAATTCCCGTAAAAAAATTCCCATGAATAAATTCTCGTGGATAAATTCCCACAGACAAATTCCCATAGAATTACTTCCCGCAAACAAAAAGTCCACATAATTGATTTGTCTCTTTAGAAATTTCTTCGGGCTTTCTGCCCACAGCCTCTCTGAATTCTTCTTGACTTTTTGTCTGAAGGAATTCCTTCAGACAAAAGTCCAAATGAATTATGCCTTTGTCTGCCTTTTTTGAAAATGACCCTTTCGAAGGGTGTTTTTGTTGACCAAGTGCCCTCTGCAAGGGCAGTTTTCCTTCGAGAGGCTTCTTTGAATTTTTGCATTGAATCACTCTTTTGAACCATCTATGAGAACCGCTTGGTTGAACCAAGCCATTGAACTAATCTATTGAACCACTCCGTTGAACCAAGTAGATGATCCCTTTGATTGAACCATTTGATTGAACCAAAGCATTGAACTGCTTGGTTGAACCAAACGTTGAACCAAGCTTTGAACCAAAATGGTTCAAGCCAATGGTTCAAGCTGATGGTTCAAGCTGATGAACTAATTGAATGAACTAAAGCATTGAACCAACTGTTGAACAAAGATTTGATTTAATGGTTCAAATGAAGCCTTTGAACCAACTGACGAACCATTTGATTGAACCAAAGCGATGAACTTTTGCCAATTAAACTTTGCAATTGTGTTGAAAACTTTTGAACCTATTGAACCAAATGCGTTGAACCTACTACTGATGCTTGCCATGAACATTTTTGATTGAACCAAGGTGCTGAACCAATCCCAAAAATGACTAAGTGTTGGAAAGTGATTCTTTTGATTGAACTTGCTTGTAAAAACCTTTGAACTTGTAGAAATGAACCTGCTTGCAGAGTCCGTAGAAATCAAGTCTATAGAAATCAACCTGTAAATCCCATTGACCTTGGCCTACAGAGTCCATATATTCAAGGCTACAGAGTCTGTAGATTCTTGAGAAGTTTGAAAAATGAAGAATTTGAATGCCCAGGACAAATTTTAGAAAGGGAAGAGATAATTTTGGTCTGTAGGACCAAAATAATTCAAATGTTGTCCAAAAAATGAGTGCTATTTTTGGGGGACAATAGCTGGCTCTAGTTGGGGAACTTCTATCAATTGCAAAAAGAATTAAAGGGAGTAGAATCTAGAATCTATAGTGTCTTCATGTGTACCATTGGGCTATGGAGTCATGCTACCCAAAAATGGAAGGAATAAAAAATGAAAACAAACAAAACAAAATAGAATTAAAAACTATACAAATATACATATGTACGGATGAAATGATCTGATACTTCAAGAATAGAAGTATTTCAGATGCTGCTTTTTGAGAGATAGTGAAAATAGTGCACCATCTTGGTAAACCAGCAAGAAGACATTTTGTCCCCAAAAATAGTGATAGGTGAATGGAGCTCTCTACCAAGAAACCAATTTTTTGCATCTTCCTGTTGACTCTTTCTTTTTCTTGCCCCATGGTAGGATGTGGTCTTCAATTTGAAAGCCATAACTCCTTGCTTTCTTGGTGAAGGGTTCCTTTACTTGATTTTGATTTGTAGTAGCATGGTCCATTACCATAATTGGTTGTTCTTCTAGTTTAGTCTAGCATATGATTGGATTGTCCATATCAAATTCCTGATAAATTATTAGCTTAGCATCTCCTTTGATGTGAAGAGGTTTGATTTCTTCATCTTGAGCAATCTTCAATCCGAGAAACAGAGATTCACATCTAGCTATGTTGTTGGTATTGCTAACTTACAAACTGCATGAAAGAAGAATATCTCCTTGAGGAGATATCAACACAATCCCAACTCCATCATTGGTGGAAAAATTGCTGCCATTGGATTTCAGGATCGAAGCATCATCAAAAACTAATCTCCTATCAGATTTCTCTTCATTAAAGATGGAAGATCCTTTCTTACTTGTACTATGCCCTACCAATTCTCCTAAAGTTTTGTTTGGATCAATTCCTAGATTTTTAGCTATAAGACTTTCATCTGTAGAAACATGAACATCCTCTGTGGTAAAGAAATAATTACCCCTGCCTAAAGACTCAAATAGAATTTGTGCTGTAGGGGTTGATGTTTGGGTGACCACATATTTTGCCTCCATTTAGGGAGAAATCTCTTCATTATGCCTTGGACAGGGATCCTTACTTCAGACAGGTCCATGCTTAGTTCTCCTCCCATGTCCTTACAAAAATTTTGTCCAAGCAAAATGCCATAGGATGCTGGGATGTCATCCACCAAGACAGTCATCTTGATTCTCTTATCTGGAAAGGCTGCCAATGCAAATTGGGTATCTTTAATTTGCCCTAGTAATGGTACTTGCTTGTTCTCTATGGAGAAACATCTCCCAAATGTCTTAGTCAGTGTGAGACCTAGAGACTTAGCTACCTTAGTAGGCATGAGATTGTCAGATGCCCTAGAATTAATGATGCAATTGTTGAGTTGATAACCATTTATTAATAGGGAAACATAGAAAGGTTCTATTTTCCCAGGGACAGCTGGAGGAGTAATGACAAGATTATTTGGAATGGGCATTTTCTTTGCGAAATCATGAATTATTTTCTTAACCTCTTGTCTTGAAAGGATGGTTTGATTCTTGACACATTGGACCAACTTATCCAATTGATCAGGATTAGCTTGCAAATATTCAAATGTAGACATTTGTATTTTTGTCTTTTTGACATGATCGATTATGTCAAATGGCTAAATTGAGCTAGGTACAGATAAAGGTACTTCAACTTTTTTAGTTTTAGGAGGGATAAGAGTAGGGCTGGTTTACAAGATTGAAGTAGAAGGTGAAGGTGAAATTGATGTACTTATATTTTGGGTGATCACCAGATCCTTTAAATGAAAAGGCAGAGTGGTTCCATGCTTAGCAATTGTAATTGTTGGTTGAGGTTGCTCCTCTGTCTTCCCTTTATCAGCTTGCTAGACTGATTGGTTCTTGGACTTGGTAAACACTGCATATGATCCATCAATAGCTTCTCCTTTGCTTCTGGGTTCATCCTTGTAGTTCAGGAAACTAATGTGGGAGTGGCTAGCTGATTCTTCTTGATCCTCCATGAAGAGATCATCATCATTTTCTTGCTCAAACTCAGGTTGGAAAGAGAAAACATGTTCTATTTCCAAATATCTAACTACTGAGTTGGTTGGAAGAGCTTCAAGAGCAAGTTTCCCTTGTGGAGGAGGAAGATGATCTAGCTTCCCTTGATTCCTGCCAGCATTGCCTTGATATGACTGATTTGGAAATGTCCTTCTATATGAAGGAGCAGAAGACATTCCTTGAGCCACTTGTTTTTTCAAGGCTAACACTTCATTTGCTAGCTTTTACACCATTGGATCAGTGGTTCCTATAGATGAATATTTAGAAGATGATGAAAGTCTATTTCTATTTAGATCTCTTCTTATCTTCCCTGCTAAGATGAGATCATCTTCTACCTCAGTGGTAAAAAGTTGAGCTGCAGCAAGATCTATTTGACCAGCACGTCTTAAAAGAAAACTTACTTTAGGTAACTAAGAATTAATGAAGAAGCATTTGAGATTCTTAGCTATAGGTCGAGCAATTACAAGAATTATGTTCCTCAGTTTGTCAAATTTGGCTATGAAATCCCTCATAGGCTCATGAGGCTCTTTCTTCATCTGTGTAAGTTGAGCCAGAAGTGCATGTGCATCTTCTGTAGGTTTGAATTTGGATTCAAACTTATCTTTGAGAGTATTCCAATCAGTCACTAACCGAGCCTATAGATGATAAAACCAATCTGTAGTAGCACCTTGTAGTGTCTCCACAAAAACCCTGACTACTACATCTTCAAATTCTACTCTGATTACTCCACAAGCTATGATGAAGGCTGTAATGTGTTCATCAAGATGAACTTTCCCATCACCATAGAATTTGGAGAAATTCTTTCTTGAACTACATGGAAGCTCATGTAGAGGTGGAGTAAGATTGAGAGGACCAAAAGCATTACCCCAAGGGCCTTAAACTGCCATTGTAGGATTATGAAAAGGAGGAATAACAAATCTCAGAGGGGTAATTATTGGTAAAGCTTTATCAATAGAAAAAATAGATACTTCATCTGGCAATGGAGATCTAACTTTAGTAGGAGGAAAGCTCTTGGTTCGTTGGAGATGAGATGGTGAAGGAAACAGATCAAAATTACTTTGTTGTACCAACTTGAATACAGGGTCAACAATACCTTTAGCCCTTTGGCTTCATGTATACCTTGAATCTGCCAAATTGTGAAACGAAAATGGAAAAGAATTAACCTTGCTTTAGTTAAATCTTGAGGCTTTAAACTATGCACTCTTTCCCAACAGCTCTAGTTTTGTAGACTAGATAAAATAATGAAGGTGGAGGAAGATGGTAAGGCTATAAATGGATAATGGGTAAGACAAGTAATAGAGTCACTAGAATCTATAATGGATAAGGGTTATAATGATAATGGGTAAGACACATGTGATGTTTTAATCTAAAACTTGAGGTTCCAAATTGCACATAATTATGTATATCCCTAGTTGAGTCACCAAAAATTGTTGGTTGAATATTTTGTTGATCAGTAAACTGATAAACAAAATAGGTCTGATTAGCCAAAGTAAGAAGATTAGTCATCCAAATGTGTAGGTTTACCACATCAAAAGGAGACTGATCTCTCCTCTCATCAAGGGGAGGTTCCCTATATATATATATATATATATATATATATATATAAACAAAAAATAATACTCAAGGGTAGGACAAACCATCCATCTCTTTTTCTTCAGAGATGATGCATGCAAATCAAAGGAAAAACTCAAGGAAAATGACAGACAACACTCCTCTTCTTTCAAAAGTACTATTTAGCAAACCATAAGAATAATCCTAGTAGTAAATGCAAAATGTAACTAGGGATGTAGTAACCAACAAATTGAGAAGCAACACAAAGTCTCCACCTGAATTGCTCAAGAGTGAGATACGAAGGACAATGAGGGCACAAAGTCGTCCCAAAGTCCTTTACATAAAAATGAAAAGAAAACACACTAAAAGGCAATTATGGGGGCATAAAGTCTCTTCACAGTTGACTTCAGGACACCTTCTTGATTGTTGTCACTAATTTTGCTTGTTGAATTAAAGGAACAAAAGATATATTAAGGAAAAAGACATAAGAATAATTTCCTCAACAACAAAGATATCACAGCACAAAGTCTAAAAAATCACTTGCTTTCTTATTCCAATAACAAAATATGATCAATGATCTGAGCTCAAAGTCTTAGTAATGCCTTTCAATTTGCACAGAGTTTCATTCTAATTGTCAAAAAGAGATCCATTTACAATAAAAGAGAGTCCCTTATATAGCCTCTTCAAGAAGGACTCAAGAACAATAACACATCATGTTGCATTAAAATCTGTTAAGAAGACAGGCTGGAACTTAGGGGAATTTACCCATTTTCTTTTCTCAATGCAGAGAAACAAGTCATGCTATTGAAAGTTTGCATCTTTCAATGTCCACCTAGCGATCTGATCCTTCATCATCGTTCCTCTTTTTTTGGTTAAGTGAATCGGGTCCTTGATTCAATTTGATGTTCTACCCCTTAGTCGCTTCTTGCTGGTCTTGGACTTAAAGCCTATGAATGCATTTAGGTCTGTAGATTAAAAAGATCAATGGCTATTTTATGAGCTTTGAAATTGACGTTCGTGCACCCATCATTACATTTTCAACGGCTAGTTCATTGTCTTAAATTTGACGTCTTCGAGCGTGTCACCCCTTGGTCCTTCTTCGGCTTTCATATTTTGAATCTTCCTGAAGGGAAGGTGACCCTTCAGCTTTGAGGAAATGTCCTTCAAGTTGGTAGTTGAGATTCCCTTGCAAGGGCACCTGCCCTTCAAGGTCCTTCGGTGGCCTTTTATCTTCGGCAGTCTCTTGCGGCTTTCCTGCAGACTATTTCTGCAGACATTTTCCCTAGGCTTTTCCCTGGACAAATTCCCATAGACAAATTCCCATGGATAAATTCCCATGGACAAATTCTCATGGAATTACTTGTCACAGACAAAAAGTTTGCATAATTGATTTGTCTCTTTGGAAATTTCTTTGGGCTTTTTGCCCGCAGCTTGTCTGAATTCTTTCAAACTTTTTATTCAATGGAATTCCTTCAAACAAAAGTCCAAAAGAATTATGCCTTTGTCTGCCTTCTTTGAAAATGACCCTTTCAAAGGGTGTTTTTTTCGACCTAGTGCCCTTCGCAAGGGCACTTGTCCTTCAGGAGGCTTCTTTGAATTTTTGCATTGAATCGCTCCTTTAAACCGTTTGAGTGAACTGCTTGGTTGAACCAAGCCGTTGAACCGATTCATTGAACCACTTCATTGAAATACTCCATTAAACCAAGTTGATGATCCCTTTGATTAAACCAACTGAGTAAACTGTTTGATTGAACCAAAGCATTGAACTGCTTGGTTGAACCAAACGTTGAACCAAGCCAATGAACCAAGCTTTGAACCAAAATATTTCAAGCTGATGAACCAATTGAATGAACCAAAGAATTGAACCAAAAGTTGAACCAAGATTTGGTTCAATGGTTCAAATGAAGCCTTTGAACCAATTGACGAACCATTTGATTGAACCAAAGCGATGAACTTTTGCTGATTGAACTTTGCAATTGTGTTGAGAGCTTTTGAACCTATTGAACCAAATGCGTTGAACCTGCTGCTGATGCTTGCCAATGAATTTTTTTGATTGAACCAAGGTGCTGAACCAATCTTGAAAATGACTAAGTGTTGAAAAGTGTTTCTTTTGATTGAACCCGCCTGTAGAAGCCTTTGAACCTATAGAAATAAACCTGCCTGTAGAGTCCGTAGAAATCAAGTCTGTAGAAATCAACCTGTAAAGCCCATTGAACTTGGCCTACAGAGTCTATAGATTCAAGCCTGTAGAGTCTGTAGATTCTTGAGAAGTTTTAAAAATGAGGAATTTGAATGCCCACGACAAATTTTGGAAAGGGAAGAGACAATTTTGGTCTGTAGGACCAAAATAGTTCAAATGTTGTCCCAAAAATGAGTGATATTTTTGGGGGACAACATTATTGTTAAAACATCTATTTATGATAAGTCACCTATTCATATTTTACCTATTTTTAAAGAGCCTCATCTCCTTGACAAACTAGTTTTTATAGAATTATCTCTTAATTTTTTTCCACTTGTTAAGGAGTCGCACTTTGATAGACATGATTTTGTCAAGATGTCCCTTGAGTAGTTCCATCTTTTTGAGGGGATTCACTTAGATGAGCCAGTCTATGTTGAACCCTTCTAGATGAATTACTTTTTATTGAGCCCATTATGCCATCACAGGCCATTACTTGTCAAACATTTAGCATTCAATAAAACATTATTGAAACAACCATATCATATGAAAAATTAGAATTAGATCCAGGTTCTCTTTTTGAGCTGACATCAGATTTAGAATCAAAAACAAAATCAACATTAGTTGTAACATTAGATTCAAAGTTTCTTGTTTCAAAATCAGATTGAAAAACAAATTATAGTAATGGTTATTACAACATTGGTTATAATTTCCTTGAAAATTTTGAATATATTTATGATCCTTCTATGGTTTTTGAGGATGATTAATTCAACATCGATGCAAGTTCTCCTAATTTATTCTATGAGGATTGTGATACCTTTCATCATCCCACCATTATTACCACCCAACATAGCCATTATATTGACATTCCATTACCCACAAACATTGATTGGGATTGACAAAATCACACTTTGTTAAACTGCATCCATGGCAACATTACAGGTGAAAAATATCAGGGGGATGAAGACCAAATTCATGCAAAAGAAGAAAAATATCTTAGTGAAACCTTTGTAGAGGCATCAAGGGATAAGCAAAGATCAAAATTAGTATATTTTAGTGAAACCTTTTTTAAGGCACTTGAAGACAATAAAATTCAAATGTTGGCATCTCTTTGTGAAACCTTCTTGGAGGCACTATGGGATGATAATTAAATTCATTAGTGAAAACCTCATCAAGGCACCAACAACTGATCACTTCTTCACTATATACTAAAGATAATATCAAAGATCAAATCAATATAGCTTCCAATATATAACGTAATTAGGTGATAACTACTCTCAAGACTAAACAACATACAAATATGGTGGTCATATCGAGAGCATCTTCAAAGGTTTTTTACCCTACCACAACCAAAAGTATGTTAAATCTGGCATCAACAACTTAACATGTGATTGAAATTATTGATCCTCATTTGTTACCCATTAATTATGCATTCTAATATCACCCACCTATTTATTACCTAGTTATATCATTTATCACTGGTAGCACTTTCCTTTACAGAGGCTATAAAGATATCTTGTCTCAATGTTTAAAGGAAGAAGAATTTATTACCAATGGGGATCACAACAACATTATTCAAGTTCAGATCGATAATAAGTTATTTATAGCGTGATTTTTTTGAAAGGGTGTTGGACAGAAATTTTTATAACTGATCATTTTTTTTGTTTCACATATTGACTAGGACATGCATCTCCCTGTCATCAAGAGCAGTAGAACCATTTTTCACTTTTCTAATTACCATTTGCTATTACCATACCTCATCTCTTAGGGAAACCCCATAGACCATTTTATTATAGGCATATTATATCATTATGATCCATGAACTGTGTTGTTTGAAATACATTAACTTGAGGTCCTTTGGGACTATGCAGGCAGTGCTCAATTTTTATTGAGGTTAGCTTAGTCACCCCTTTTATATGCTCTTACCATATTGTGAGAAATTTTTAAGTTTGAACATTATCGTTATTTTGTGAGCAACCTAAAAAAACACTCTCACTATTTTTCAATCAATCTAATCCAATCATTGCTTGGGGGAAACTTTTTTTTCATTATAGCCAATTACTTATAATCATTTCATTATACCATTTTTATTATATAATTTCTTTACTATTGACCAAGGCTTGATTTTAGTCATCTTACCAATCCCATTTTGATCTTGGTTCCTTTGGTTCATCTTGTAATTTCTATGGGGGGATTCTAATCTAGTTTCAATAATTTTAAAATTTCATGTTGAATAACAGTCTATGGTAGTAGTGTGACATTTGATCTGGGAAGTTATATTTCATCTATCATCTTATTTGGTATCACTGATTATAACTACTTATGGGCAAATCAGTATTGTTTTGGTACCCTTGATTATAACCACCTTTGGGAAAATCATAATTATGACATTATTTCTTGATTATAACCACCTATGGGAAAAGTAGGTAGAACACCTTTTTATCATGCATTACCGCATCATCTGGTCATTACTATTATCATTTGTCTTGTTATTAACCTATTAGTGTAGGTTTTTATTTTTCCCTATTTATTAATTAGGGAAATTGTATTTCTTGTGAATACATGGAGTTTTACTACATTTGTGGGATAGGCTAGCTTATGTGGAGGTGTGTGTCATAGATGTGTCATAGATGTCATAAGAATGTCATAAGTAACTTCCTTGATGGGAGTTACTTCTCTATTCTTAGCACCTTGTCACCACCTTTCATGGAGGAGTTACTGAGTATTCTTGGTGTGTCTTGTCCACCTTTTGTGGAGGAGTTACTTTCATACTCTCCTATTTGTAGTCCTCATTTTGGTCATTCCATGCTAATCAAATTTTGGTTTTTTTCCATTTTGTCTTGTGCAATTTATCCTATTGTATTATTTTCAAATTGCTTTAGCATTTATGTGGTGTGAACTTGTTCATCTTGTGTGATCACATCTTCATTGCACTCACATTATCCAGATTCTGGAAACAACTCCGATAAGGTATCAGAGCATTCCTGGTAATCTTATGTGTGATTATGCTTTTAGCTTATTTTGGAATCAAGAGGAGTGGAGTTCTTTTTTTAATTCTAGATTTAGTCTAAAATAAAAAAAAAATCTGTCAATATCATTTCCTTGGAAATCCTTGGCCTTTGGGTGTTTTTTGGTTGTCTTCACTTTAGGGAGCAGAGGGAGGAGTAGCTCAAAGCTCTTCTAGTCAGCAGCACTCTTCTAGTCCAGGGGCCAAGCTTATGTCCTTCACCAACATCAGCTTCAATGCCACTTCTGCTGCCACGTGTCAGTCTTTCCAGTGCCCTCCAATAGTAGTCTTCTAGCAAAGCACCCAGCTTCTGGCTTCACTTCTGTGCCAACCTCCTTTCTAGCAAGTTGCAGTTAGTTCTAGCCACGTCATTTGGCCGTACGACATCTTTCCAGCAGGTCTACTATCTTTTTTTTGTTGTTTTTTCCAAAAAAATTCAAATTTGTGCCCTCCTTTTTAGGACACCACTTCCTATTGTGTCTGATGTTATACTTCCAGCTTATGCACCTATTTTTTGAGCTTAAGTTCTGCCACACATCAGACCGTATGGTTTCAACAGGGTGCATTTAGTTTTTTTGTCTTTTCTAAGTCAAAATTCTGGACTGTGCATTTTTGGATGCCCCTCCCTACTTGGCATCCTATTTGGCATCCTTTAGACACATGGCATCTATCCAAACTATCTTTGATTTATTTTTTTAGTGTAAAATTGACTTGATAAAACAAAAATCAGTCAATTTGATTGAATATTAAAGATTTTAGATAGTTTTGTATTTTGGGGATTTTCAATTAAAACTTGTATCTTCGATCTATGAAGACGAAGGGTGAGGCCCGGGTTGGTAAGAGGCCAATTCCCCCTCACACAAACCTCATTTGGATTCTTCATTCTATGTCAAATCCAATGAGTGGTTGGAAGGCCACTTTCTCTCCCCATAACAGGTATTTTTAAAATGTTTTAGTGCTTTTTTTTGCAAAAACACTAGTTTACAAAAAAATTGTAACTTTAAAATCTTGCAAATGGTAGCTCAGTTTTGGGTGCCATTTTTTGCAAAACTACTTGTAATTCAATTCTCCGCAATGTAGACTTGTTATTTTTTAAAAATGCACTAGTTTATAAAGTGCCAAAAATTTGGGTCTCTCGAGATGCATTTTTGGTTGAGTCTGACGTCCTGTTTGATTTAGTGTTACACTGATTGCTCTAAGATGCATTTTCAACTACGTCCAACATCTTTTGAGTGTGCACTTGCATATTTGGGGGAGGCTCAATATTTTAGGGGGGTGTGATTGCTTTTCACAACTTGCAAACTTCACTTTCATTCTCCTTTCTGCATACATTCACAACTTGCAATTAACACAACTTCACCTAATTTCAGATAAAAATGGATTCTTTTTAACTTAATCCCCTAACACCCTTCAACTATCATGAATGAAAAGTTAAAATGTCAATCATTCTTAGAAGTAAAGGGTTGTATAGGATCACAATGGGTACAGAAGTAAAACCCAACACAAATGCTGAAAAGGTTAAGTGGTACAACCGTAGTGATGAAGCCTTTAGGTTACTAAGCTTGTCTATGTCTCCAGAACTTCTCTTCCACTTAGAATCCTCCCAAACTCCTAATGACATATGGGACGCCTTATAAAAGTTATTTGGGAAGCTTGATGAGATGAGAGGTCATGAGCTCGAAAACGAACTCATAAGTCTAAGTCCTAGCAACTTTGACACCCTACAGGACTTCTTCACTAAGTTTAAGGCCCTTAGATTACAATTGAAAGAATGCGGGATAGAGAAGAAAGATGATCAACTTATACTTTCTATTCTCGCAAAGTTAGGTCCAAGTTATTTAATCTTTGTCTCCACTTTCCATGCCACTAAAAGTGCCCTTGGCACTGCATAGAAAATGCCTTCTTTGGATTCATTCATTGCCAACTTGACTAGAGAGAAAGATAAGCTAATTCAGATGGGCACAATGAAGTCTACTCAACCCCAAGATTTGATAGCTATAAATGGTAAGGATAAGACTTCAACAAAGGAGAAGAAGAAAAAGAATCAGGACCAGGAGAAGAAGAAAGAAAACACTAATCCTGCCAAAAACAACACTGAGACTTCATCCTCTAATGCTAAACCTAAGAAGGAGAAGGTTAAGTCTACATATTGTAAAAAGATAGGGCATGATGAACACAAATGCATGAAGAAACAAATAGATCACCTAACTCATCTTCTAGAGAAGAACAACATAGGTGTTCCAGAGTCCATCAAGCAGAATTCATCTACCCAAGATTCTACTAAGGCAAAGGGCAAGGGTAAGGAGAAAGAAAAGGGCAAGGCCCTTGTAGCTACAACAACTTCCACATCTTCATGGGTCATCGACTTGGGTGCTTCTCACCACATGGGCTCTTCACTAGTTGAGTTTTCATCTTTAGAGCCTTGTAGCATGACTTCAATTAGTTTGGGTGATGACACATCAGTTTTTGTTATAGGGAGAGGGTTAGTTGAAATGGAAGGAGGAACATTCAACAATGTTCTAAGTGTTCCTTATCTTTCAACCAATCTCCTATCAGTGTACCAAGTCACTCACATTGGTCAGGGCATGAGAGTTGAGTTTTCACCAGATTCAGTGTCTATCAAGGAGTTGCATAGTGATACTACAATGGTAGTGGGAAGGGCAGATCACCAAGCTAGGTTATACACCTTTTCACATTTTTCATCAAATTCTTCTCCTATAGTATTGCTGACTCATTCAGATGGAGTTAGCAAATTATGGCATGAGCGGTTTGGCCACCTTAACTACAGCTATCTTGAGCAACTTTGCAAAAATGACATGGTCATTGGCTTGCCTCATGTTCAATTTTTGAAAGGACTTTGCGAGGGGTGCTCCCTTGGGAATCATCCCAAAGAAAAATTTGACAAAGGCAAAGCTTGGAGGGCTTCACAACCTTTAGAGTTAGTCCACAGTGATGTATTAGGACCCTTTCTCAAACCATCTTTCACAATGGCCAAGTACATCCTCACTTTCATTGATGATTTCTCTAGGTACACTTGGATATATTTTCTCAAACAAAAGTTTGAAGTGTTTGAAAAATTTCTAGACTTCAAGGCTCTTGTTGAGAAATAGAGTGAGAAATCCATCAAGGTTCTTCAAACTGATAATGGAGGGGAGTATGTCAGCATCAGGTTTGAGCAATTTTACACCACAGAGGGGATTGATTTATAGCACACAATCACCTACAGTCCTTCACAGCATGGGGTTGCAGAATGTAAGAATAGGTTTCTTGAAACAGATGGGTAGCTGTATGATTCACTCCAAATCCCTAGCACCACAGTACTGGGCCAAAGCCATCAATTATGCTTGCTACATTCAGAACAGGGTTCCTCACAAAGCTTTGAAAGGGATAACACCCTTTGAAGCTTGGCATAAAAGGAAACCTAATGTTGAGCACCTTAGAGTTTTTGGATCCCCAGCCATGACCTGCATTCTGAAGAAGAAATGCAAAGTTATGGAACATCAGTCCAAGCCTTGCATCTTTGTAGGATATCCGAATGGTATTAAGGGATATTTCCTTCTAGATCTAGTCACTCATGAGTTGTTCATTGAGAGAAGTGTCCATTTTCAGGAGAGTCCTAGAGACTCAACACTTGACACTTCTTTTCCCTCATTGGATCTACTTTTTCATGATGATTCCTCATCAGATTTAGATCAGCCACAATAGGTTCTTGATCCAGAGTCATCTTCTTCTTCTTTGAGTTCAGATAGTGAGGACAATGATGTAGTGTCATTCACCTCTAGTCAGTTAGAGGATGAGGAGTTAGCACTTGACTCACCCACTTCTGGGCCACTTTGGGCCAGACAGACACTTGAGAGTGTTGGCACATGGGTAGGAGACCCCGCAGATGACAAACGTACTAGGGGGGATTTTTAGAGAGATCCACATGCCTTCTTTGCTTTAGTTTCAGATCCATAGACTTTTTGAGAGGCATCAGGGGTACCTGAGTGGGATAGTGTTATGGAGGAAGAATATTCTTCCTTAATCAAAAATCACACTTGGGATTTGACTTTGCTTCCTAAGGGAAGAAAGATGGTTTGATGTAGGTGGATATATCAGACCAAGTTTTCAGCAGATGGGTTGGTTGATAAGTACAAGGTGTAATTGGTCGCCAAAGGTTTCTCACAGGTGGCAGGAATTGACTACTCAGAGACCTTTTCACTCATTGCAAAGATGACTTCTATCTGACTCACCTTGGCTATTACTGCAGCACATGGTTGGGATGTGCATCAGATGGATGTGAAGAATGCCTTTCTTCACAGAGACCTTGAGGAGGAGATATACATGGAGTAGCCACCAAGATTTGTTCAAGATTCTTTCTTAGTATACAGACTTAGGAAATCTATCTATGGTCTCAAACAGGGCCCTTAGGCTTGGTATGCCAAGATGGATTCCTTCCTTCTCACAATAGGTTTCACTAGGTGCCATTCTGATCCTAATGTCTACTTCTTATGATAGGATGATTCGCTTCTGATTTTGGTTCTATATGTTGATGACCTTTTGATCACTAGGAGTTCTTCATCAGCTATTACAGTGGTGAAGGCATCTCTTCAAGATAGATTTGACATGACAGACTTGGGTTTGTTGCACTACTTCCTTGGCATCAAGATCTCACAGTTAGATTTAGGGATTTCTCTTACACAACCTAAGTATGCTTTTGACTTATTAGCTCGATTTCACATGGCTAATTGCAAGCCATCTTTGACTCCCTTTCTATCAGGAGTCAAGCTTGAGACTAATTGTTCTTCACCATTGGTTGATGCCACTCGATATCGACAACTTGTTGTTAGTCTCATCTACTTGACTCAAACTAGGCCTGACATTTCATATACAGTGGGACTTGTCTCTAGATTCATGCAGGAACCCCATGAGCTGCATTAGAAAGTAGCTAAGAGGATCTTGCATTACATATAGGGTTCACATAGATATGGGATTCACTACAGATTTGGCACAGAGGTTGACTTGGTTGGATATATAGATTCAGACTGGGCTGGTGATTCACAGACTCATAAATCCACTTCTAGTTACAATTTCTCTCTAGGTTTAGGTCCTATCAGTTGGTCTAGCAAGAAGCAGAATGATATTTCTATATCATCCATAGAGGCAGAGTATAGGGGAGTTGTTAATGTAGCTACTGACGTTATTTGGCTTCAGGGGATTCTTTCTGAGTTTGGCATTCCTATTAGGTAGCCCACCATCATTTATTGTGACAATCAGAGTACCATCAGATTTGTAGGAATCTTGTTCAGCACCAGCAGACCAAGCACATAGAGATTCACATGCATTTCATTTGGGAGCTTATTCATAGTCTGGTCATTGACATGATATTTTGCTAGTCTTTAGAGCAGGTTGCAGACATCTTCACCAAACCTTTCCCTAAGAGCAAGTTCATCAATCTATGAGCTCTTCTTGGGGTACGGTCTACATTTGAAGTAACATCATCTTTAGGGGGGACCTTCTAGCCTCTTCTTTTATTTTATGTCTCTCTTTTGGGGGGGAGTTTTTTTCCTATGGGTTTTCTCCTTTTCTCTATCTTATGGGAGATTGCATTTGTACATGGGTACCTCATTAGGCCTAGTTGTCGGGACCCATTTTATATTTCCACACTTCCCACCTAAGCTGCACTTATGGGGGGGTATTAGTGTAGTTTTTTATTTTTCCCTATTTATTAATTAGGGAAATTATATTTCTTGTGCATACATGGAGTTTTCCTACATTTATGTGATAGGCTAGCTTATGTGGAGGTGTGTGTCATAGATGTGTCATAGGTGTCATAAGAATTTCATAAGTAACTCCCTTGATGGGAGTTACTTCTCTATTCTTAGCACCTTGTCACCACCTTTCATGGAAGAGTTACTAACTATTCTTGGTGTGTCTTGTCCACCTTTTGTGGAGGAGTTACTTTCATACTCTCCTATTTGTAGTCCTCATTTTGGCCATTCCATGCTAATCAAATTTTGGTTTTCTACATTTTGTCTTGTGCAATTTATCTTATTGTATTATTTTCAAATTTCTTTAGCATCTATGTGGTGTGCACTTGTTCATCTTGTGTGATCACATCTTCATTGCACTCACATTATCCAGATTCTGGCAACAACTCCGATATAACCTTTGTTTATGAACTTGTTGTGACCTAGTTATTTTTTCATTGCCTTTTGTGTGGACAAAATCACCATGACTTGAGATTATTATGGGGTTATGTGGGCCATGTTTGATTCATGTCAAGGTCAACTCAGTCCCTCTTATCATATGCTCTCACTGTATTATGAGCATTTTAAGTTAACACACTCTCACCATTTTATGAGCACTCTTCTATGCTCTTTCCACATTCAAAAAACTCAAAAACATTATGTGTGTGCTTATTTGATTATTGTTTGTTATGTTGGTCTTTTGTTTTCCTATTTGGTCTTGCTTCTTGGTTTTATTTTCCAAGTAAATCTTGATGATATACATAGATCTTGATTATTCATATCTTGATCTTATGCTATCAAGTTCTTGCCTTGATTTTATACATTCTTGTTCCTACTTTAAGTCTTGATTGTTCATATATTTATTTGGAGTTAGGTTCATTTATGTCTTTTTCTTTATCTTTGCTTTTTTGTTTAAATGTAAATAGTTGTAACTCTAGTTTTAGTCATTGTTTTACCATTATCCTTAGTTATAATTATTCACATTTTAAAAGGATCAATGTAATCAAAATATTATGTCATTCTAATTTATTCATACTTATGATGCCTAATTTCTTTTGCTATAGCAAGCACTTTGTGCTCAGGTTTTAATGTCTTAACGTCAACGCCACTCTAATGAATAGTTCTCAAGAACAGTATGCATAATATATACTCATAATATGAAAATAAGCATCTAGGTATCATGTATTTTATCACTTGAATCTATGTTTAGATGTGCATTTCTTCACATACATTATGAGTCTAATCAATTCTTGGTAAGTTTTCATCATCCCTCATTCCATTATCTCTCAAACTTGGGTGAACTACATTGGCCTAAAGTTTATGTTGGAACATGAGTCCATGGAACTATTTAGGTAACATACACTTATCTAGCACATTTGGATTCATCTTGGCCATCTTCATTCTTATTTTCATCTCTTTCATCACTTTGTGCATTCTTATAGGCTTGGTTTCTTATGGCTTTCCAAGCCATTCTACCATCACATGTACATTTGTGCCTACTCGTTTAAATATATGCAATAGGTTATTTCCTTGAGCTATTTTTCTTACAAATTGCCCATGTTTGGGTACAACATCTTAACAACATCCAAATCAAATCAGCCCTATTGTGGCAAACCATTATTTATTCTTTATCAATGATCAAAATTAGCCCTACCAAGGCACAACTATCTTATCACAATAAAATTTTCTCTACTGGAGAACTTCTTATTATCTTATCTTTGGAGACCACTTTATCCTATTCCTTTAATTATAATCTCTCTAAATTTTTTCCCATGATGACAATATTTTAGTGTGCAACTTGTCTCAGGATTGATCAATGTTGTAAGTGTGTAGCTTGTAATCTCAAATTGGGTACGTTTAAAGTGTGTCCCTTACATTTATGGATTGTATTTTTCCCATTCCCCCCATCTTTGGGGCCTATTATACCTCTAGTTACATTTTGATCATTGATGGTGACCATGTGTGCAATAATTATCTCACCTGGATGTGATCATGAGTAACTCTCACTTTCTCTTTCTTTTTTAGAGCCCATCCTTCTCTTTCATCCTAGTATGTCTTCTTGAGGGGGAATCCTGGGTAATTTTTAATTTCTTATTGAAAAATATTTTCTTTTAAAAGATGTTTCTTCACCTGAATGTCTCATTATGACTTCTCAAATAGAGGCAAAATGTAGACATCTAATTCCTAACACCATTTGTGTTGAAATTGTCAATTTTACTCAAATTGCACTCAAATGCACATTTTAGTCTTAAATCCATAAAACACGCTAAATGGTTCAAGATTGTCATTTAAAAGTGCTAATTTAGGTTAATGTATCCCTAAATGGGGTAATGCATTTTATGGGATACCTACCTTTGATTAATTTATTTCAATTCAAAATGATGATTTTACCTTTTGTACTCTAGATCACTCTTTTCTTCTAATTCATCAGTACATGTCATGTACCTTTCTTATTTTGTGTCGGTAACATCCAAAATTGGAATAAAGTTATAACACATCTAACATCACATTCTAATTATTCTTGAGTCAAATTATGACCTAGAAATATGACTTTTTGACCATTTTGATTAAATGAGGGCCAATTTCTAAAGAATTGCACAAACATTGATTAATCTTGTTTAAGGATAATTAAGCCAAATCAAGAGATTAAGTAGATTTTATACCACCTAATGACATCATTTCATGGGGTGGCATCCATAAGCCATAAATGCATAAAATATCAGGATTATGGTTCTCACATGCCTCTTTAATGCCTCCCATACCTCTTTAATGCCTATTTATTCTAAATAATTATGAGGATATTTATATATTTAATTCCAAATATTATATTAATCTATGGCCACACATCTCAATCTTGAGATGGATGGTCATGGTTAATCTTGAACCATTTTAAAAATCAATAAATAGAAGAGCCACAAACATTATTTTTAAGCTTGATTTGTGAAATGTTATAATACTAAATTATCTCCACAACCCTTTGTGTTGATCATTGTGTTTCATTAGAAATCTTCATTTGATATACTATATTAGATATTTCATCTACTTTGAGCCTAGGTTATGCAAATAATTCTTGAGGCATTGGAGGATTTTGGCCACCATTGTTGATGAAGACAAGAACTCTTGATAAGGGGAGAACATACTTTTGAACCGTACTTATATGGTGAATCCACTTGGGAAGGTAATTGGTATTGATTTATTTCAATTGTTTATTGCTATATTTTGCAATTCTTGCATAAATAGATAGGCTAAGTTTTGTTGTATTTAATGCATTTTTCATGAATTCTTGACTAATGCTTTACTAAATTTCTTTGTAATCCTGTCTACACTCATAGGGTCATAAGGGTTTATTTTGCATTATTTGGATATAATTATGTCTATTATGGATATATATAAAGGTGTCTATAGGTCTACTTCATCATGTTAACCTCATATTATCCCTCTACATGCATCTTGGTTAATAAATGAGTCTTCCACTACCTAGAATGAGACACCTCCTTTTAAACCCTGCCTGTAGTTGTATTAGCCTCAACTGAGCTTGTTAATGATATATGTGGACCTAACTTAAATCCATTAATGTCACAAGTTACATATTTAAACTAGTATTCACCTTTGATAGTCTTAAAGCACCAAATGGGCATTAAGTTTAAAACACTGTTCTATACCCTGTTGTAGGTGAATACTGAGGTTGTCGTACAGACTATAAGTGGATGGGAATTAAAAAAAATAGTATATAATACCTCTCCTAATGATATTTATGTTACTTAGTGTGCCTTTCACTCACCAAGGCCATTCAAACCATGGAAGTATGCTTTGTCAACATTTTGAAGTTTAAGGTCACCTAATACCTTCAAAACTTGTAGACATTATTGTTTGGTTTTAGTGGTTTTCAACTTTGGACCTTCCAATCATGATCCTCCATTGATTCCTTTCCCTTTAAAACTTTCAAGGCTCTTATCTATGCTATAATATTCTAGATAAACATATTTAAAGGCTTCCAATCACTTGATAACCTTGGTTTAATATTTCCATAAAAAGACCTGGAACTTTGTTTTGCATTTTTTGAGAAAATGTCCCTTAGTTCATATAGTCATCATGATTGAGGGTAAACCTACTTCAATTTGTCAAACAAGCCTTTCAAAAGTCTAACATGCTCCCTTATTCCATTAGGACCATCAATGAGAGTTTCACCACCATGTTTCACACTTGAAATGGATATTTAACCTTCTATCAAGGTTGACTGTAAGTGACTATTTAGTGCACATAGGCAATAAAGGGAAAACATGGACATTATGCATTGTATTTTACCTTCAATGGGTTGCATATACATTTTAAATCTATAAGTGCACTCTTCACACCTAAATTGATCTAAAAAAAATATCAATACATCCTATTCAATGTGAATTTATCATCTAAGCACCTATAAGCAAGCATGTTCATGGCTGCCTAACTGAAAATATTGCATATGGCTATAGTTCCATGGAGAGTTGCCTTGGAAAATATATTAATAGTTGAATGGAATTATGAGAATATTATAAACATGATAAAGGTCCTATCACAACCCCCTAAAACCATGAACAGACATGAAGCTCCTAAAAATGGTGAAAACTACCTGAAACTTAGAAAGTGTTCCCTCCTTCAACCTAAGATGATTAGCATATCAAAACTTCATGAAACTTAAAACAAAGCATGTGAATCATTTTAATAGGAGGTTAAAATCATCTAAAATCAAAATTAGAAATTGGTTCATATGGAATTACTCAAACGAAGGCAAAACCTATAGGTTGCATGAAATAGTAGGAAAAAAAGTATAATCAATTTCATGAGGATGGTTCATGAAGTACAAGCCCCCATTATTCAAAATAATTAATATGGAAATTAATATCTCTAAGTTTAATACAACCTCCCCAAGTATTTTGAGTTGAAACCTCTTGAGCTATCCATACTAAGCACAAACTTGAAGATCACTTTTATTGGTAAAAAGACTAAAAAGGAGTAAAATGGTTTTGGGCCAAAAATGGCACTTTCAGAGAACTTCAAACATGTAACTAAGCTTGGGAAGTTGAAGAGACATACCATAATCATTTTCCATGTGGCACACTTCCCAAGAAGTTATACAAGTGCCAAACTTCTTTTACTCAAGAAAACTACCCTTTTTATGAGGAACCTACCTCTTTTTAGTTGGTTTAAGTTACTTAATACCTCTTATGACACATAAGATATGACATCATCTTTTGAGACCCTCACACTTCCCAAGAAATCTATACAAGTCATTAAATGCACCTTTTTTGACCTCAAAATGACTAAAAAATGATATAAGGACTAAAATAACTAATGACCAAGGCTATTAAAACATTAAGTGACATTAATTAACCTATGAAACACCTTGTGAAATCTATATTAGACCCAAAAAATAGCTAAAAGTCATTTTTTTACCTAGGGGTGCCCCAATTTGACCTAAAAGTCAAATTTGGTCAACACACACATCATGTGCAAGTGTTGATTTGTGCCTATGTATCCCTGAATCAGGAAATGCATGTTCACAATTATCAACTTCCTTTGATTTAACTCCAACCAAATTGAATCCAAAAAAATTGATCTTTTTGACCATTTTTATTAAATAGGTGACCAATTTCCAAGAATTGAAAAATACTAAGTAAAGTCATTAATCAAATCAAATCAGATTAAGAGCTTAAGTAGAAAATCCATGGAAATTTATTGAATATATATTATTGGAAATTCATAATTAAAAATATCTCAGCGATGACATAATCAAAAGGGTGTCAATCACTAGGCATTAGTGGAGATAAATTTCAGGTTTAAGACCACCCATGCCTTATTAATGCTCCCTTATTCCAAAATATTAATTGTTTTGTCCTCCAAAATTGAATTAATCCTTGCCAAACATCTTAATCCTAAGATGGATGGTCATAGTTGATTTTCAATAATTTTGGAAAAGTATAAATACATGAGCCACCATAGACACAAGGGGGAAGCTTTTTAGTGCAAACAACCTATGTAAAAATATTACTAGAAGAACTCCACTAATTACTTCAAATTGATCAATCAAGGAGCCAAATCCATTGGTTCTAGAAGAGATGTTGGAGGTGCTTGCTCAACCACATTGATAAAGATTTGGAGCACCAAATTTAGGTACAAGCACATTTATGGACCATCTTTGAAGGAGAGCCACTTTGGGAGGGTATTGATCATCTTGATTTCCTCATTAGTTTCTTGATTTCATTTACACCTCCCCTTGAGGGAGTGGGATTAACATGTTATTCTCTTTATGCTTATTATTGGTTTTCCTTACTAATGCATGAACTAACCTACTTTGTAATCTTTATCTACATTTTAGCATCCCTGGTGGGACCACTCATCTCATGTATCACTTTGGGGGATTTTTTATCCTCTTAATTTTTCATTCATACCATATTTTGATGTTATTTTACTCTTTTTCTTCTAATTTTCATATTTTCTATCTTCTAGACTAAATGACGAGGTCACCCTGTAAACAATGAGGTCCTCCTAGACATCTATGAGATCACCCTAAATAATGTCAAGGTCACCCTAAAAAATGATGAGGTTATAAACTTAAATGGTGAGGTTGACTATTATAATTTTATATTCACCGTGTTTTTTTATATATTGGTGATATCAACTTGCGTAATAGCAATATCGACCTATAAAATGACAGGGTCAACTACTAATCAATGATATCATGTTGAACTAAACTTGTAGGTAACTTTGTTATGTTTAAAAATTAATTAAAAATGGTGAAATTATCCTAAACATCAATGAGGTCATCTTGACAATTGACAAAGTCACCACACAATATATTTACCTTTCCATGGAATAGTGGGATCACTCTGTGGAATGGAGGGATCATTCTATGGAATGATGGGATCACCCTACAAAATGATGAAGTCACCCTATGTCAAAATCTAACAAGTTAAAAAAAAAAATTAGTTTCATTTTGATATCCTACACCCTTGCTTGACTACTAACAACTCTATTTTACAAGATTAAAACACTTTTCTAGTTTACTTACAACAAAAACAAAGGCAAAACTTTATTTCATACTTCACTTAATGTTTTAAAACAAACACAAATCCTAGACTAAATGATCTTAAGAGTTTTTGTTTTTTATTTACTATTTTTATTTTGTTTTTATTTTCTTGCAAATTAGACTTTACGTGTATGCTCTCCTCCCATCCCCTTTAGGGAACTTAGGTGACCAAAATCACTTCATTTCCTTGTCACTTAGTCCAAAGCCTATAAGGAATGTTGTCTATGATCTCTCCAAGTTAGAATAACATGGGTGATCCAATAAACGACCTTTAGAGTCTTTCTAGTTTTATTTATTTCATGCACTTGGATTATGGGTGGGAGCTCATCACCTCCTTGTGTATTCTTTAGGGGATTTTTGACCTAGGATTTCATCTCTTAGCATCATTCCAAATCCACTCCATGGTGGGGAATATGAATTAATGATGACTTACTAGGACATTAGTTTGAGCGTTTAAACTAACTCTATTATCAATATTTACCTAGAAATAATGGCCTAATTTGGACATCATACTACACTGAGTAGTCTAATGAATGTAGTGGTTGTAAAAAAGACAAGACCTTTTTACAACAAACCAATTAGCTTAGATCCAAATTATGTGTTGTGCCCTAGTGTTAATCACACATATGGGACCATCTAGATCGATCAAAATTTATATTTTTTATACAAACCCCATTTATCATGGAGTAATATTAGTGTAGGTCAAGTTTCCCAAAGTTCCACATCACCGTATAATTTCTTGAGAGAAGAGGGGATCTAAACAACCTTACTTTTTATGTGGTTTTAATTTTTGGATTAACAAACTTAATTCCTCTCAAGGAGTATATCGATGGAATCCAATGATACAAATAATCCTTGTCAGTTTCTAGGGTAGGATGTACACTTCTTTGTTTTCTTGTTCTTGTTTACTTGCATAGATTTTTGATTCAAACTATTTATGTGTTTGCCACACTAAAAATAAAAACCAAAGATTTTACAAAATAAAACACATGTTAGACACCACCTTTTGAACAATAAGGCATTATGTTGGTCAAATATATTCAAAACAAATTACTTTTTTTCAAAAATGAATCAAATGTTTTCTGCTTGTATCTCTAATAAGTGTCATTATATTGTCCATTTAGGTCTAGACTATTCATCACTTTGAGATATATGGTCCTTTATTACAAATTTAATAATTTTACCTTTTTAAGTTCTAACCCAAAACATGATTGGTATATGTTGGAGTCTTGGCTACAACTTGGGCTTAGGTAGTTCACCTTTTATGCTTGTATTGTGTAACTTGGGTGAATTTTTTTATTTGGTTTAGAAGCCTTTTGTCTAGATTCTACTCATTCTATTATTTTTTGAACTTGGGTTATCGTGCATTCTCTCATGCTCTAAGTTCTTTAACTATTTGAATTTAATTTCTATTGGGCACCATTGTGCTGCCCATTTGTTTTTTGTTTTTGACTTAAGATTTCTTATGTTAGCCTACATCCTAAGCTTCTTAGATCATTTGAGCCTTCTTCTAACTTTTTTGATCATGGCCTACCACAATCACACTTAGACATTCATGATAATAACATACTTTAAAATTCAAATTTATTGTGCTATCCTGCACCCTAAGTTTGAAGGTTATTCTACCTTCCTCTAATTTATTGATTTTGACCAACCAAGGTCAAGTATTCTTAGGACTTATTTTTCTTCTTATTTTTATAATTATGAAGTATCATGCCATTCATTTCTGATTCTAGACCTGAATCCATCATGTATCTATTTTATCTTAGAATAGAAACACCTTTTTAAGTTTGCAAACCAAAATTTGAAATATTTTAGAAACGTAAAAAAACATTTTTAAACATGCAAAGGTATACTCGTAGTGGGGTCTCTTATGGCTCTAGTTACAAGGAAGAGAATTTTTATGATGGGTAAAAACACCCTGTCATGTTTGATGACATCTCAACTATGGTAGGATTTTAATAAGGTTACTTTGAGCACTAACCTATAGAGGATAAAGATGAATCTCTCCTAACTTTTATTGAATCAAGATCTCAACTTATACCTTTATTCTTAATGGAGTAGTTACATACACTTATTCAAGTAGAGGAATAATCATTAGAGCAACCTCTTACTCATATCACAAAACCAAGCACTGCTTCTTCTAGAAAAGATAAAGTCCCACTTATAAACTCCTCCCCAACTAATCAAGATTTTATGACCAAAATACAACAAATTAGTCAATGATATGTTGATCAACTCATCACCAACTTAACAGCTTCCTTGTCTGGAATTTCAATCAATAATATCACTTTTATAGAGCAAGAACAACCATTAGAAAAAATGCAACAAGACCTAGCCAATCCTACATCTAATGTAGACCTTGTGTCTTCACCTAAACAGAGTAAACCCATAGATACTTCACAACAAGTTCCACTTGATATGATACACACTTTTTTTAACCATCAAGAGACCCCTACCCAATCATAATAGCACATTATTGAAGACTCATAATAGGTTATCGGTATTTTACACAATACTTTACTGAGTTCTTCATAACCACAAAAAGTTCCCCTTGTCAACCAATAATTAGAATGACCTCTGGTAAACCAACAACACATACCACAAAACTAATATATTTCCTATAGTTCACAACAATAGATTCTTAAAAATCATCATCAAGTATTTAGGAATTGATAACAAAATCCTTTGATAGAGTTAGACTTATTCAAACTCAAGGATGAACCAAAATAAAAATTTTGGACAAAGGGTCCATATCCATAATAAGACTACACAGGGGGTGCATTCCTCCCCAACAAAACTACCTTCAACCCACAAATGCACCAAATATGCAAGAGTGGAATTTAATGAAAGAAATAGTCATGAGTCTTGAAATTGGCAATCAGATTAAAAAATATAGGTTTGATGAGAGATATCCTTATCTATTTGACTTGAGCATTCTTTAGGTACCTTTCCCACCTCATTTTGAGCCACCAAATTTTGATAAACATAAAGGGAAGGGTTACCCTAGAGAACATATTCAAGCCTTCTTCATGGTATGTTAGGAGGTATCCTATAGTAGAGTCTATTTACTATGTTTATTCCCACATAGATTGGGTGAACAAGCATTAGATTGGCTCTTGAAATTAACTAAAGGATCGATGACAAATTTAAATGATTTATCAAAAAACATTATTAACCATTTTTATTATAACATTGAACATAAGTTGATAGTGGTTGACTTATGTAAACCAAGACAAAGAGACATAGAAAGCTTCAAATAATATCTACAATAGTGGAGAGTGATAGCTGGTCACTTTAAGCACACTTTACTAGATTGATAGCTAGCTAACCTCTTTGCACAAAACTTTCACCCTAAGGTGGCCCATAATCTGAGAGTCACTTGTGCTAACATACTTGAATAAATTATTGAGAAGGGTGTGCAGATCAAGAAAGCCCTTATTAATAGAGGACTAGTGAAAATATATTCATAGACTCAAACATATAATCATACTCAAACACCTATTCAAGTTGATACTATAGAGAAACCAAAATATTTTAATAAAAATAAGAACATGGTGGGTAATGGAGTAATAGAGTCATAAAATGTGCAAATAATGTAGGCTCTACCAACTTAAAATGTATAACATAATCCACCACCCACTTTACAAAGAGCTCCTCCATGTAGAGGATTTAATAAATATAGACCATTTATCAAGCTGGGAGAGCCTATTGAGGTAGTATTCTAGAAGCTAGTTACAACCAATTTAATCATATGGTCTATGCCAAAACCATTTCTTGAGGATCAACCCAAACCTGACTGGTATGATGAAGATGAGTTCTATGATTTCCATTATGTTATTGACCATGCCATTTATCGATGTGTGTAACTGAGGCATCCCATTGAATACCTTATTAAGAGTGGAGAGATTGAAGTAAAACAAGTATCATAGAACACTAATCAAGATATGGGCATTTATAAAGACCCATTTCCCAAGTATAACCAATAACAATAATAGAATTAATACACCAGATAGGGCCAACATCAACAAAGATAAGGTCAAAAATAGGATCAACATCATCATAATTAGGATCATGATACCCAAGCCAATAACCTGGGATATAATACTATGCCATATGATTATAATCATACTATGGGCTATATTTCTAGTAATCACGTCATCACCATTATATTCAAATCCCATGTACTATTTGAAACTTATCAAAGCATTTATCCCTCTATTTTATGGTCAACACCCTCTTCCTCAAGTAAGGTTTCATGATACCCAAGCCAATAACTTGGGATACAATACTATGCCATATGATTATAATCATACTATGGGCTATATTTCTAGTAATCATGTCATCACCGTTATATTAAAATACCATGTATTATTTGAAACTTATTAGAGCATTTGTCCCTCTATTTTATGGTCAACACCCTCTTCCTCAAGTAAGGTTGCACTAAGTTCAAGTAATTATATCATGCTTCGATTTATGTAGGTTATTATTTATAGACCACCACTTAATTCTTCTAATTATGATAACTCACTGCTAACTCAAAATTTCACAATCATAACTAGACACTCATGAGTAAGCCTTCAAGGCCCTCTACCTTCTTCTAATACTGAACCAAATTTGAAGCTTGTACCTTCCAATCGTAAATCAAACCCTATACCAACTAAGACCAAACCTTCTTTCCATACTATTCAGAAACTATATAGTATTTGTGAATAATTAATCAAAATGTTTATGCACATTTCCATTCTTGATCTATTGTGTACATCAAAATTTCATAGGACCATACTAAATGACTTCTAATAGTTCATTGTTCCCAAGTAAATTAACCCTAGCCAATTTCAAACACTTATGGGACATCTATATTGAAGTCAATAACTTACCTTTGATTAATGAGATATGTCTTCCCTTGGTCCTAGCCATAATAATCCCTTGTATATCAAGTTCGTTATAACACATCATAAGATCAAGTGGGTTTTTATAGATAATGATTCAGGGTTGAATATAGTGTCGCTAAAGTTGATACAATAGTTGGGATATATAACCAAAGACATGCAACCAAAAATAATCATAATTAAAACATATGACAATGCTAAAAGAGAGTCTTCAGGGACCATTTATTTTCCCATTATTGTTGGGCCTATAACCCATGCTACCCTATGCCATGTGATATAATTATAATTGACTTACAATTTACTTCTAGGTCATCTTTGGATACATGAAATATGAGATATTGCTTCTACCCTAAATCAATGCCTGAATTTCACCCATTCTAGAATTGAGGTCATTATTTATGTTGATCTACAGTCATACCAATATTATAATCACTTAGAGGCCAAATACCAAAACTATAATTATTTACCTAGTTTTGAATTTGTAACCAAGAAGAATAAAGCCATAGTTTCTGAACCACTCGAATCCAATTATATTGACCCTAATGATCTTGCTTCCACTTCAGTCAATCCATTTCTTACAACCAATGTAAACCATTTTACTTTTGAGGATGTTGGAATTTCCACATACTATCTAAAAGATGATTTTCATATAGGAATGTTTCCCAAATATCCCAAGTCCTATGTAAGACTAAAACCTTTCAAAAGCACTAACAATCCCAACATGATTTAGTAGAAGAAAAACACACCTCTACAAAAGCAACCAATGGTATTTGTACCAAACACTTAACCAAATCATGATTTAGAGGCCATTAATGAAGGAGATTGGTTATATGTTGACAATCTCACCAATTTATTTTAGAATCCTCAATATCCTATCCCTAATCAAACTATGGATAGTTTGGACTATATAGGTAAAAGATAGGGGCCATGGGAGCAAGTTATTCTTAAACCTTTATCTATTGAAAAAACTACTAAGAACCAGGGCCTCAAATTTATATCGCTTAGGGGTGACTTAATGTATTTTAAAAGTGATTCCTCTTTCTTGACTGATGAAGAAACTCCTAGAAGTGACACAACATCCCATTATAATTCCTATGATGAGTGATCTAATACCAATGTGTTTGATTCCAATTCCATTATGACCATCACATCTATTTACCCACTTACCCTTTATCATCCTAACCTTATCGATTGTACTAACAAAGTTTTATTAAACCTCTAGATGAGTTTTAGAATGAGGAATCTATGGTAGAGTATATGGGCCTTAGAGATGTATTGTCATTTGGCAATCACAAACAAGGTTTCTACTTCTCATTGGACCCTACCACTTACTTTTAAGAGTAGGCAAACTTCCTTGGTCATACAATAGAAAAAGCATTGATATCTTCATGTGAAGACCTCTTTAAGGTGCTCGTTGGTCAGGGAAATAGGAAAGATAAAGACAAACCCTTGAGTGAAAACCTATTTTAGGTGCTCTTGGATGGGGAAATTTTCTCACATTTATAGGAAGTGTAGTGTTCACCAAGTCCAAGTTTTATAGCTAGGTATACTATTACTTCTGAATAACATAAAGTCTTTGAGCATCTTGATCTCAAATTTCCTAAGAAATTTGTCAATTAAACATTAACAAAATAGGTAGACTCAGATTTCTCTATGGATGAGCCTTAGGACTCAACCAATAGCTAAATAAGAGGATTATTAATAAACATTGCCTACTATTATAGAACACAACTCCACACTCCTTGTATAGAATACAATTGAGGTAAACTTTGGATCCTATGAAGATCCTAAGATCATTTATTTTAGGTGCATATTTTACTAATGAACAACATGATTATATTTTCACTATTCTAAGGGATTTTATTCATATATTTGCATGGGCTTACTCAGAAATTCTAGGCATGGACCATGTCTTGGTCATGCATTGGATTGTAGTACATCCAAATGCTAAGTTGGTTAAGCAAAAATTATAGAAAATGCACCCATGTATAGCCATATTAGTGAAAAAGGAGATATAGAAATTATTTGGAGCTAGATTCATAAGACCACTAGACTATTATGAATGGATATCAAATATAATCCCAGTTAGCAAAAAACCATAGAGCATACACTTAAGTATTTATTTTAGAGAGATAAATAAAGCATGTCTTGAGGATGATTTCCCTCTACCAAACATTGACATGATTGTCAACTCAACTGTAGGGTAAAATATATTATCCCTCATGGACAACTTCTCTAGGTACAACTAGATAAGGATAACACTAGAGGACCAACACAAGACCATATTCACCACACCATGGGGAAAATTTTATTTATTATGCCCTTAACCATTGGTGTGTTTAGGGATATGTGTGGCTAAATTTTGGCTTACATACCTCTTTTATTTACTTGTTACATTTCTCTATATTATTAGATAGGTCAGCCTATGGAATAACCTTGGCTAAGTAGACTATATATAGGAAGTAGTGGTTATTCTTTAAGCATCATGTGAAGTATTATGCTATTAGTGCATTGTTGTGGACGTTTCCCCCTCGAAGTGGCTTTGCTATATTATCTAGTATTCTATTTTTTTGTCAATTATCATTGTGTAATCTCATATTTTCTTATTCTATACAATATAAAATCATTGTGTGAATATCTAAGTAATTTCATTATAAGTGGTATCATATCTTTGATCTAGGTAATTTTCCTATGGCATTTTTTCATATCTGGTGAGGTGTGGCTTTTGGGAGCAGTGAAAGTGAAAAAACATAACTTGCAATCTAGGAATAATTAATTTTTTTTGTCAACGTAGTATTTCTCAAAATGCTTTTTTGAAAAAAAATATTTAAAAAAAAGTCTAGAATTTTTTTCCCCTTACATTGTAATTATTGGATTCATCTCGATGAGATGATCATAATGGTGTATTCTGTCGGTACACATTTTTGGTACCAAAAACTTTAATCTAGTACAGAAAGGTACCCATTAAATTCATCTTTACAAGGTGATCACAATGGTACCATTTCTTGGTACACTTTTTTTGGAGGTTAAAACCCTCTTAGGGTTTGTTTATGGTAGGTCCTTCAACTTGGGGAAGAAAAGGGTCACCAAAAACCCCTAAGACTCCTTATACCAATGACATGGAATCTAGAACTTTAGATTCGGTGATTTCTTAGCTTCAAGAGGACATAAAAAACTTGGTGAGGCATGATGAATTTATTGTAATCCAAGCTGATGTTTTAGGGATGCACAAAGAGATTAATGGAGTCCACAGTGAATTATAGCATATCACTACACAATTAGATACCCTCACATCTCAATTTTATCCTAATAACCCTCCACTTCAACATTTAAATCCTCCTCTCAATAACTCCTATACTAGTATGAAATTAATGTTTCCAAAAGTGGATATGTGTAAGTTTAATGGTAAGGATCCTCTCACTTGGATTAAATAAAATGAGAGTTTATTTGAGCTACATCAAACCCCTAGTTCTTAGAAGGTGATGGTGGCATCCTTGTAAATGGAACCTAACCAATTCATTTGGTATTGTTGGTTATGTGCTCAAAATAAAAATAATGGTGGTCTTGTTACATGGACTATTTTTACTGAGGAGTTGATAGCTCATTATTAGAATAATGTCTCTGAGAACTATTTTAGCTAATTAGCCAAGATGTGGCAAATAGGACCTATGAAGGATTATATTCATTAATTTTAGAATCTCTCTTTATGGGTGGAAAATATCACCAAGAGAAATTTGATAGATCTATTTTTGGGTGGCCTCAAAGATAGAATCCAATACGAGGTTTGAATGTTTATCCCAACATCTGTATCAAAAGTTATCCTTAAGGCACACGTGATAGAAGAAAAAGAGATGGTCAAAAGGAAAACTTTTGCTACTGTTCATGATCACAACTTTTTAGCACCATCATTTCCATAGCCCACCAGATTAACATAATGACAAATTGAGGATAAGTGAGCCAAAGGGTTGTCTTATGGTTATGATAAAAAAATGGAGAAATTACCATCATTATGCTGAAAAGAAGATATTTTACATTGAAGGTGATAATGATGATGAAGATGATGCAGAAGTACATGATGTAGATGCAGAAGTTATTTCATACTATGCCCTGTTAGGTATATTACTCCCCAAACTCTTAAGGTGATGGGTTTCCTCAAGAAATAGAAGGTCACTATCTTGATTGATTTTTGGAGCAAACCCAACTTCATCAGTAGTAATTTGGCTACTCATTTAAACTATTTCATTTATCTAGCTCTAAAATTTTAGGTTATGATTGTAGATGGTGGTATTGTCAACTGTTTAGTAAAATTTCATAGTATTAAGTTGGCCATAGGAGACTAATTATTGGATTCTCTTATGTTTTCTATTCTGATAGGTGGAGCTGATATTATTCTGGGAGTCCAGTGGCTCATCACTTTGGGCACTATTAAGATGAATTTTCAATAATTATTCATGAATTTTCATTTTGAAGAAATTACATTTGATCTTAAAGGATTAAATGCTAAATCTCCCCAACTTATTATCTCCCATTAAATGACAAATATTCTTTATAAGGGTGTTAAGGGATTTATAGCTTGCTTGTTTTCTATGGAAGTACAACCAACTCAACCATCTCCAACTCTTGATCTACAAAAAATAATTGATGCTCATTATGTTGTTTTTGGAGACATGCCAAAAGGACTTCCACCTAGCCACATGCATGATCATGCTATCACACTTATTCCTAGCAGTACACCACCCAACATCAGGTCATATAGGTATCCCTATGCCCAAAAAAGTGAAATTGAAAATATGGTACCAGATATGTTGGATGCAAGAATCATTCACCAAAGCCAAAGTGAATACTCATCACCAATTGTCATGGTGAGAAATAAAGATGACACTTGGAGGATGTGCTCTAACTACAGATAACTCAACAAGTACACTATCAAAGATAAGTTTTTAATTCATATCATTAATGATTTTCTAGATGAATTGAATGGTGCTCTTTATTTTACCAAGTTAGATCTGTGTTTTGGGTATCATCAAATCAGGGTTCATGATAAAGATACCCAAAACTACTTTCAAGACTCATGAGGGCCATTATGAGTTTTTGGTTATGCCTTTTGGCCTAAAAAATGCACCATCTACTTTTTAGAGTTTGATAAATATTGTTTTAAAGCCATTTTCAAGGATATTTGTTTTATGATTCTTTGATGATATCCTCATTTATAGTAAAAATTATTTACAACATGTGAAATAGGTACTCTCCATTTTGGAGCAAAATCAATTATATGCCAAACCTTCCAAATGTACTTTTGGGGCTGGTGAGGTTGAATATTTGGATCATTTGGTGTCTTATAAAGGAGTGAAAGTGGATCCTAAAAAAATCCAAGAAATGGTGGACTGGCTAATTCCTAAGACACTCAAGTAACTTTGGGGATTTTTGGGACTTATTGGTTATTATCATATATTTGTCAAAAATTATGGTAGTATTGTAGCCCCACTTACCTCTTTGTTAAATACAGACTCCTTTTAGTGGACTGATGTAGCTACCTAGGCACTTGAACAATTGAAATATGTGTACTACTCCAGTATTGGCCACTCCTAATTTTTCTAAAACTTTTATGGTTGAATGTTTGCATCTAGGTATGGTATGGGTATTATACTCATGCAAGAAGGTAGATCACTGACATTTGAAAGTCATCAACTCAAGGGTAAAAATCAACACAAGCCCATCTATGAGAAGGAAATGATGGTCATTTTGCATGCAGTCAAACAATGGAGACTTTATTTGATGGGTTGTCACTTTTAGGTAAAAACTGATCATGATAGTATTAAATACATTTTAGAACAAAGGTTGTCATTTGAAGAACAATAGAAATGGGTAACTAAGATGATAGTCTATGATTTTGAAATATTTACAAAAAAATCAAAGATAATGTGGTGGTAAATGCACTATCTAGAAAAGATGAATCAGTTGAGGCATTGCTATGTGCTATAACCATTTTGCAAGCAAATTGGCTAGAGGAAGCATGATCAGATTGGGAACATGATAGTACTACTCATGATTTGATTCAAAATCTTTAGCAAGGTTTAGATGGATTTGAAAAATTCACATGGAAAGGTAATGCATTATGGTACAAAATAGATTGTACCTATGTAAGAATTCTCTTCTTAAACAAAAAATCCTTCAAGAACTTCATGTAACTCCAATTAAGGGTCATTCAGGATTTTTGAAAACCTATCATAGGATCAAGCAAGATTTTTTTGGGAAGGTCTCAAGGGGGATGTCTAGAAATATGTGGCTAAATGTATGATTTATCAACAAAACAAAGGCAAAACCATCAAAATTCCAGTTCTTTTACAACCTTTATCTATCCCTAGCTAGTGTTGGGAAGAGGTCTCTATGGATTTCATCACAGGGTTACCAAGATCTGATGGTCAAAATGTTATCATGGTTGTTGTAGATCATCTTAGTAAGTATGATCATTTTTTTTCATTATCCTAGCTATTTGTTGCTAGTACAATAGCTTTTGCTTTTCTCAATACAATACAGAAAATGCATGCGAACCCTATGATCATTATCAGTGATAGAGATCTCATTTTTACTAGTAATTTTTGAACTAAGTTATTTACATGTTTAGGCACTCAATTGGCTCATATTTAATCCTATCATCCTCAATATGATGGATAAATTGAGGTAGTAAATAAATTTCTGGAAGGATATCTTAGTTGTTTTGTTTTTGATAAATAGGATAAATGGGTTCATTGGCTGCCACTTACTGAATAGTGGTATAATACTTTTGTTCATAGTTATTCCAAAATGTCTCATTTTGTGGCACTATATGGATACCACACTCCATCCATCACTTCAACCTTGAAGGTCTATCTTAAGGTTTGTGCATTTGAATAACATATTCACCATCAATAGGAGGTCCTTACAAGTTTGTGTGAAAATTGAGCTATGGCCCAAAATCACATGAAGCAACAAGCAGATCAACATGGAAGTGAGAGGCATTTTGAAATTGGTGATTGGGTATTTGTTCACTTACAACCATACAAATACATGTCATTGAAGAAATAAAAAATGGATAAAAAGCTATCCCTTAAGTATTATGGGCCTTATCAGATCTTGCAAAAAATTGGCAGTGTGGCCTATAAGTTAGATTTTCCTTCATCCACTTGCATACATCTAATATTTCATGTATCATGCCTAAAGAAAGTCATTAGACACAAAATTACCATTCAAATAGAATTACCAAAATTGGATGAGGAAGGTAAAGTTATTCTTGATCTTGAGGTGACCCTTCAATGGTGCACCAAACAACTGCATTCTAGAGCAATTACAAAATACCTGATCAAATAGAAGAATCTACCATGTGAATATGCCACTTGGGAGGATGAAGAATTTGTGTAGCAACATCTAGAATTTTCATAATGTTGAGGACAATGTTGTTTTTAAGGGAAAGGGCTTGTTATGCCCTTAACCATTGGTGTGCTTAGGGATATGTGTGGCTGACTTGTGGCTTACATACCTCTTTTATTTACTTGTTACATTTCTCTATGTTCTTAGATAGGTTAGCTTATGGAATAACCTTGGCTAAATAGACTATATATAGGAGGTAGTGGTTAGTTTTTAAGCATCATGTGAAGTATTCTTCTATTAGTGCATTATTGTGGAGGTTTTACCCTTGAAGTGGCCTTGATATATTATCTAGTATTCTATTCTACTGTTAATTATCACTATGTAATCTCTCATATTTTATTATTCTGTGCAATATAAAAACATTATATGTGAATATCTAAGTAATTTCATTACATTATTACCAAGTCATGCCTTTTAAAAATAAAATAATGCTGGTGCCACTTATTAACATTCCATGAATGTCATATTCCATGACATGATGCATGATATAGTTGAGGATTATTTTGATGGCATCTTACAAAAATCAAAAACCCATTTTGAACATCTTGACATTTTACAAAGAATATTTGAGAGACTTCATAAATACAAGGTTCATCTTAATCTTAAGAAATGCATCTTTGGCATTAATTCAAGAAAATTGCTATCATTTGTTGTATCATATAGATGGATTAAAGTGGATGCTATTAAGGTCAAGGCCATCATGGAAATGCCTTCACCTTTTAATCTAAAAAAGTTTTATAGCCTACAGGTCAAAATCTAATCTATTCATAGGTTTATATAATAACTAGTAGACAAGTGCCATCCTTTTATGCACCTCTTGAAGAAATATGTCACATTTTAGTGAGATATTGAATGCCAACAAGAATTTTAAAAACTCAAGGCATACTTGGCTAACCTACTAGTATTGAGACTGCCAACACTTGGCAAGCTATTACTTCTTTGTATATGAGCAAAAGAACATGCACTGGGGGCACTCTTGGCCCAACATGATGAACAAAGTAAACAACATGTGGTATACTATTGAATAAGACTCTCATAACATATAAGCATAATTATTCAACTATTGAGAAATCTTGTTTGGCAATGGTGTTTACTTCCCAAAAATTATGGAATTACATGTTGAATAATAAGACTATTATCATTTCTAAGGTGGACCCTCTCAAGTAATTATTTTCTAAAGGAACTCTTACAATCCACATGGATAAATGGGTTATTATATTGATTGAATTTGATGTTGAGTACCAAAATTAGAAAGTTATTAATAGGCAAGTCATCATAGATCAACTTGATGAAGCTCCTATCATAGACACTACACCACTTGTAATTGATTTTTTAGAAGACTCTATCATGATGATAGAGGAAGTGGCTCATGAATCTAAACATTGAACATTATATTTTGATGGCTTATTCACATCCCATAGATATAGAGTAAGAATTTTACTGGTTACAATACTAAGGGACCTCATCTTCAAAGAATTTCATATCAGCTTCAAATACACCAACAACATGGATGAACATGAAGCTTTTATTTTAAGACTTTGTCTTATAATACAATGGGATATACATTAGTTAATTATTTATGGAGATTATTAGCTAATCATTAATCAAACTACAAACCAGTATCAAACTAGGGATGAAAAGGTTGTACCCTACAAGCATATTATGGATAATCTCAAGTCACATTTTTAGGTCACTATAATTTGAGAAGATACCATGGGTTAATAACCAATCATCCAATGCAATGGAAATAATTTGGTCCATAATACAAGTCCCTAACAATGTTAAAGAGTATCAATTTCTCATTAATAACCATATATAACCTTCTCATGTATTACCAGATATAGATAGGGTTTTTACTATTGCTGGTCCTAATATCCCAACTGAACCTCCTTGGTACCAATATATTTATAAATATTTTCATGACCAAGTTATTCCTCCTAACATTTCCAAAATTCACCAAATTTTTTTCTTTTATCATCTATCACATTATACCCTCCTTGGAAACATGATTTATTATATCAGCTATGATGGAATGCTTCTTCATTGTTTATCTTTGGGAGAATCAACATTAGCACTTAAGGAGGTTCATAAAGGAATGTGTGGGGCCCACACCATTGGGTATTCCTTGCCAAGAAACTCCTAAGAATAGGATACTTCTATCCCAAGATGGAGATAGATTCTTTCAAATATGTTAAGAAGTGTGTTGCCTACCAATAACATGGTATCTGATACACAAACCTTCATTAAATCTATAGCCAATTTATACACCATGGCCATTTTCTACGTGGGGTTTTGATCTCTTCAATAAAATAAACCCAACATCTTCTGATGTCATAAACACATTATTAGTACTATGAAGTACTATACTAAGTGGATTGAGTCCATTCCTCTCACTTACAAAATTGAGAAGTAAATTTATAATTTTATCCATTATCATATCATCTATCATTATGGTATGCCTACCCGAATCATATCGAATAATGGAAGTTCATTTATGAATAAAGATGTTAAATTTATTTGTACCCTATTCAAAATCAAACACAATAAATCCACACCATACAAACTTCAAGGCAACAATCAAGCTGGGGCATTTAACAAAACCATATTAGCAATCCTTAAGAAGATTTTCAATTATGTTGTTTGTAATTGGTACTTGAAAATATTTTCCATCCTCTAATCCTACTGTACTAGTCATTGTACCCCTACAAGAGCCACCCCATATTCCCTAGGTTATGACATAAAGGCTATTATCCTGGTTGAGATCAAGATACCCTCATTGTGGGTATATTTATAACACATTATTGATGAAGAAGACTATAGAATTTTTAGGTTTTAAGAGATAAAAATTATTGATGGAAAGCATTTAATTACCCTGGATAATTTATGAGCATATCAAAATAGGTTGCATTGCAGCTATAACAAATACATTCTCCCTTAGGAGTTTGAAGTTGGTGACTTGGTATTAAAAGAGAATAAAAAGAATACCAATTTTGAACACAATAAGAAAGTTAAGTTTCATCCCAATTATCTAGGCTTTTATGTTTCTACATCAAACTATGCTTTAGGGGCATACATATCGACCACTCTAGAAGGTGAATATCTCCTGAAACCAATGAATATTTTACATCTCAAACATTTATATTCTTTAAATTTACCTTATTACATTGAGTTTCTTAATGGTATATTTGACCACATTAAATTTGCTATGGAGGATGAAGATAACAATCATATACCTTTTTTAGATGTCTTAATTATTAAAAATCAGAATGGTTCCCTTACCCATTGTGGTTATTATAACAATACTCATATAGATATATTCTTACATGTGAACTCTAATCACCAAATTGTGAAAAAATTTGGTGGCATTAACACTTTAGTTACTCATGATACAAGAATATCTAATAACAACCACCTTAATCAAGAGTTTGAACACCTTTCAAAGGTATTTATTGAAAATAGTTATAAAGATGGATAAGTTAGACAAATAATAAAAGGTACACAGAGAGGTCCTCAACATAGGCATGTTTAAGATGATGAGACATGTGTCAAGATTAATCTACCTTATATCAAAGGAATTATAGATAAATTGGCTAAGATCCTCAAAATAAAATGTATTAAGGTTTCATTCTTTCCTCTTAATTTAACTAGGAACATGCTTGATAGGAATCAAGACCCATCTAAACCATTATGTCCTAATGGGTTTTATTCTATTCCCTATAGTTATGGGAAGGTTTATATTGGTGAAACTGGTCATTCTATCCAAACACAATTAAAAGAATATTGTGTTGGTATTTCACATAATTGGTTTCATAAATCTACCTTAGCTAAACATTCAAATAATACAAGGCATCATATATATATGGAAAACATTAAGTTTATAGGTAAAGAAGACTATTATCTTAGAATAAAAATTCATGAATCGATTGAGATCAAAAAGTTCCCTAATAACTTAAATAGGGGTGAAGGTTGGAAGCTCAAAAATACATGGAAACCGGTTTGAAGATTACTTAAAAATTAATTTTTTGCTTCCTACCTTGGATGACTCATGCTATGCTTTAATGACTCATATTTATCTCTAGTTCACTAACTTCATTTTCAAATATTTTTATTATCTATTGATGATGGGCTCAGCTTGAGGCTGAAATGTTGAGTTGGCTTATTTTTTAATGTAGTTTATAGTTTTATTATTTATAATTTTGACTATGTACTTGTTAGGTTGTGGAGTTAAAAGCTTCACTGATGCAAATGGAGGAGGTTGTTGAGTTACAAAGTAACCGACATCGGTAGACCAATTGACGTCGGTCATCTTCAGTGTTCACAGTAACCGACGATGGTTAGGGGTCCACTGACATCGGTCAGATAGGAACTGACGTCAGCAACCTGTGTGTGCATGTGTTTGCATGCGTCTCCAGAATTGGTCTAATTTTAGATGGACAATTTGTTTGCATGTAAAAGACTAATTTAAGTCTTGAGTTTGTGTTTCTAATTATTGTAATTAGGAAGTCTAATTATTGTTTGTATGGGATCTATATAATAGACCCATGGGGCTGTATTGTAATCAAGGATAAGGAAGAGATCCTTCCAATTGTAAGATCAGTTGATCTACAGATTGTTGCAAGATCAGGAGAGATCTACATGGTAAGTAAGATCAATTGATTTGTAGGTGTGTAAGATCAAAGGAGATATACTTGGAGTACTTTGAGTACTTGGTGGACTGGCAGTATTGTTACTGACTGGTGGAGGGAACAACTCTATGTTTGAGTTGTGGTTATAATTGGTGGTGAGAGAAAGAACTCTTGAGGGAGAATTATTGTACGCCCTAGAGGTGTGGGAGCCCTAGAGGTGTGGGAAGAAGAGTGTGACTTCTTTATTGTATTTCCTTCTGGTAGAGTATTAATACAAGATTATATTGTCTCTCATATTCTGTGCTATTTCTAAATTCTAGTTACTTGTTAATTTTGGTTTAATTCTGTGTTTAGTTGCTCATACAAAGGTAATCAATTGTGCTCTTATGGAGCATGGATCCTGACAAGTGGTATCAGAGCTTTGGTTAGGTTCACTAACACCTTGGTTTAAGAGTGTGTTAAGTGTTTGTTGATTACAGGTCACTCACAGGGGTTTCTATTTGAGTGGAAGTAAAGCAATGGCAGAAGAAAGTAAGCTAAGAATGGAGAAATTCAATGGCAAGAATTATCAATTATGGAGAATGCAGATAGAAGATAATCTGTATCAAAAAGATATGTACTTACCGTTGGGTGGGGTTGCATGCAAGCCCATAGATATGAAAGATGAAGAATGGAAGGTTCTTGATCAAAAGGCTCTGGGATCTATAAGGTTGAGCCTTGCATCGTCTGTGATTTCTAACTTATCACAGGCAAAGTCAATGGTTGAGTTAATGGAATCTTTGGCAAATTTATATGAAAAACCCTCAGCTTTGAATAAGGTATTTCTTATGAAGTAATTATTTAATTTGCAAATGCAGGAAGGTGGATCGGTACATAGTCATCTTAGTGATTTCCATGGTTTGGTAAACCAATTAAATTCAGTCAATATAGTTTTTGATGATGAAATTAAGGCTCTCTTAATCTTATGCTCTTTACTTGAAAGTTGGGATAGCTTGGTAATGGCAGTTAGTAATACTGCGTCTGCTTCAAATATCTTAAAAGTTGATGATGTTAGAGTAATCTTGAATGAAGAAATTCACAAGAAAAGCATAGGGGAATCATTAGGTAATGCTTTAAGTGTTGAAAGCAAGGGAAGGCAAAGAGAGAAGAGTAAGCAAGGGAAGTCAAAGAAAGGCAGTAGATCCAAATCTAGACATGGCAGTGTAATCTACTAGAATTGTGGAAAGAAAGGGCATGTAAAGAAAGATTGTTGGTTGGATAAAAATTAGCATGAAGGAAATGAAGAAGTAGATGTTGCAAGTATTGTTGCACAAGATGCTCTTGTGTGTTCCTTGGATAAAGTGGAATCTTGGATTTTAGATTCTGGTGCCTCTTTCCATGCAACCCCAAATAGAGAATTTTTCCATGATTATGTCCATGGAGACTTTGGAAATATTTATTTAGGGGATGGTAAGCCTTGTCAAATGGTTGGCAAAGGGAAAGTGCAGTTGAAATTGCAGACAGGAAACACATGGGTGTTGAAGGAGGTCATGCATGTCCCAGTCCTGAAGTGGAATTTGATTTCTGTAGGAAAGTTGGGTGATGAGGGATGCACAGTAAATCTCATAGTGGAATCTTGGAAAGTTTCCAAGGGTGCACTTGTTTTAGCGAGAGGTAAGAAAGTAGGTACTCTTTATCTATCTACTTGTATTACTGATTCTCCTTCTGGTTTATCTACTTCAAATGTAGATGTAAAGATGTGGCTCTATAGGCTTGGTCACATGAGTAAGAAGGGGATGCATGTTCTTGATTCAAAATGTAAGAGTTCAAATTTGGAAAGCATAGATCAAGATTTCTGTAAGCAACAGAAGAAAGTGAGGTTTCTTGATACTGATGTTACAAGAAAGGATCGGGTTTATTACATAAAGAGGAAATCTGATGTTTTTGATAAGAACAAGAAATCCTTAGTTTTCAAGGAGAAGATGATGGATAGAGATCAGCCCAAGGGGCTGAATGATTCTGAGTAAGGCAATTTGGACAAGGTTATGATCCAAAGTGAGCTCGCAAGTAAAAAGTCATCACTCACAGGAAAACATAGTTACCAATGTCGGCCAGGTAGAATTGACATCGAATAGATAGGTATCGACATTGGTCATGTTTAGACTAGAGGCGGTGGTGTCGGGAAGGTGGACACTGACGTCGGTCAGGGAAATGACATTGATGATCAGGTGGAATTGACATCGGTTGGGTGCAGACCAAGGTCAGCTAGAAAATAGATTTTGGGCAGACAACAAGCTGTCAAAGAGTCTCAAACGCCCATGAGGAGGACTAAAAGGGTAAGTAAGCCTCAAATTCATTATTCCCCTTCTTTACACTAGTTGTTGCTCACTGATGGTCAAGAACTAGGAAGTTTTAAAGAGGCAGAGCAGGTAGAATCTAGGAAATAGTGGGAGCATGTCATGAATGAGGAAATTGATTCCTTAGGAGAGAACCAAATGGGAGATTTGGTAGAGTTGCCAGCTGAGATGCAAGCACTGAAAGATGAATGGATTCTCAAGTTAAAGAAAGGAGAGAATGGACACATGAGATAGAATGTCAGGTTATATGGTCTTGAGCAGGCTGTAAGACAATGGTGTTTAAGGTTTGATAGGTGTATGACAAAGCATGTCTTTAGTCAATGTCAATGTAACCATTGTGTTTACTTTACCAGGTTGGATAATATTAGCTACATTATCTTGTCACTGTATGTAGTGTATATGCTTGTTGCAAGATCACACATGTAGGAGATTACTGAGCTAAAGGTAAAGTTAGTTCAGAGGTCTGCCATGAAGGATTTGGAAGCAACAAAGAAATTCTTTGGCATGAGTATTTCTAGAGACAGGGAAGATCACAGGTTGATGTTGTCTCAGGATAATTATGTGAATAAGGTAGTGGAGAGGTTTGATATGCAAGATGTAGAACTGGTTAACACACCTATGGATGGACAGTTCACAGAATAGTGTCCCAAATCACATGATGAGGTTGAGTACATGTGTACTAGACTTGATATTACCCAAGCAGTGGGAGTTGTCAGTGAGTTTGTGGCCAATCTGAGAAAGAAGCACTAGAAAGTAATTCAGTGGATTCTCAGGTATCTGAGAGGGACTAGTAATAGGTATACATGCTATGCAGGGTCAAGCACTTCTCTACATGGGTATGTAGATGTAGATATGGTAGGTTACTTGGATAATAGGAGAAGCACCATAGGACGTGTTCACTGTTGGTGGTACAGCAGTTAACTAGATTTCAGAGTTGCAGAAGGTTGTTACAGTCATGGTGACTAGCAAGGATGAGAACCCTGTAGGTATGTTAACAAAGCTGGGAGTAAAGGAGAAGTTGAATTTTCATTCAACTTTTGTTGGTATTCAAGACTGAAATTGAAGAGAGATACAAGCTAGGAAACAAAATTAGAGGATGTACATGTACAGATGCAGCTATTTATCTCCAAGTGGGAGATTGTTAGGTTGTGGAGTTAAAAGCTTCACTAATGCAAATGGAGGAGGTTGTTGAGTTATAAAGTAACCAACGTTGGCAGGCCAACTGACATCTGTCATCTTCAGTGTTCATAGTAACCAACGACGGTTAGGGGTCAGTCGACATTGGTCAGATTAGAACCGACGTTGGCAACCTATGTATGCATGCGTTTGCATGCGTCTCCAGAACTGGTCTAATTTTAGATGGATAGTTTGTTTACATGTAAAAGAATAATTTAAGTCTTGAGTTTGCATTTCTAATTATTTTAATTAGGAAGTCTAATTATTGTTTGTATGGGATCTATATAATAGACCCATGGGGCTGTATTGTAATCAAGGACAATGAAGAGATCCTTCCAATTGTAAGATCAGTTGATCTGCAGGTTGTTGCAAGATCAAGGGAGATCTACATGGTAAGTAAGATCAGTTGATTTTCAGGTGTGCAAGATTAAAGGAGATCTACTTGGAGTACTTTGAGTACTTGGTGGACTGGCAGTATTGTTACTAACTGGTGGAGGGAACAACTCTATGTTTGAGTTGTGGTTGTAATTGGTGGTGAGAGAAAGAACTCTTGAGGGAGAATTATTGTATGCCCTAGAGGTGTGGGAAGAAGAGTGTGACTTCTTTATTGTATTTCCTTATGGTAGAGTATTAATACAAGATTGTATTGTCTCTCATATTCTGTGCTATTTTTGAATTCTAGTTACTTGTTAATTCTGGTTTAATTCCACGTTTAGTTGCTCATACAAAGGTAATCAATTATGCTCTTATGGAGCGTGGATCCTGATAGTACTATGAATTCTCTTATTTATATGCTTGATAACCTTTGGAACTATTGTCTATAAAATCCCTTACTTAGGGTTCCCTATGCCAAAATTGATTATTTTTCCATCATAGTTGTATCCTGGACCATTATACCCTAGACCATTATAACCTAAACCATTATAACCTAGACCATTGTATCCTAGACCATTGTAACCTAGGTTATTGTATCCTAGACCATTGTAACTTGGACCATTATAACTTGGACCATTGTATCTTGGACCATTATATCCTGGACCATTTTTCCATGGACCATTGTAACCTGAACCATTTCTATTCCACTATACCTAGACTGATCCTAATTTTTCTTAGGCTGTTCCAATTTTGTGGCCCTCACCAATTATGATCATGATTATGATTCACCAACATTCTATACATATTTAGGGGCCATTCTATGAGTAATTTTTTCTTACTCAATATCCATATCTTCTTTTAAAGATAAGTGTACTAGGGCATATAAACACATGGTATTTTCCTGCTTGATGGTTCATGGGAATTCATTTACATGGTGTAATGTCTATTCTTATTTTGATGCTACTTGGTATTTACCACTACCTTAATATGGTCATTACTTCCCCCCTAAGAAACCCATTGTAGTTGGTTTAGATGTTATTTGAACTCTTACATGTGGAAGTGCATCTCCTAGGTTAAGTGGTTCCCTTTACCCTTGTAAATATTTCATTTATGTTGCTTATCCCAAAAACACAAAAGACATTCAAAAATGATAATACAAAAGATCAAAAACATTGATCATTCATGAATATGGGCTTACAATCTCCATGATATTTATAAAGTCATGTCATCTTCTTAGTGGGTATCATTTTTATTATTATCATCAGTTTTGTTCATTCATTGTGGGTTATTCTGATCCTGAATGCTCTCACCATTTTGTGAGTAACCTAAGCCCACGCTGCCACTATTTTTTGAGCAACACAGGCCACACTCTTACTATTTTATGAGTTTAAATATTTGGTATCTCATTATTATCGATCAAGTTGAGATGCGTAGAAAATTCTAAAAATATTTGTAAAAGATATATAAAATCCTAAAAATCACAAAATCATGAAAATTGGCTTAAAATTTTCTCACAAGATATAAAGTTGTCCAAATTTTTTGGGATGGGATTTTTTTTTATTTTTCTTATTTTTGGACCACTTTTATCTTTTTCCTTCCATTATTAGGAGAATTACTTCAGCCTAAGGCCCGCACAAACTATGTAGGCAATAGTTGGATACATGGGGTATCTCAGGTTAGCTCGACTGCACCTTACTTTATTTTTTGACCACTTCTTTGCTTTAAATATCCTGAGACTCCTAACTATCTCATGAGCAACCACTTGTCATTTACTTTACCCATGGTTATTGACCATTTCCAATGCTCTTACCATTTTATGAGTCAACATTATGTTCATTGTTCATTCAAAATAGATGCATTATTGCACCCTTGGTTTAAGCCACATTTTTTCCATTTTGTGAGACTCTTCCCATTTTGCTCTACACATCAATCAAGTTTCCTTATTAATTTTATTCTATCCCATATCTTGGGACAATTACATTTGGCCTAAAGTTCATGTTTGATCTTGAATCCATGGAACTATGTAGGTAATGTCCACTTGCCTTGTGCATCTGAAGTCAGCTCAACTACCCCTTTCTTTTCTTCTATTCCCCCATTTTTATTTATTTTGTGTCATTATATCCTATTTCTTGGGAAAAATGTTGTCATCTTATTTATGTCATTATTTCCCTAGAGACTAGGAGTAACCTTGTGCCCATTGTCTTCATGTTGTTGTAACGATGAAATTGCTACCTAGCTTAAGGGTCACCATGTCGATAAGAATAACACCTCTATTACACATGCATGAAGAATTTGCTTTCTTTTTATAGTAACATTGTGATTAAACATTTTTTTATATTGCTAATTATTTAGCTTCATAGACATGCATACTAATTGATTGATTTATTTCTCTTACTATTTTATGTTTTTGTGTGTTTTGCTTATTAGGTTATTATCTTGTTTTGAGTGTTGTGTTTGATTACATTTTGTAAACTTTTTGAGTCTGTCCTTAACTTGGGCTTGACTGTTTACATTTGTATTTGAATTATGTTATTGTTTATCAAATTTTTAGTATATTCTTGTTCCTACTTAAGTCTTGATGATTCATATCTTGATTTTAAGTTGGTTACATTTTATCTTTTTTTCCTTTGGTTTATTTTTTATTCAAATGTAAATGATTACAACTTTTGTTTTGGTATTTTTTATCATTATCTTTAGTTGTAAATATTCACCTTTGAACTGGTCTACATGCAACCAAAATATAATGTTATTATAGGTTATTCATAATTATGATGTATAATTTTATTTACTAAAGTAAACACCAAGTGATCCAAGTCAAAAAGTTAATGTGGCACCAAAAAACATCTTTGACTGTACTATCATATATATCTAAGGCATACATAGAATATTGTAAGCATAATGGAGGCCAAACATTAGAAATAAATAAGACTCCCTATGTAGGATGTGCATCTCTTGACATACACATTGAGTCATAATATCTATTTCTATGATTGGTTTAGGATGTGCATCTCCTAAACTATCCTCTAACATCTAGTCAGACATCAAATAAAGTAGTAGATAAATCAAAATCTAAATGCTAGCTAAAGATGTGTGTCTCCTAACACTAACATATACCATCATATCATAATAAGAGAAAAAACACATCATGTAACACAAAGAATATTAATAGTCTATGTATAAATAGCTATGAGATAAAAATGAATGTCATATATATATATATATATATATATATATATATATATATATATATATCAAAATCATGTTTTATACATCAATAAAATATCTATACATCTCATATACAATATAAAGCTACAAATCAACTCTGATCTGGGTCATCCCTCGATGGACTTTGTTGAAAACTTTGGCCCATGCTTTACATTGGTGATGGTGGTGGATGTAGTTGTGGTGGACCCATCACTACCCATTGTGAAGCTATTTGTGCCACTAAACTCTCTAACTTAGTAGTATGACTCAACATAGAGGTCTTGCTAGTTCACTATGATCTATAGTAGTCTCTAAATGATGGAGATCTCATCTTTATAGGAATGACAACCTCATACAACTTGAAGTAGTATGTTATTTCATCCTAGCATGTAGGAGATCATAATTCAATCATAAGGAATCATATTTGATCGTAATCACATTAGCCAAGGCTTTTGATCAACTATCATCTATAACAACTCATCACACCTCATCTAGATCCTTTATAGGTCACTCTACCTGAGACACTAATTGCTCTTGATCACCCTAGGATCTTTATTTATTGTCAGTCATTATCACAAGCTCTATGTCTCAGGTGGCCAATTGGGCCTATATTATTATCAACTGGGCCACATATCCTCTTAGTGTACTGATATCAACATCCTTGGCCATAATAAGTCCCTAAAGCTAGGTAGTCTCACCTTATGTAGAGGCTAACTTTGCATGCAATCTAACTATATCCTAGTGTAGCATAAAATATCCAATAATCATGTAGTAATCTCATATTATAGTTTGTTTATCAAAGCCTAGTCCTATATAGACCTACCTATGATGGAGGTCCTTGTCTCCCTCTTACTTATATCTATACCTATGCCAATGTTTATTTCCTCCCCTATCCCTATGTTGGAGGTCCTTACCTCCCCTATCCCAATGCCAAAGGTCCAAGCCTCTCCTATCTCTATCTCATGGCCTGAGTCACCACTTACTACCTCACCCATCTTTCTATCCCCTAGTGAGCCATGCAACACATGGGCATAAACAACATATAATGGGATAGCTTGAGGTATTGTCAGATGAATCAAAACCTATACTTGTACTAGGGACTAATCCCAATCTCTCATTTGTTAAACCCATCTCTAATACAAGCTTGGCTACTAAGGCCATGGTTTGGTTAACCAAAAGGGTCAGGTGATATAACACCATGATGTATAAGTTTAAATCATACCATCATCTAATACCCCACTTGCATATTCCCATAGTATATGTTAAACTCTACCAAAATATATAATAGCCTAGTCTAATGGCACTAGTAACACCCACTCTCTGATCTCACAGGTCACATGGGTAAAGAAATGTGGACCTTTAAAAAAAATCTAGTACAAACCAAATTATCTCTAAACTAAGTCTAGTCTATATCTATCTACAATAAATTCATGGTGGCTTGTGATATAACAAGGTGTAAGCATGAAACTAATGAAAACTAAATTTTTAATCTAGTAAAATAATGTCACCAAGTGCATCTATTAGATAAAATCACCATCAACCATCTCAACTATGGTCCATCTATAGAAATACAGGTCCCCTAGGTGGCCTCATAGTATTTATCGGATGAGATGCCAACTAAATTCCATTTGATCCTTAGGTCCTTACTAGAATCTTAGCCCTGTTGGTTGCTCAATAGCTATGTGCTCCCAGGCCCAAACCTAGACAATGTATTATACCTGATACTATGCCCTTTGTAATATGCTATCATATGTAAATCTTGATAGAGTTGATATAAAATTATAGGCATCATGAAAATAATGTAGAGTGATCATACATATCTTGTATCAGTCCAATTTGAAAGAACTATATGCTCTTTTCTAGCAGTATAAGGCTACTAGAAAGAGCCATAAAAATCACAACCTCTAGGGAAACTATCCCCTATGTTGGTATTGGTGCCACTAATAGAGGCCCTAATATTTTTGCTCCTACCCTAAGGTATAGAGCCCATGTTAGGTCATCTAATGCATATATATATTTTCCCCTCCAATACATTAAGGTTGACCACCCCATGTAAATCCTCTATCACTGCTAATCAACCTATTGACATCTGGGTGATCCTATGGCCTTAGATAAGCACTAATAATATCCTATGGACATCCTCCAAGGTCACTATGGCCTCCCTGATTAGAAAATTAAAAGTAGATGCCTTCGAATTCTAATGCTCTAAAAGCATCGACATATAAGCTTAATCCATGAAAATCACTAACAATCGAGCCAAGTGATATAGCTCTATCACCTCTAGTAAGCCCATGAGCTCTATTGTCCATATAACCTATCACTATAGTACTTAGGATCATAATTTATACAATGTAATGACCCAGACTCACTCATACAAGTCACCATAGAAGGAACCAAGTCAGTCATTTCTTCATTTTTCCTCTAATTAATCAAGTCTAACTAATTTCTTCTAATTTTAGGCCTAGAATAATATTCTTTAAGGGCCCATTTTCTATTCCTCTGCCTTGTTTGGTATTAATGGAAACCTCACCATTTTTATTGGTTATCTCATAATTTATAAGGGTAATCTCACCATTTTCCTTTTCTGGTTTGTGAACTCACTGCTCTATAAGGCATTCTTGCCATTTGGCAATGTGACCTCACTATTGTATACAATTTTTCCATTTAACTTGGTGATCCCATCATTTAAATAGTAATATATTTAGAAATTGGCAAGGTCACTAATTTGGTGGTGACCTCATCATTTTATCCTATGATCATGCTAAATCACCCATGATCTCACCATTTTTAGTGGTGATCCCACCATTTTTGTTGGCGACCTCATCATTTGAAAAATTATTCAAATGGTGAGATTGACTAAATTCATATTAATACCTAGTAATAAATCATTAAATGCAAAAAATAAAAAATACAAAAGGTACTTATCAATGCTCTACTCCTTGGTGGTTGTTGGTACCATTAGATGCACTCCCTAAGGTGTCAATGATACAAAATATTAGCCATTATACTTAGTTTTCTCACGTGTAACTGTTAGACCTTTGGATTGCAATAGTGGAGGGTGAAAATGAATGATTTTCACCCCTTAGGGTTAAAATTATAGTAAAATTTTAAAAATCCCCCTAGGCCTATTGTTCCCCCATTTATCTTCCTAAGGTGCTCATTCTTGTTGTGTTTATCCTTTTTTCAAATTGGTTTCTTCTAATTGCTCTATTTTCAGCCTCATTTACTAAATTACATGAATATTTTTCTTCTAATCAAGGGACAAATCATCAAATATTCAATTTTTCCATCCTCCCATCGAAGGGGCATCATGAACCACCCAAAAAATGTTTGGGGCATTTTTGTAACTACGTTTCTATGTAACTCATGTAAAATTTAGCAAAAAATAGGAACAAACATATTTCTTCTAATTATAATCATTTTAAGTGACTGTTTTATTATTTGAAAAGTCATTTCTTTGACTAAATGTCTTGCCACACCTTCTCAAACAAGGGAAAAATGTAGACATCTAATTCTTATCACTGTTATGCTAAAATTGGAAATTTGAATGACATTCTATAACAATGCATAAGCTGGACCAAAATCATTGAAGTAATCTAATTCATCTACACAAATCATGTGAAAGTGCTGATTTTCACTCATATATCCCTAAACGGGGTAATGTATTTTATGCAATCATTATTTTCTTCCAATTCACTTCGTGTCAAGTTTGTGACCAACCAAATTATCATTCTAGACTATTTAAACACTCTAATTTGTTTGCACATGTCAAGTGTAAGTGCCAATTTGTGCCTATGTGTCCTTGAATGGGGAAATACATTATTTGTAACTATTGTCTTCCTTTGATTCAACTCCAGTCAAATTATGACCAAGCAAATTAACATTTTTGACCATTTTGATTAAACATGTGACTAATTTCTAAGAATTATAGAATACTAAGTAAAGTCATTAAGAAAATGAAATCAGATTAAGATATTAAGTAGAAAATCCATGAAAATTTAATGAATATCTATTATAGGAAATTCATAATTCAAAATATCTAGTCCATGACATCACCCATGACATCATCAAAAGGGTGTGAAGTACTAGGCATTAATGGAGATACATATTAGGTTTAAGACCACCCATGACTTATTAATGCTCCCTTATTCCAAAATATTAATTTCTTTGTCCTCCAAAATCAAATTAATCCTTGGCCATACATCTTGATCTTAAGATGGATGGTTACAATTGATTCTCAACATTTATAGAAAAGTATAAATACATGAGCCACCATAGACAAAAGGGAGAAGATTTTTAGTGCAAATAACCTATGAACAAATATTGTTACAAGAGCTTCACTAATTCCTCTAAATTGATCAATCAAGGAACCAAAGCCATTGGTGCTAAAATAGATGTCAGAGATGCTTACCTAACTGCATTGACAAAGACTTTGAGTACCAAATCTGGGCATGAACATGTTTATAGACTACCTTTAAAGGAGAGGTACTTTGGGAGGGTGTTGCTTATCTTGTTTTCCTCATTATTTTCTTGATTTCATTGACACTACCCCTTGATGGAGTGGGATTATCATGTTAGGTTATTTATGCTTATTATTGGTTTTACTTATTAACACATGAACTAACCTACTTTGTAATCTTACTCTACACCTGAATATTACCTCAGCCTAAGATGATAGTATCTAGGAGATTTGAAAGGTTGCTTCCATTTATGATTATTATTAGTTTGGATTTCATCCTTGAGGAAAAGGTATTGTAGACCTACTTCATCCATCTGATACAATTGTATCACCTCTAAGTGTGGGTAGCCTATTGAGTGAGATGAACCTCTAGTTTTGGGGCTAGCTCCCCTAATGAATCATCTAGGCTTAATCCTAAACCTACATAATTATAAATGAAAATGGATTTAAATATGCATTAAACAAACCTAATCTATGAGAGGTGATGTACCAATATGTTTGTCTCCTCTACTTGATCCTTAATAACACTTATGGATAAAATAAGACTGATTGCTAACACACTCTCTCTCTCCAAAAGACTCTCACACATCAATGTTTCACATAGAGGTTATTTTATATAAACATGACCTAAGGATTATGAATTAGAGGCCTTATTCAAGGAACTATTAGTGAATTTTCACTACAATTATAGTCACTAACACCTTCACCCACTATGTAACCTGCATAAGACACTCCACTAGTACTTAAGTGAAGATAAGGACATGTAAAGGGAGAATAATCAAAAATTTGTGAAAATATAACCAAAATTAACACACTATACTACCAACATAAAATATTTTGAATTATTCTTTTATTATCTCAAGGTTGTAGATTTAAATGGGCAGTACTTTCACATACCTAACAGAGGGATACATATAATGGCTTTTCAAGCCCAATTTATGGAATGTGAGGAGAGAGAAGGAAAATGTGGTTTATAAGTGAGGAGTAGAGGCCATGAATACCATAATTCATTCAATAATTATTTACAAACATGAGGGGGTTAGGAATATCTCCATGACTTCTCCCATGCATTGCATTAGCTACAAAATGATCTTTAATGAACCCTTGGACATAGAGGTGTGGTGGATGGCCTATTTTTGGTCATAATTAACCTCATAAAGATGTGATGTGCATTAAAAAATATTTTATCACTCCTTGACATGAAATTATATTTGACACACCCATTATTAGAGGTAGTTACTTGCTTGAACATGTCCATTATTCTCCTAGCTTCCACCCTTGAATCAATTCATATCCCATTCAATGTTTTTGTACTTCTAGTGGGTGAGAAATCTAAGAATTTGGAATATTTAAAGAATGTTTTAAGATTCGTAGTGGCCTATAAAATTTATTACAATAATGTTTCTACCTTTGAGAGTCTCATCACTATGGGAATATGGCTATAACATTCCCTTCTTAATGAAAATGAAGGTTATCTCCTTGGTTGAGTTCAAGTATGTCCTTTAGGCTTGTTTGTACTACTATAGGGGTTAAAAGGTAATTTTTAAAATAACATACCACCTTTTCATAGGTCCAATAATCCTTTAAATTCACTTAGGAGCTAAAATATTCTCTGTAAACATGCATACAATCTCAAAACCAAGCCTTATAAGCCATTTTCTTGCACATTTTGCCTTATACATGCCAAATTCATGGTGCACATAGACCACATATGACCTTTAGGTGTATTTTTTATACTTTAATGGTGTCTTAAAGTCATTTTAATCATCAATAAGAGTTCTTTGTTTATTAGGTCCTCTATGAGGGTTTGGGAAGGTTTAGAGTGGCTTAACATCTTAATGATGTTTCATAAAGCATAGGCCTTAGAATGAAAACTTAAAGAAATTAATTTTGAGTATATAAACCCCATAAAAAATCATTAAAACCTATTGGTACCATGTACCTTATATAGTGAATTATGAGTAAAAGTTGGTAGCCTTTGCATTTTCACTAGGCATTCTGGTCATGCTTACAATATTAAGGATTATTTATAGAATTTCCCCTCTAAAACTAAATATCTCCACCATATATTTAAATTGAATAGGTGTCTCTGAATTCACCTAATTTAATTTGGTCCCATGCATCTTATCATGTAATATATGAGCATTTAAACTAGTAGCTCAAATTGGTAGACTGGGGTGATGGAGCTTGAGGAGGGCTATTAGGCCAAATTGCCACTTCCCTTATCTTATCCTACTTGAAACACATATTTTAAGAAATTTAACATCATCATGAATATTTTTATGGTCTTATATCTTATTGAGGATCTTTACATATCAAAATAATGGAGTTGGGGATCTGAGTGCTTAAGTAGGGTTTTAGGCCTTATAGGCCTAAACTAACCTACAAGAACTAGACCACCTATAGGTGAATATGGTGGATTAAATACATTATTATAAACTTTTATATTCAATTTAAACCTTTAAATAGTATCAAAATTTCTTAAACCCGTACCTCTATCATTCTTCCCTTTTAGGTCTGCCATAACCATCCTTGGCCCATACTGGGTGCTTAGACTTGTTGATACTAGAGACCTAAGTGGTTTATATTTATAGTTTACTCATTTTTGAGGGATTTGGATCCATCGTGAAGTGTGATATCAGTATTTTTTTATAAATTATTGGGCTAAGTTCTCTCTCATACCCCATAATCAAGCACACTTCACTTTATATCTATACAAACAAGCTTGTGTGTCATAAATGCTCAGTCAATCCTAAGTAACTCTCTTAAACATGAATCTAAATTTAGAGGTATTTAATATCATATATATTTTATAAACCACCATGGAATCACTTTCACATAGTTTTTTTCCTTCATCATTCAAACCAACTAGGTACTCCAACTGATTAGGTAGACATGTATGCATTGAGCCAATTGTGTTTGCAGAGTTAGGGAGTCCTAAGTTAGTTTTTTCAGTTATCCTTTCAGATTCCTTGGTATTTAAATAACCTATATTCTCTTTTCATTTATTTGAGCTCCAACCTCAATGTATGTGGAATTTAACTCCCAAGGTTGGAGACAACCTAACTACAACCATATATGTGGTGATTAGGAGCATTTAACTACAACTGGAGCCTTCCCACACGTTAATGAGTAAGAGAATGGTTCTATAGGCCATATAAGTAACCTATTTGGACTCATTTAAAACTCAATATACTCCGTCAAGACAATCATATTCACAAGTATATATCTCTTTCTTGCATCTACCTAGGTTCAACTCGAGGTGATGATTTAGGATAACTCTTAAAATTTGGGCTTGAACTTGACCTTCTAAACTATGTCTCTAACCTCTTAATAGTGTCCAAAATTGACTAGTATTCTCTTTCATGGTTTCATTGGCATTTCATGGCATTATACAAAATTTTTGTCTCAATTTCACTCATAGTGTTGTTCATGAGGACTTAAACTTGTAGGTGCATTACATAGTCCTTTTAAAGTTCTGAGTTTGAAATCCAAAACCCATTATGAGTTAAAAATGGATTGATGAAGTAATTATATAGTAGATGTCTTTGGGAGACCTCATGTGGATTGTTTCTCTCCACTTAAGACTACATATTGAGACCTTAAACAGCCTTATCTAGATACTCAACAAGGTAATGCATTTGGAGTTGGTGAATTAGGCATATTGAGGGAGAAAGTGATACCTAAGAGTCCACAAAAACCTTAAACAACATTAAGAAACCATAAACCCTACTAAAGGCTAATGGATTATTTTAGAGATAGCCTATGTGTGTTAGTCTTGAGGGCCATATGGAGACTTGTTTTTATTAAAAATTATATCCTCCACAATCTTAAACCACCCCTAAAACTTAAAGAAGACATCACTCATATGCTCTTAGCTTGAAGATGGGATGCCATGAGAATAACTAGGTCATGTTTGGAGCCTTTCTTCTTCCTTCACATTGAGGGAATTGAGTAAATTAAAGGAGATCTATTCTAACCAAATGGTGACCAAATTAAGTATGTTAGGAACATGGATGAAGCAATGTAAAATTAAATTGATTACCCTTGTGTTCTACTCCATGAAAACACATGAACCTTGCACATGATTATAATCTACCTAAAAGGGAGACTGGGTGTTGATATAACCCTAAAAGTGCCATGAGAACATGATTAAATGGGTTTAATATACTTAAAAAGCCTTTATATACCTTTATCCATGATCAATCTATCATAATGAGCTCAAAATTTTGATGAGTCTTCCTGTAGATGATTTTATGGGGTTTGTAAAGGGATTAAGACCACCTAGGGGTATTAGTGATTGTTCATAAAGCTCGTGGCCTTGATCTGTAAACCAATGCCACTGATTTCAAGCCTATTAGGGACCCTACATCTAGCTAAGATATTAGGCTCTAAATCCCCGTGTATAGACCATATCATCCATCAAGTTGGAGAGACTAATCATATCATTTAGAGATCTCAAGGAGTTTCAAATACTCTAGTAGCAAATAACTATCCAAGTTTCATGCCAAAAATAGTCACAAGGTCTTCATCAAAAGGTAAAGAATCTAATTTTCTTGAAATATACTTAGATTTTTCTATGAGGAAGATGTACCCTATGTATAATACCTATCTTACACCCCCTACTTCTCCTAATCATGCTCAAAAAAGTGTTTCTACAACTCTTACACCCCCATTAGCTAGGCCTAGAAACTAATCCTCCATTCCCTTCAATGGTTGTATCCCTATTAAACTAAATCAATTTGATGATATAATTATTGCTGCACTTAAGAGACTTCCATACTTCATAGGATAAAACTCTACCACTTCTTTTGAACACATTACAAACATAGACAACTTTTGTTCAATACATAATGTGACTCAAGAAAATGTAGAAATGATGCTACTGGCTAATTAATTGAGAGGTAAGACAATTAAATGGTATATAGGTATATCATTTTCATTTATAAACACTTGGGATGAGTTTGGGGAACACTTATGTTAGCATTTTAAAGATAGAAATGACCACTTGTCCCTAGTGGAGCAATTAACCATAATCAAAGGGGTTCCTCAAGAGTTTATGGTGGATTTTAACTATAGGTTTTAGAAAAATTGGGATAGGATCCCAAATTTAGTTAAATCTACTCATATTATTCCTTATTATAATATTTGAGAGCCCTCAATTCTGATGTATCAGTTATGATATAGTCCATAGGTGAGAACACACTAATTGATGCCTTTGAAGTGGAAATAAGGGAAGAAAAATACCTCATAAAAGAAGGCAAATTTATACCAAATATCCTCATGCCTTTGTTATCATAGATATATCCTCCTATGCCTACCATTTTCCCCATACCAACACCAACCAACCATGAGCAAGAAAATGCTAGTTAGGTAGATAGATTGGTTACTTTGAAGGGATGATCAAGGCACAAAACAAAAATATAATGGCCTTGGAAAGATAACAACTTCTACCCCATAGACCATACCAAGCTCATTATCAAGCTCCCTATCAACCTTAGTAGTTCAATAAAACTCCATATCAAGCTAATTTACAAGGCCAATGGAAGATCACTCAACAAGTTCCTACCATAGTTTTAATCCTAATTCTTCCATCACTTTTAGAGAATTAATTCCTACTCAAAATAACTATGATTAAAAATGTCAATGGTATAGACAATGGGGGAAATATTATGAGCATTCAATTAGCCCAAGTGAAGGTGCTTATTAAACTTATCTTATGCAGAAGATTTAAGACCCTCCCATGCAAAACAATAAACCTCCTCCTACACAACACAAAGAATCCCCTCTTGTGCAACTTGGAGAGACCCTTTGAATGACTCAATCTAAAATACCAAATCAACAAGGAGTGAGTGGGAGTCATGAAAAATCAAAGGCTACCTTTATCAAATTATAAGGAGATTTTTTTGGGACAATGTGTAGTCAATTAACATGGGGGTGAAACCAAGGTAGAAAACCCTATTGTAGGAAATACAAGGGATAAAATAAGGGTAGTGAGTGGTGACTCAGAGGTTGGGAGAGTATCTCATTCATATTTTCAACCACCTCAGGAGACTAATGACAAATATTCATCCCCTAAAAATCCACCAATTTATAAGGTTTAGAATGAGAAGGGGTAAAATAACAAGGGTCCATTCATACTTTAGTTCATTCAAGCTTCAAGTAGTATTATTGATCTTAAATTGCAATCAAAGGCTGCTAGCCATCACATCAACATTGTAGACCAGATGAAGAAGGCTCATGTCACCATATCAATGTGGGACACATTACTTACTCTAGGGCAGTAACATCTCCTCTAAGAAGAGTTGTTCAAACTTCACATCTTAGACAAGCAGGCAAAAAAGTAAGTGCCATCCTAATGAACACTAGTCAACCTAATGAGCCCCAACTAGCCAAGGTAAATAAAACCCCTCCTTTATATCATAATAAGAGACTATTTAGTACATAATTATATGATAGATAGTGGGGCTAATACATCTATCATGCCAAAATCAATAGTAGAAAAGTTGGGGTTAAAGTATGAGCCTAACTTTACGGAATTTACAAATTAATGGGTATTTTACGAAGAATGTTGGTGTGCTTAAAGACTTAAAACTTATCTTAGTTACTTACACCAATTATAACATATCCCAAGATGTTGTAGTCATTAATCTCTCCCCTTATTTTGCCTTGTGTTTGTCTAGGTATTTCATTGCTAAGATAGGAGGCTACCTATCTTCTGATTAGTATTATATGGTATTTAGAACTAGGTATGGGACCAAAGTCATGATTAGGTTTGAGCCTATCTATAGGTTTCATTTAGATCCATATATGCCTAATATATCTAATATCAATCATACCATTGTTTATGAATATGAATACCCTAAATAATAAGAACCAATTGAGCCACTTAAGGGTATATCATACCTACTACTTGATGAGTGGGGTATAAATAACCATGGTTATGATCCATATAAGAGCATTGAAGAAGTAGGATTGGGGATATTCTATATGAATGAAGAGGAAGAATTCATACCAGCCCTTACGAATGCATATAAAGATAATGATGGAGCATAGAGTCTATTTTTGATGGCTCTAGGTGTAAAAATTAAAGTGAATTAGGTGTCATGATTGTCTCTCCTTCTAAGCAAAGGTATTTTTTCTCTATAATATTATAATTCAGCTGTACATGTAATATAGAATAATATGAGGCCCTCATTCATGGCCTACAATGGGCAAGGATTAGAGGTACCAAGCTATTACAATTCATGGGAGACAATGAATTGGTAGTACATCAGGTGAAAGGTTAGAATTCAGTAAAAAATTCACTCTTAATGGAATACAAACATAGGGTTTGGGACATCTTAGAAGACTTTGAGGCTTTTGACATCCATTCAATCCTAATAGAATCCAACCAACATGAAGATGTATTGATAACTATAGGGGAATAATATGACATCCCAAATGAAGTAAAGAACATGAAGGACTAGTCATAAATCAAGGTATTTTATAGACCCTCAGTACCTGATAATGAAGTTAGCTAGTAGGTCTTTGATAGTGATAGAAAAATAGCATGGTTCTTGTAACAAGAGGTATAATTATGCTCAAGGAACCAAGGTAGACTTCAATAAGAGTATGGTGACCAGATTGTTTAGTTAAGGATAGATAAACTTCCCAAGGGATTAGTGACTCTTGAAAACATATTCAATGAGGATTATTAGTTAAGGAGAGATAAAGTTAGCATACCAACCAAGGAAGAACACTATGATAAGGTCACCATCTTTAAGGATAGGCTGTTCAAACTAGGAAAAGTGAACATAAGGGAAGAAAGGGAAGTCTTCATAGATTTATGTAAGGAATTTGTAGAAGTTTTTTCTTGGGAATAAAATGATTTGAAGGGGTTTGACCCTAGTTTAGCTCAACATACTATATAATTGGAGGCAAGTGTTAAACCTATGAGGTAGAAGCAAAGACTAGTCAACCCCAAGATTGAACTCCTCATGAAGAAAGAGGTGACTAAATTGATTGATTCCAACATCATCTTCCCCATCAAAGACTTTTCATGGGTGGCTAACCTTGTGCATGTAAGGAAGAAGAATGAGGAGATAAGGTTATGTGTAGACTTTAAGTATCTCAATAAGGTGTCATTAAGAGACCACTACCCCTTGCCATCCATGGATCAAATTATATAGAAGGTTACAGGGTCATAATATTTATCCTTGCTTGATGGATACTCAAGCTATAATTAAGTGTTGGTGAAGGAACAAGACCAACACAAGACTACCTTCACAACTAAGTGGGACACTTATGCTTACAAAAAGATGTCGTTTGGGCTATCCAATTTAGTGGAAACATTCTAAAGGGCATTGGATGTAGCCTTCCAAGGACTCATCAATGAAATGGTGCTCATATACCTTGATGACATCACAATATTTTCAAAGGATGCCAATGACCACTTGACATACCTAAGGCTGATATTTGATAGGTGAAAGAAGTATAGGGTCTCTTTGAATCCTAAAAAGTGTATTTTTGTAATCCATTAGGGTAGACTTCTAGGCCAAATTATGTCTAAAGAATGCCTTTTCATAGACCCTAAGAGGATAAGTGCAATTCTTGATCTATCACTACCCAAGAACAAGAAGGGATTGCATAGATTTCTAGGTAAGATTAATTTCATTAGAAGGTTCATTATTAGGTTTTCTAATTTTTTAAGACCTCTAACTTCTATGCTCAAGAAGCATAAAGAATTCACATGGACTAGGGAAGGAAAGAGAATATTTTAAGCCATTAAATTGGCCATTACTCAAGCACCTACTCTCCTTAACCATTATTTCTCAATATAATTCTTTTTTTATGCCTTCTTAACCATTGAAAACATTTTTTCCATGCTAATGCAACAAAACACTGAGGTCCTTGAGTAGACCATAACTTTTTTTAGTCAAGCACTTGAAGGATATGAAGAGAGGTATACCTATGTGGAAATGCATGTTCTTAAATTCATGAGAGGCCTTAAAAATTTAGACACATGGTGTCCAAAAAAAATATCTATGTCATGATGGCCCACCCTAGCATCAAGTACTTCATTATTAATAGGGATTTGAGTGAAAAAAGAGTGGGTTGGGTGACTATAATCATGGAGTATGACATAGAAGTTAAGGTCACCAAGTAAGTAAAGGGTAGAGGAATATGTTAGAAATTATAAATAGATGTTAAGGAGGAAAATAAATGGTTTTAACAATACATAGTGATCACCAAGAAGTTACACATACATCTTCTCCTAGCTAGACTCAAGACATGGTGAGATTCTTTCAAATAGAAGAATGTCCTATAGGTCTAGATATGATAAGAATAAAGTATTATAGGATGAAATAAATTACTTATGTCTTAGTATATGGATTTATATTTAATAAATATCTTGATGGCATGCTCTTAAGATATGTGGAGACTAACCAAGTTGACAATTTTATAGATCAATTTCATGATGGGCCTATAGGAGACCACTTTGCATCTAGGACTACAATAACAAGGATGATGAGAGAAGGCTAATTTGTCCAAGCTTGTTAAAAGACTCCCATGATTTGGTTATGAATGCCAGAAGTGTGTCATGTTCACTAGGAAACAAAGAATAGATGCCTTACCTCTCAAACCTATCCAAGTAGAGTAACCTTTCATACAATGGGGCCTAACTTTTGTAGGCATGACATACCCTGCATCTAGTGTAGGACACAAGTCGTAATTTATTACTATAGATTACTTCATTAGGTGGGTATAAGTAGTATTCCTTAAGGATGCAAATGAAAACTCAGTCTTGGAGTTATATGATAATCTAGTGACTAGATTTGGGGTCCCCTCCACCATCATATCAAATAGTGCAGTAGATTTTAGTGGTACAAGGGTAAGTGAATGGGATATTAATTATATAATTTACCTTAACACTTACTCAAACTACTATCCTCATGGAAATGGACTTTTAGAGTCCACTAAAAATAACCTAATCATAATCATAAAGAGAACTATGGATGAAAACTAGAGGGAGTGGCATACCAAACTAAAGACAACCTTATGGGCAGATAGGATCACCCCTATGAGAGATACTTGTTATTAGCCATGCCTTATTATCTATAGAAAATAGGAAAGGTTAACCATATCACTTGAGATACTAGCCTTGTAACTCACACATCAGATTGAGCTAATGTATAATTATGCCATGGAAGCAAGGATGAAAGATTTGAGGAATCTAGAAGAGACAAGAGATGATGATATGCATGCAATGTGGTCCTATCACGATCAAGTTAAAAGGTCATTTGACAAGAGAGATTATTCAAGGACCTTTAAATAAAGTGATATTATGCTCAAGTGGGATGAAGACTGAGGTAAAATAGGTAAGCACTCAAAGTTTGATAGCCTATAGAGTGGAACTTACATTATCACTAGCTACAAGGATTACAATGCATTCTAATTGTCAAGGTTGAATGGTGAGGAACCCCCTATCCCTGTTAATGGGGTGTTTCTTAAGTATTTTTGTTGAGAATCACATACTATCCTTGTACATAGTAGTTTAAGTCTTCTTTCTTCTATGTACTATGGCATAAGTGCTTTGTTAGTTATTTGTTTTGTTGTCTTGTTACTTTATTAGGTGTGTTGATGGTGTTATTATGTGTCTTTGTTGTGTGTGTAGTGAGGATATTGCAATATTTAAAGTTTGTATATGTTAGGTTTGACTATCAGCCTAGTCAGAGAGGTCTTTTAGCTAAGTCCCATCTATTGTGTAAGAAATTATGGGTTCTCTTGACCAACAAGTAGGTTAACCCTTGGGAGTCACCAATGATGTTGATATATTTCTCTCCATATGCTTAAAAGAATAAAACTTTGCTCAAAACACTTTAAATTTACCTTGGTCATCTTCATGGATCCTTGAGATTTCTTGACAATCTAGGGGAGGTTCAGTTGTCCTTAAGATTAGAGGTAGCATGTTCAAATAGTGAGTCATGTCAAAAGTGCCATGGTGGTCCCCATATCACATTGTTTGAATTTGTGTCAAGGCATTATTTTGTGATAATTGTGTATAAGAGTCTATAATAAGACTTAAGGTGGTCTTTATGGTCTAAAACAATGTAGGATAAGGTGGTTTGTGATACTATAGTCCATAGCCAGTCATATGTCTATTTGAGCATGTCAAGAACATGCATAAATGGGGGCATAATTCAAGAGATTAAGGGATAATATGAGGAAGTATGGTGGCCCTTATTTATGGCCTTAACATACTTTAAGGTTCTTTAGTAGATGCTAAGGTATTTTCCTCAATTGATGTTTCATTTGAAATCATGCATATTTTGCCCTCTAGGGGTGTCTAAACCATGCGAATAGTATTTTTATGATCCCTAAGACATCATTGAGTCATTATCAAGAGTAAAAAGTTTATAAAAGTTACCCAATACACTAATTCCACAAGTTACTCCATTATTGAGTCAGTATCATTCTAAGGTGGTTTTATATGTGAATGTAAGTCTTTTAGAAGTCAAATGCCTTTCATTCACCAAGAAGGGGACACATGTGTGAAAAATGACATTTCAACCCCCTTCCATCCATACTCTCTAATTTTAAATCATATTTGACTCCTCATTTCCCTCCTCTTCCCCTATAATGGCCTTTCAATATCTCAAACTAGAGAAAATGTAGAAGAATGATGTTTTGTAGGTGTTTCTAGGGCTTGTATAGATTTTTATAGACATGTCAGAGTAAGGAGAGGTTAGAAATTTTATGGGGATCCATTTTAGGCACCTAAAAGGAGAATCCATGTCTCAAATGTGAAGAAAAGGGTAGAAAGTGTAGTGGAACCTCCATCAAGGTCCTGGCAAGCTCTCTATAGTAAATTTTAGTTAGAGGGTATTGTCCATACAAGGGGAGTCAAAGCCCAAGATATTATCTAGAGGCAGGGTCCCTATTGGGCATAAAATTAGTGGCATTGGTTTGAAGATCAAGGACCTAAGATTTATGAACAATCACTAGGAAACCTTGGTGGTCTTAATCCCTTTATAAACCCCATAAGCTTAGCTACAGGTAGATTTATCAAAAGTTTAACCTCATTATGATAGCTTGAGCATAGAGAAAGGTGTATAAAGATTTTTTAAGTGTATTATACCCCTCTAAGAATGTTATCATGTCACTTTTAGGGTTAGATCAACACCCAGTCTCCCTTATAGGTAGATTATAGTCATGTACAAGGTTTTTGTGTTTTCATGGAGTAAAACACAAGGGTGATTATTAAAAATTTAAATTTATTCCTCCATGTTACTCACATACTTCACTTTGCCATCATTTAGTCAGAATAGATCTCTGAGAATGTTCTCATGGAGTTCCTTTAGATGCTATGGTGTTAGGATCATTATGTTGGAGGTTAGAGCCTATAAGGCTTGGTTGCAAGCTTGGTTCACTTGAGTTATTGTAAACACTATAAAGGCATGTTAAGTATATTAAGCCCCTCTGAGCATGTTCTCATGGAGTTCCATTAGATGCTATGGTGTTAGCATCATGATGTTGGAGGTGGGAGCATGTAAGGCCTAATTCCAAGCTTGGTTTACTTACATGCTTGTAAACACTTGTGAGGATCCTTGCAATCTTGTTCTTGCATGACAGGAGGCTAGAGTTAGAAAGTATTATTTTCCTAACTAACCTAGATACTTGATTTGTAAGCATCACATGTAGGTTGAAGGTTAGAGCCTTTGAAGGCTGTTGTTCTTGGCTCACCTAGGTGCATGGATTGGATCCTTGGATATGGATCTTGGAGGCTTATTATATCATCCCATAAAGATAGAGGTAGATTCTATTGAAGATCCCTTGGATGATATGGTTAGTATCATTGTAAAAGATGGAGGTTAGTGCTATATACCTAGGGATATAATATATTATTGTATATGGATTGATGGAGATGTCAACATGTGGCACACATCCCCATTAGTTAGTTATATGGGTCAAATATATTAGGGTAATGGAGTAAATTATGGAATTAGTGCATTAGGTAATGGTTAGCCTCAATTGGGATTAGGGGGTTACCCATCCATTATTAGTTAGATAGAGGTCTATATAAATAATGTGAATATAATTGTAAAGGAATCAAGTAATCATTGAGTCTTCTATTATAATAAGATATTGGATTTTGTCCCCTAAAAGAGAAATTATGGAGTTATTCTTCCCTAAATTAATATTGTATGGTGTTACCCTACCTTAAGGGTATTCTATTTTTGCATATATTGAATATTTGGGCATCTTGGCCCACAAATATCTATTATTTTGTGTTCACAAACATTATATTCTAAATTATTTCCAAATACTATAAGTGTAGATCATAACAAGTGGTATCAAAGATTAGATTTGGGCAATTTGTGTGTGTAAAAACCCTAGTTTTGTGAAATCATCAATATCTTTCAATTGGTTGCAAATTTATGCACAATTGTTTTACTAAAAGTGAAGAATATTTTAAGGAAGTCACAATAAAAAAAGAGCCTTTATGATTAATTTGAGGGAGTTATTTATATTTTAGGGTTTGTACTAATTTCATCATATAATTTTAAATATAAGGAATTTATTTATGAAAGTTTTACTGATACTATAAGAACATACAATAGAAGCAAACTAAAAATTTCAGAATGGTTCTAATTATTTTGAATGATTTATTTTGAATTTATGATTTTTCATATATTCACTCTACATGCCAAAAGTTTTGGAAAATTTTCACAAAAGTTTTACTAAAGTTACACTATCATAAGGGAAAGCTACAATAAAAATTTAGGATTTTTGTGATAAGTTTTGAATGAGTTATTGACATTTTAAGGTATTTCGTTAACCCCTTTTTTCATGGATCATGAATTTGTAAGTATTTTTAGGGGAAGATGTTATTGATACCAGACTATGATAGATCCCTTTTAAGGATAATAATAATAAAACAATTTTGTGGCAAACATGCTTGTCTCTTTCTTTATCTGGGCTTACACAACATTGGTTTAAAAAGTTGAGCTTCACACAAAGGTATTCTTCATGGGAAGAAATGGAATATGTTTTCCTAGATTGATGAGATATAAAAGAAAAAGAGGATGAAAATAATGAGGGTAATGAAGAAGAGAATGGAGATGATGAACAAGAAAAAATGGTGGAAGAAAATAATGACAATGAGGAATAACATGTAAGTGATGATTAAGAAGAAGAAATCAATTATAATGATAATGAGGAGAGTATAGATGGTGTAGAAGGAGAGGTAGAGGATCTCAAAGAAGAAGAAGAAGAAGAAGAAGAAGAAGAAGAAGAAGAAGAAGAAGAAGAAGAAAAATTGGATGATAAGGGTTCAAATAATTTGGATCCAAAGAATTTGAGTCAATTTTTAAGTTTCATGGATGCATCCAAAATAAGAAGGTTGTTGTGTCCATAAACCATATCAAAAAGTATAACTTCATCAACATGAAGGTGGCCCAACATCTACATGTTCAAGTAAAGAATATCAAGGAGGTTCAAGTAAATGGTAAGAATATTTTAGTGTTTTAATATTTGAAGCTCATTATGAAAAAATATGTTTTTCATTTAAAATTTAATTCTTTGTATATTAATGGTGTGGATATGGTTATTAGATATCCATGGTTAGAAACTTCAGGAACAATCCATATTAATGTTCAAAATAAGTTCATGAAGTTTTGGTATAAGAAAAAGATTGTCACTTTATAAGATATCATAGTTGGAAAGGTACAAATAAAAATGAAGGTAGATCATGAAGATGAGATTAAAGTAGGTGAAAAATACCATGTGAAAGATTCAGATGAAGACATAGATGAAGAAATAATATAAGCAAAGAAAAATACTTCATCTATTCAAGAGAAAAAGGAAATACCAAAACAAAAGGTGGAGGATGTAGAAGAAAAGGTTGATAAGTTCAAAGTATCTTAAAAATTTGAGGTATATAAACACACACATCATCATTAGAGGAAATAATCATAGAACCATGTGAGGGAGTGTCATAACAATAGAAACTTTGTCTATTTAGGAAATAAAAGTTTTAATAACTATGGCTAGGCATGGAAGCCAAAGAAGGACTACTATGGTCAGGTATGGAATCAACGTAGGAAAGTGTCCTATAGAACATGGAATCATTGGGGAAATAACTATGACTATGCATGGAATAATAACTACTATGGTTATGGATAGATTCAAAGTAGCATAATAGAATATGGTACATGAAATCAAATGAGGAATAATTATTCATGGACACCAAGTTGATATAGTTATGATCATGAATGGAATCAGAGTAGTACATTGTAATTTGGAAACAATGTTGGGAAGCTATCACCTACTAGGATAACATATGGGTGGTTAGATGATCAAGCTTGGAGACAAGTGTGCAATGATTTGAAGCACACTAATTATTTATTTTCTTCCTATGTTTTAGGGATGAAACATGTCAAAGAGGGAAGGAATGATATGTACCTAGGGATATGATATATTAATGTATATGTGTCGATGGAGATTCCAACATGTGGCACACATATCCCTTAATTAGTTATATGGGTCCAATATATTAGAATATATGAGTAACTTATGAAATTAGTGCATTGGGTAATGGTTGACCTACATTATGATTAAGAGGTTACCCATCCATTGTTTATTATATAGAGGTGTGTATAAATAATATGAATATCATTGTAAATGAATAAAGTAAGCATTGAGTCTTATATTGTAAGACGATATTGGAGGTTGTACCCTCTAAGAGACATTATGGAGTTACTCCTTCCTAAATGAGTATTATGTGGTGTTTCCCTACCTTAAAGGTATTCTATTTTTGCATATATTGAATATTTGGGCATCTTTGACCACCAATATCTATTATTTTGTGTTGATATAAATTATATTCTAAATTATTTCCAAATATTATAAGTTTGGATCATAACATTTAGACCACGTAAAACTTGCTTATAATCTTTGATCACTCAAGTGTTATGGTGTTAGCACTGCAAGGAGTTGCTAAGAGGAGTTGTGTAAGAGAAAGTGTTGCTAATGAAATATGAAGTCATCTCCCACTTAAATTCATATACACAAGACTTTCAAACACCTACATATTTTGCCAACCAACTACCATGCAATTGTCATCAATGCCCACTGCTACTCCATAATAAGCCCATTATAATTTTTTTGTACTATTAAAACTTCTTTGTCTTGATTGGCTTTATCAACATCTGCTCCTCCATAGAAAATTTACAGCAACATGAAGTGAATCCCACTTCACCATTGACCCATCCTCCTTTAGGATTCTTCCATAAACCACTCATAGCTCCCACTACTTAGAAGTATCAGATCTAGTGCACACAATGGATTTTTTTAGGCTTCTTAATCTTGATGAATATGATACACACGACATCTATTTATTCTCCTCTTTTTATTTAGGATACTCTAGAATACAACTCACAATTGTAAAAAGTGGGATACTTGACTTTATTGATTTATGTCCAATGTGAATCTCCATCCTTAGTTTGATCCTTCCTCTCATCCTAGTAACCCGAGCCATCTCACCATTAATCATGTTGGGGATTTCAACCAACATGCCATCTACACATAGCAACAACCTCTACTAAACCTTGGATATACATGAAGGTATTCCTATACCACATAAGACAGCTTGATGAAACCTATACAGTCTTTAATTCTGAAAACCAACAACTCTTTGCCTCACCTCATATCCTTTTGGCTAGTCCATCTCATCACGAGAGCACCATGTAGGAATGATTATTTCACATATATCTACTCCAAGATCAACAAGTGTACATATCGCTCTTGATAGTAGTTATTAAAAGGAGAGAAAAAACCATATAATTCAACACCTAACTTCAACATATGTAGCATACTACTACCCATCATGATCAACATGGTACCCATCCATAGTTCTTAGGAAGTCATCATGCTACTCAGTGCATCACTATACCTACTAAGTTTTTAATCCCTAAAGATACAGTCAAGATGCATCCTTCTCTATTGCATATCAAACATGTTGGTTGAATATTTTTTCGATTAGCATACTGATAAACAAAATAGGTCTGATCAGCCAAAGTAGGAAGACTGGTCGTCCAAATGTGCAATTTTTACCACATCAAAAGGGGATTAATCTCTCCTCTCATCAAGGGGAGGTTCCCTATAGATATGATAGATATATATAAATATAAAATAATACTCAAGGGTAGGACAAACCATCCATCTCTCTTTCTTCAGAGATGATGTGTGTGGATCAAAGAAAAACTCAAGGGAAATGACAGAAAGCACTCCTCTTCTTTTAGAAGTACTACTTAGCAAACCACAAGTATACTCCTAGGATTAACAACAAAACGTAGCAAAGGACGTAGTGACTAGAAAATTGAGATACAACACAAAGTCTCCACCTGAATTGCTCAAGAGTAAGATACGAAAGACAATGAGGGCACAAAGTCGTCCCAAAGTCCTTTACACAGAAATGAAAATAAAACACACTAAAGGTAATTATGGGGGCACAAAGTCTCTCCACAGTTGACTCTTCAGGACACCTTCCTGACTATTGTCACTAATTATACTTGTTGAATTAAAGGAACATAAGATATATTAAGGAAAAATACATAAGAATAGTTTCCTCAACAACAAAGATATTACAGCACAAAGTTTGAAAAATCACTTGCTTTCTTATTTCAATAACAAAATATGATAAAAAAAATTGAGCTCAAAGTCTTAGAAATGCCTTTCAATTTGGGTAGAGTTTTATTCTGATTGTCAAAAAGAGATAATTTATAATAAAAGAGAGTCCCTTATATAGCCTCTTCAAGAAGGACTCAAGAACAGTAACACATCATGTTGCATTAAAAATTGTTAGGAAGACAGGCTAGAAATTAGGGGCATCTACCCATTTGTTTTTCTAAATGCAGGGAAATAAGTCACACTTATTGAAAGTTTGCAACTTCCAATGTCCACCTGGTGATTTGATCCTTCCTTCATCATTCCTCCTTTTCTGGTTAATTGAATCAGGTCTTGGATTCAATTTGCTATTATGTTCTTTAATCGCTTTCTGCTGGCCTTGGCCTTAAAGCCTATGAATGCATTTAGGTTTGTAGATTCAAAGGATCAATAGCTATTTCATGAGCTTTAAAATTGATGTTTGCATGCCCATCATTACGTTTTCAATGGCTAGTTCACTGTCTTGAATTTGACGTCTTCGGGCGCGTCACCCCTTGGTCCTTCTTTAGCTTTTTTGTTTGGCACTTTCCTAGAAAGAACCTGTCCTTTCAGGCCTTAAGAAATGATTTATTTTGGGTTAAGAAGAGCCCCCCACAAGGGTATCTTCCCTTCAGGGGGTCTTTGGATGGCCTTCAGGCTTCTTTATTTTGGTGGGTCGCTGGATTCTTCCTTCAAATTTGTTGTTTTACATCTTACCAAAGGGAAGGTGACCCTTCATCTTCAGGGAAGTATCCTTCAATTTGGCAGTTGAGAGTCCCCCATAAGGGCACCTGCTCTTTGGGGTCCTTTGGTGGCATTTTCCTTATAAGTCTTTCACAGGCTTTCTTGCAGACTGTCTTTCAGGCTTTCTCCATAGGCATTTTCCCGCAGACAAAAAGTCTGCAGAATTGTTTTGTCTCCTTGCCTTTGCTTCTTTGCAAATACCTTCGATATTTCTTCCTGTGGCTTCTCCCATAGACAAAATTTTTTTGGAGAAATTCCCATAGACAAAAATTTTGTGAGAATTATCATTTTGTTCTTTGGCTTTGAAAAACTCCTTTGGGCTTTCTTCCCGCAGCCTGTCTAAATTCTTTCAGACTTTTTGTCCGAAGGAATTCCTTCAGACAAAAAGTCTAAAGGAATTGATTCTTTCCTTAGTCTTTTTTAAATTCTTTAAACAAAAATCTGAAAGAATCACCTTTGCGGCCTTCTTTGAAAATGACCCTTCCGAAGGGTACTTTTGTCGACCAGGTGCCTTCCGTAAGGGCACTTGTCCTTTGAGAGGCTTCTTTGAATTTTTGTGTTGAACCACTCCTTTGAACCGTCTGAGTGAACTACTTGGTTGAACCAAGCTATTAAACTATTTGATTGAACCACTCCATTGAACCAAGTCGATGAACCGCTCTGTTGAACCAAGTCGATGAACCACTCCGTTGAACCAAGGTGGTTCAAGCCAATGAACCAATTGAATGAACCGAAGCATTAAACCAACCATTGAACCAAACTTTGGTTCAATGGTTCAAATGAAGCCTTTGAACCAAAAAATGTTGAACCAAGCTTTGGTTCAACGATTTAAACGAAACCTTGAACCGATTGATGAACCATTTGATTGAACCAAAGGATGAACCAAAGCATTGAAACAAAGAACCAAAGCATTGAAACAAAGCGGATGAACCAACTGAGTGAAATAAAGCATTAAACCACTTGTTTGAACCAAGCCATTGAAACATTCCTTTGATTGAACCCATCGTTGAACCAAAAGTGTTGAACTTTTTAAACTTTGAACTCATTGAACCTTTAAACCAAAGTGGTTCAATGGTTTAACGGTTCAAGCCTTCTTTGCTTAGATGCTTGCTGATGAATATTTTTGATTGAGCCAAGGCTCTGAACAAATCCCAAAAATGACCAAGTGTTAGAAAATGATTCTTTTGATTGAACCCGCCTGTAGAAGCCTTTGAACTTGTAGAAATGAACCTGCCTACAGAGTCCATAGAAATCAAGTTTGTAGAAATCAACCTGTAAAGCCCATTGAACTTGGCCTGTAGAGTCTATAGATTCAAGCCTGTAGGGTCTGTAGATTCCTGATAAGTTTGAAAATTGAGGAATTTGAATGCCCAAGACAAATTTTAGAAAGGGAAGAGACAATTTTGGTCTATAAGACCAAAATAATTCAAATGTTGTCCCAAAAATGAGTGATATTTTTAGGGAACAACAACTGGCTCTAGTTGGGGAACTTCTATCAATTGCAAAAAGAATTGAAGGGAGTAGAATCCAGAATCTCCAGTGTCTTCATGTGTACCATTGGGCTACAGAATCATGCTTACCCAGAAATGAAAGGCATCAAAAAGGAAACAAACAAAACAAAATAGAATTAAAAACTGTACAAATATACGTATATACAGATGCAATGATCTGATACTTCAAGAGTTAAAGTGTTTTAGATGCTGCCCATTGTGAGGCAGAGAAAAGAGTGTGCCATATTGATATTTTAGTAGAAAGCTATTTTCACCATTTTTTTGATAAATTATAAATGGGCCTCTCCAAAGGGAGTCAAACTTTCTATGCATCCCCTTTGGTTTTCTCCTTTTCTCCTATAGCAGGACTTGATCCCCAATCTATAAATCATATTTTTGGCCTTCTGGTCAAAGAGTTTCTTTACCAGACTTTGATGAGCAACAATTTTTTCCACCACCATGGTTCTCTGTTCCTCCAACTTAGTTAGGCACATGATTATTTTATCAAGAGAGCTTTCATATGTCTAATTTTCAATTGCCTTTGCCAATTTCAAGGCTAGCAATTCTAAGGTGATTGGTATCTCAGCATTGATACCATAAATAAGTTGAAAAGGATACATACCAATTGCCCTCTTTGATGTGATTATGTCTACCCATAGAACATCAACCAATGCTTTGTGCCATGTCCTTTGGTTGTCATATGCTAGCTTCTTGATGATAGTTACTAGGTTCTTATTGCTAGATTTAGCTTGTCCATTCCCTTATGGAAAATAATCAGAAGAGTGAGAGAGCATAATTCCATAATGGAAACATAATTGTGTAATCTCTTAGGAGGTGAAACAAGCTACATTGTCAGTAACAATTTTGATTGGAACTCCAAACTTGGAAATGATATTCTCTTTGAGGAAGTTGCATACAACTTTTGAAGTAGCATTCTTAGTTGGGATTGCTTCTACCCACTTGGTGAAATAGTCAATTGCTGTAAGGACATAATCATGTCTATCACTTGAAGATGGGTTTATTGTCCCAATAAAATCAATCCCCCATTGCTGGAAAGGTTCTTCTATGATCACTAGCTTAAGAGGCATAACAACTAACTTGGGTCTTCCAACAAATTACTGACAAAGTTCACATTTCTTAACCCACTTATGTGCATCTTGGAAAAGAGTTGGCCAGTAATACCTAGATCACAAAATCTTGTGAGCAGTCACAAGAGCAAAAACATGTCCTCCACAGGCCAGATTGTGGAAAGATTTCAAAAGCTAGCTTTGTTTCTCTTTGTCTACACAGCGAAGGAATACTCCATCTATGCTTTTCTTGTACAAGCCGTTGTCCCAAAGGACAAAATTGGTAGCTTTCAACTTGATAGTCCTCCTTTCTTTGTAAGACAAATGAGCAGGACATTCACCATAAGTAAAGAAATGAGCGATACCTAAATACCACTCATTGGTAGTGGAGACAAAAAGGACTGTTGGTGTCTCTTCCACTTCAGTTTCTTCATGTTGTGTGTCTTCTGGCTTGTTGTCAGTAATTAATTGGCATAGGCATTTACCCCTGACTAACTTTATCGGCTTGATATCTAGATCAAACTATTGGATCTTTGCAATCTAATTACCTCTTTTCGTGCCAAACTCATGTTGAGTTAATATAGACTTGACTGTAGTGTCAAGAACTAAGGCAGTAGTGTGTGAATTCAAAATATAGAAGTGGAAATGTTTGACTGCTTTCACCAATGCATAAGCATGCTTCTCTACATTTGAATACTTCATCTCATGAGTTTTGAGAGGGAAACTCATGAAAGAGATAGGAGATTCCATACCTTCCTTGTCCTGTTGAACAAGAATTGCTGAAAGAGTGTGTTTAGATGCATAGATATATATGATGAAATCTTTGTTGTAATCTGGACAAACCAAGGTAGGGGCGTGAGCAATGGCAGTCTTGATATCCTAAAATGCTGACTTGCCTTCTTTAGTCTAGCTGAAGATGGTCTTCCCTTTCATCATGTTCACAATGTGTCTAGTCTTCTCAACAAATTTAGGGATGAATCTCCATAAGAAATTCACCTTTCTAAAGAAAGAATGAACAACATTCTTACTTGTAGGCAAATTGAGTTCTTGAATAGACTTGACTTTGTCTGAGTCAATATTTATGCCTTCTTTTGACACAATGTGTCCAAGGAGTTTCCCCTATGTTACTCCAAAAATAGACTTCTTGGGGTTCAAGGAAATACCATTCTGGTGGCAGCGCTCCAGCACTTGTTGTAAATGGCATACATGATTAGATTGACGCTTTGAAAAGACAGTCAAGTCATCAAGGTATACCACTATGAATTTACCAATCTCATCTTTGAAAGCCATATCCATTGCTCTCTGAAAGGTAGCACCAGCATTTATCAAGCCAAAAGGCATTTTTCTATATGCAAATGTACCCAAGGTGTGGTGAATGCAGTCTTGTGTTGGTCTGCTTCACCAACTTCAGCTTGATTATATCCTGAGAAGCCATCCAACATTGATAACATCTTTAAACCTGTCACTATTTGAAGCACTTGATCCATAATTGGCAAAGGATAATTATCTTTCAAAGATGCTTGATTCAGATTCTTGAAATCTACACAAATGTGAATTTTGCCATTCTTCTTCCTTATAGGCACTATGTTGGCAATCCATGTGGAATGATGGATTGGGAAGATGATTCTAGCATTTAACATTTTTTGTATCTCAAACAGAATAGTACCTAATATTTTTGGATTATACTATCTGGATTTTTTCTTGTATGGCATTGAATTTTAGCCTTGAGAGGAATGTCATGGCAGATTTCATCAGGTCTGAGAGACTTCAAGTCTTCATAAGAATATGCTAAGACATCCATGTATTGATGGAGCAAAGTGGTGAACTTGAATCTTTCTTCAGGGGTGTAGCACTTACCAATGTTGACCATCTTGGGATTTTCTTTAGTGGTCAGATTTACTTGATTGAATCTCTGAGAGAAACTTGAGTCTATTTGCTGTTGTTTGATGAATCTATCATGCTTGTCAAATAGCTTCTCAAGAGAAACTAGGCCTTTGGGAATTTTGTTTTCTTTCAGATGTAAGAATTCTTCATTTATATCTGAACTAGATTCAGAGGCTAATCCATACTTTTGAGGTTCATTGCCTTCAAAATGTAGTTATTCAAAATTGTCTTTTCATTTCAAGAAGGCAATGATTTGATGATCATCATTGAATACTTACCAATGATCAACATTGTCAGGAACACTTGGTCTATAGATTAGCTCAATAGTATACCTGTCTTCTTTGAAATTTGAATGAGGAACTAAGAGAGTTCCTGAAATAGCAAGTGTATCAGCTTTGTCATTGGACTCTCTGGGTATAGCATAAATGTTGAAAGCATCAAAGCTTCAATTTGGTCCCAAACTAGGTTGTGGTAGTGGCGTAATCTTTCATTCTTGGTTTAGTACAGATTTATTACTTGACAAACCACTAATTCAACATCCCCTTTAGCATGGAGAAACTTGATGCCTTTTTTTTTAGCAGCCTTCATTCCAAGCAGCAGAGATTCATATTCAACTATATTGTTAGTGTTGCTAAATTGTAATTTGTAAGATGAAGGAAACATATCTCCTTGAGGAGATATCAACACAATCCCAGCTCTTGAACTGGTAGAGGAATAACTACCATCAAATTCCAAAGTCCATATCTCATCTGATACTGATTTTTCTTTAGACTTTCCTTCATCAGAGATGGAGGATCCTTCTTCATCTATATTGTAGCTTACTAGTTCTTTTACTGTTCTAGTTGAACTAATTTTTGAGTTGACCCTTTCAAGAAATATATCAAATGTTTCATCCACTTTATCTTTAGATAGAAAGTAGTTACCCATACCTACAGATTCAAAAAGAATTTGAGCTTTAGGGGCTGATGTTTGGGTGACCACATATTTTGCTTCCTTTTCAGGGAGCAACCTCTTCATTACACCTTGTATAGGGATCCTTACCTCAGATAGATCCATGCTTAGTTCTCCTCCTATGTCCTTGCAAAAATTTCATCCAAGCAAAATGCCATAGGATGTTGGGACGTCAGCCACCAAGACAGTCATCTTGATTCTCTTGTCTGGAAAGGCTACAAATGCAAATTGGGCATCTTTGATTTGCCCCAGCAATGATACTTGCTTGTTCTCCATGGAGAAACATCTCCCAAATGTCTTGGTCAATGTGAGACCAACATACTCAGCTACTTTAGTAGGCATGACATTGTCAGATGCGCTTGAGTCTATAATATAGTTAATTAGCTTGTGGCCATTAATTAATAGGGAAACATAGAAAGGTTCTATTTTTCTAGGAGCAACTGGAGGAGTAATGACTAGATTATTCAAAATAGGCATGTTCTTTGGAGAATCAAGAATTATCTTTTTAGTTTTTTTTCCTACAGGGATAGTTTGGTTCTTGACATATTGGACCAACTTATTTAATTGATCAGGATTGGACTACAAATATTCAAATTTAGACATTTGTATTTTTGTCTTTTTGACATGACCGATTATGTCAAATGGCTAAATTGAGCTAGGTACAGAGAAAGGTACTTCAACTTTCTGAGTTTTAGGAGGGATGGGAGGTGGGCTGGTTTGTAAATTTGAAGTAGAAGGGGAAGACAAAATTGATCTACTTGTCTTTTGGGTGATCACCAGATCCTTTAACTGAAAAGGCAAAGTGGTTCCACGCTTAGCAATCATGACTGCTAGCTGAGGTTTCTCTTCTATCTTCCCTTTATTAGCTTGCTAGACTGATTGGTTCTTGGACCTGATAAACACTACATATGATCCATTAAAAGCTTCTCCTTTGTTTTTGGGTTCATCCTGGTAGTTGAGAAAACCAATGTGGGAGTCACCAGCTGATTCTTCTTGATTGTCTTCAAGGAGATCAGCATCATTTTTTTGATTTAATTTAGGCTGAAAAGAGAACTCTGATTCTGCTTCAAGATATCCCATTACTGAATTGGTTGGAGGAGCTTCCAGGGTAAGTTTCCCTTGTGGGGGAGGAAGGTGATTTGGTTGCCCTTGATTCTTGGCAGGATTGCCCTGATATGATTGATTTGGGAATGTCCTTCTGTATGAAGGAGCAAAAGACATTCCTTGAGCCATTTGCTTTTGAGAGCAAGTGACTTATTTGCCAATTTTTACACCATTGGATCTATGGTGCTTGTAGATGAATATTTAGAAGATGATGAAGCTCTATTTCTATTTGGATCTCTTCTTATCTTCCCTGCTAAGATGAGATCATCTTCTACTTCCATGGCCAAATGTTGAGCTGTAGCGAGATCTATTTGACTAGTACATCTCAAGAGAAAACTTACTTCAAGTAACTGAGAATTAATGAAAAATCATTTGAGATTCTCAGCTATAGGTTAAGCAATTACAGGAATTCTATTCCTCAGTTTGTCAAATTTGGCTATGAAGTCCCTCATTGGCTCATAAGGCTCTTTCTTCATCTGTGTAAGTTGAGCCAGAAGTGCATGTGCATCTTCTACAGGTTTGAATCTGGCTTCGAACTTATCTTTGAGAGGATTCCAATCAGTCACTGACTGAGCCTATAGATGATAGAACCAATCTACAGTAGCACTTTGTAGTGTTTCTACAAAAAGCTTGACTGCTACATCTTTAAATTCTACTTTGATTACTCCACAAGCTATGCTGAAGGCTGAAATGTGTTCATCAAGATGAACTTTCCCATCACCATAGAATATGGGGAAATTCTTCCTTGAACTGCATGGAAGCTCATGTAGAGGTGGAGTAAGATTGAGAGGACCAAAAGCATTACCCTAGGGGCCTTGAACTGCCATTATAGGATTATGAAAATGAGGAATAACAAATATCAGAGGGGTAATTATTGGCAAAGCTTTATCAACAACAAAAGTAGATACCTCATTTGGTAATGGAGATCTAACTTTAGTAGGAGGAAAGCTCTTAGTTCATTGGAGATGAGATGGTGAAGGAAATAAATCAAAATCACTTTATTGTACCAACTCAAATACAAGGTCAACGATACCTTTAGCCCTTTGGCTTTGTGTATACCTTGAATCTACCAGATTGTGAAACAAAACTAGAAAAAGAATTGACCTTGCTTCAATTTGCAGCTTGAGGCTTTAAACTATGCATTCTTTCCTGATTGGTGTGGAGGTGAATGGATAAATTATAAATGGATAATGGATATTATGTTCCCAATAGAGTCGCCAAAAATTGTTGGTTGAATATTTTGTCGATTAGTGTACTGATAAACAAAATAGGTCTGATTAGCAAAAGTAGGAAGACTGGTCGTCCAAATGTGCAGTTTTTACCACATCAAAAGGGGACTAATCTCTCCTCTCATCAAGGGGAGGTTCCATATAGATATGCTAGATATATATAAATAGAAAATAATACTCAAGGGTAGGACAAACCATCCATCTCTCTTTCTTCAGAGATGATGTGTGTGGATCAAAGGAAAAACTCACAGGAAATGACAGAAAACACTCCTCTTCTTTCAAAAGTACTACTCAACAAACCAAAAGAATACTCCTGGTATTAAAAACAAAATGTAGCAAAGGATGTAGTGACCAACAAATTGAGATGTAGCACAAAGTCTCCACTTGAATTGCTCAAGAGTAAGATACGAAAGACAATGACGGCACAAAGTTGTCCCAAAGTCCTTTACACAGAAATGAAAAGAAAACACACTAAAGGCAATTATGGGGGCACAAAGTCTCTCCACAATTGAATATTTAGGACACCTTCTTAACTGTTGTCACTAATTCTACTTGTTGAATTAAAGGAACATAAGATATATTAAGGAAAAAGACATAAGAACAGTTTCCTCAACAACAAAGATATTACAACACAAAGCAAGAAAAATCACTTGCTTTCTTATTTCAATAACAATAGATGATTAAAAAATTGAGCTCAAAGTCTTAGAAATGCCTTTCAATTTGGGTAGAGTTTCATTCTGATTGTCAAAAAGAGATAATTTAAAATAAAAGAGAGTCCCTTATATAGCCTCTTCAAGGACTCGAGAACAGTAACACATCATGTTGCATTGAAAACTGTTAGGAAGATAGGATGGAAATTAGGGGCATTTACCCATTTGTTTTTCTCAATGTAGGGAAACAAGTCACACTTATTGAAAGTTTATAACTTCCAATGTCCACTTGGCGATCTGATCCTTCCTTCATCGTTCCTCCTTTTCTAGTTAATTGAATCGGGTCCTGGATTCAATTTGTTGTTCTGTTCTTTAATCACTTTTTGCTGGCCTTGGCCACAAAGCCTATAAATGCATTCAAGTCTATAGATTCAAAGGATTAACAACTATTTCATGAGCTTTAACACTAATGTTCGCGTGCCCATTACTACATTTTCAATGGCTAGTTCACTGTCTTGAATTTGACGTCTTTAGGTGCGTCACCCCTTGGTCCTTCTTTAGATTTTCTATTTGGTATTTTCCCAGAAAGAATCTACCCTTTTGGGACTTAAGAAATGATCCATTTTGGGTCAAGAAGAGCCCCCTGCAAGGGTATCTACCCTTTGGGTGGTCTTTGGATGGCCTTTAGGCTTCTTTATTCTAGTGGGTCGCTGGATTCTTCATTTGAATTTCTTGTTTTACATCTTCCTAAAGGGAAGGTGACCCTTCAGCTTCAGGGAAGTATCCTTCAATTTGGTAGATGAGAGTCCCCTATAAGGGTACCTACCCTTTGGGGTCCTTTGGCAGCCTTTGCCTTAGAAGTCTTTTACGGGCTCTCTTGCAGACTGTCTCTCGGGCTTTCTCTACAGGCATTTTCCCATGGACAAAAAGTCCATAGAATTGTTTTGTCTCCTTGCCTTTGCTTCTTTGTGAATACCTTCGAGATTTATTCTTGCGGATTCTCCCACAAACAAAAAGTTTGAAGATAAATTCCCATGAACAAAAAGTCTGTGAGAATTATCATTTTGTTCTTCAGCTTTGAAAAACTCCTTCGGGCTTTCTTCCCGTGGCCTGTCTGAATTCTTTCAAACTTTTTATCTAAAGTAATTCCTTCAGATAAAAAGTTTGAAGGAATTGCTTATTTCCTTAGTCTTTTTTGAATTCCTTAAATAAAAATTTGAAAGAATTACCTTTGCGACCTTCTTTGAAAATGACCCTTTTGAAGGGTATTTTTGTCAACCAGGTGCCTTTCACAAGAGCACTTGTCCTTCGAGAGGCTTCTTTGAATTTTTGTGTTGAACCACTCCTTTGAACCATATGAGTGAACTGCTTGGTTGAACCAAGCTGTTGAACCATTTGATTGAAATACTCCGTTGAACCAAGTCAATGAACCGATCTGTTGAACCAAGGTGGTTCAAGCTGATGGTTCAAGCCGATGAACCAATTGAATGAATCGAAGCATTAAACCAACCATTGAACCAAACTTTGGTTTAATGGTTCAAATGAATCCTTTGAACCAAAAGACATTGAAGCAAGCTTTGGTTCAATGGTTCAAATGAAGCCTTGAATCGATTGATGAGCCATTTGATTGAACTAAAGGATGAACCAAAGCATTGAAATAAAGTGGATGAACCAATTGAGTAATACTAAGCATTGAACTACTTGGTTGAACCAAGCCATTAAACCATTCCTTTGATTGAACCTGCCATTGAACTGAAGGCATTGAACCTTTTGAACTTTGAACTCATTGAACCTTTGAACCAAAGTGGTTCAATGCTTCAATGGTTCAAGCCTTCTTTGCTTAGATGCTTGTCGATGAATATTTTTGATTGAACCAAGGCTCTGAACCAATCCCAAAAATGACCAAGTGTTAGAAACTGATTCCTTTGATTAAACCCACCTGCAGAAGCCTTTAAACTTATAGAAATGAACTTGCGTGTAGAGTCTATAGAAATCAAGTTTATAGAAATCAACCTATAAAGCCCATTGCACTTGGCCTACAGAGTCTATAGATTCAATCCTGTAGAGTTCATAGATTCTTGAGAAGTTTAAAAAATGAGGAATTTGAATGCCCAGGACAAATTTTGGAAAGGGAAGAGACAATTTTAGTCTGTAGGACGAAAATAGTTCAAATGTTGTCCCAAAAAAGAGTGATATTTTTGGGGAACAACAAAACACATAGCCTTCTCCTTCCATGGAACCTCATGTCTCTTTTTTTTCTCCATTCATATTGAACTACTTCAATATGTATATATTTAGGTTTCTAGTACCTCTTCCTCTACATGGATTTCTAAACATCTTGGCCAACATGTTGTGGTAGCAAGATACCATAACTTATATCCCCATCTACAGTTGAGAACTACAACAAGGCAAATTCCTTTTCATCACCCTCCATGTTCACCAATGGAGATTAACTTACTTGATGTAGAGTAAATCACAATATTTATCAAACTCTACCTTTGTCCTTGATTCAAGTTCCTCTTTCCTTCATTTACTCATTTCTCATAGTATTTTTGGGAAATCATGAAATAACTATAAGGTTCCTTCATAATGATTCATATGATCATGCTACACTAGTTTTCAAATGAACTTTACCCAGTTATTAAACCATTCAATACTATATTGAAATATTCTTTGTTCATATCCCCACTTTACCTTCATGAAACTCTTACAGATGTCAATGTCAAGTAACCTTGTATGTGGGATCAAAACACAATGAAGTAAATCATATCAATACCTTATACCTTTCTTATAACATCCTTTGGAACCCTGCTTAAGCAATTTACTTAAATTATCTACTCACTTTATTCACACAAGTATCTTTTAAGCCTTATTTCCTACTAGCCCAGTTTATGGGTAAACCTCTTTGTTGAGAGCATAGGACATACCTTAAAAATAAAATCACTACATATTCAAGGAAATTTTTGATCCATACAACTCTTACCTTAACCTTTTGACATAAATTTCAAGGCAACCTATACTTGCTTCTTTAAGCCTTTCCTTAATTATCCCTCCAAATGAGCAAATCTCCTTAGACTGAGCTATGTACAGACTTTATCTACAAGATACTAACATTTATAGATTAAAATTTGGATCCCTTATCTTAATCAATCATTTTTGGACCTTCTTCTTTGGACAAATTCACTTTTCCTATACTACCCTTATTCCTTTAGGCTTTCCCTAGACCTAACACTAGCACACAACCCTATTTCCATACTTATCCATACCTTAAAACTCTAAACCCACTTTCATCAATGAGAGGACATCAATTAATGTAAGATTACAAATTTTATTGATTTTTCAAAGGTTAAATCTCCTCAAATGGACAAAACCCTAAAACCAAAGGTTTCAAGCAACTACCTAGGTTGAGAGGATAAATAAATCCACTAGGAACATTTTAAAAAGTTTAAAGAGGTGTAAATAGTTCCAAAATGGTTGAATAACATCCTTACACCTTTTCCATTTAGTAAAAAATTTATAATAACACTTAGATCATGTAAAAATACAAACTCCTAGTCTTGCAACTCTATATTCTATTACAAGGAAATAGGGTAATCAGGGTTTTGTTGTATTTTCAACATCCATGGACTCTAAAACGCAATAAATGTTTTCATGACTATTCTAATTTCATCCTAATCTCCTTTACATCCAAAACTAGCTACCATACAAAAAATACAACACACAAATTTTTTGAGTTTTATGGACTATTTTTATCAAAGAACAAGAGTTAACACAAGTATGGAACCAAATAAATCCTTAAGCAACTTTTTTATGAAACAAAATCATTCCCACTACTCACACATGGGTTTAACCTCAATTTACCATAGGAATCCAATTAAAAAGGCTAAAATTCTTAGGTTATTCTTTAAATAGACTATGAAAAATGCATTCTCTGTTAGTAGATTAGACCGACTCCCAAATAATGAATTCTATCAATTATATTTTTATTATCTTTAGCACATTATATTATCACAAAAATATAAAAAATCATTCAACAATTCACTCACCATTATGATCTTTCAAACACAAATATACTATGTCCACCATGCAAATTCATTACATGCAGAATCCTTGCATTCAAAACATTCTTTTCTTTACAAGGTTTTACTTCCAATATTAGTAATATATTATCCTCAAATGGGATTAGAGGTTAGAATCTTCCAAAATAACTCTCACACACTATATATTACCCACTATGATAAAAAAAATACTACAACAAGACTCATAACTATTTATTGATCAAGATTTTACAAGTAACATCCTAGTCCAACATGGGGTGGTGGACTGCCACCTCATAATCACATGACATATACATTCATATCCATTTTTATGACCTTAATGAGACCATAAGGGCCTATTAAAACTTTATTTATCAATTACATACCTTCACACTCTCACTTAGACCACTATTACATCATGAAAATTTTAAATTCTCTTTTGGCAATAAAACCAATTCAAATTCAAATTTAAATTTGCACCCATTTAAGACACCTTTTAAACCACCCATAAGCATTAAAATATTCCCATACATCATAATCCCAAGGGGATAAAAGTCTTGAAACCCATGTTCTTATTCCTTCAAACACTCATATAGGTGTGTGTGCTCTTGACTTCCACACTTGTACTTTGTCTTGCCTGTTATTAACTTCCTCCATGCTACACCTACAAAATATAAAAACTCATTAAAGAAAAAATATTATTTCTCATGCCATTTAGGTATTCTCCATCTTCAATCTTTTATTTCTTATTTCTCTTGCTCTCAATAACCTTCATATGCTTTGTATTCTTTACTCTCCTTCTTTGCATCAACTATCAATGCATCATGTTTCTATCCTTGCATGACTTCTTCATCTTCCACATGTACTTCAATATCAATAGCTAAAACTTATTTATAGAGATTGCTTCCATATTCTTGGATTATTCTTGACTTCATTAACCCCTTACTTTGGACACAACTGCTACATTTCACAAGTCTATGCTTTCCTTGGTAACCTCCTTAACCATTTCTCTATACATTTGATGAGGATCAAATCCATATGCTTGATTCAAAGATTAATATAAAATTGAATATGCCTCATAACTTTCCTTGTGTTAATATCCCATGGTTCGTTTTGCTTCACTTTCATCCTTTTGAGTGAGGATCTCTTCCTTCTTCATGCTATCTTACTTCCATAATGGCTGTCCTGTTTGCTTTTGTTCTATCAACATGACTCTACCTTGAGTCTCTTCTTCATCTTGACTTCTTTTGATAACCACTTGGTCATATGCCTCTTCCTTTTGTTCCTTGAGCCTATGAATGGGATCAAATATCTCTTCCTTTTCTTCATCTCTCAAACCTGCATTCACTCATACAAATACATCATTAGATTTCAAAACATGAGGCTTGATTGCCTCCTTGTCCTTCATATTTTGTCTTCTTCTCTTCTCTACTAATTACTTTATTGGCCTTTTGATTGGATTCTTTCTCATGAACCATCCAAGATGTGGGTTCACAAACACTTTCAAATACTCTATCTTTATCAGCATCTCCTCCATCTGTTGCCTTATCTTTTCCATCTCTCTCTCTCCATCTCAATCTTCTTCTTGGTGTCTTCATGCACCATCTTCTCCTTATAGCTTTCATGCTTAACCCTATATTTTACTTTCCTTTTTACCTCTCATTTCATCTTCCTCTTGAGTACCTCACTTGGGCACATTTTTCTCCCTATTTTGGTCTCACTTAGACAATTTCCTTTGGTTCACACTTGGAACCTTCTATTTCAGACCTCACTTGGGCCTTTCCTCACACTTGGACTATCTTCTCTTTTTTGAGATATATCTATGAGCTTACTTATATTGAGCTTGTTAATATATCTTATTAAATAAGGTCTACCACCATAATACTTACTATTTTCTATTAGTCATATATTCCAATCAATAAATCAACCATAAAATAGATCATACCTTTCTCAAATTGCCTTCTTACTATGTCCTCCAATAAGACTCCTTACTTACCTAAAACTTCTTGGTTAATCATGAAACATGTAATATAATCACCATGTTTATACCTACCTATACCTTCCTAGAGCATCTATATGGATTTGATACCAAATGATGTAGAGAAAATGGCAATGTCTATCAAACTCTGCCTTTGTCCTTGATTCAAGATCCTCTTTCCTTTATTTAGTCATTTCCCATAGTCCTTTTGGGAAATCATGCAATAAATATAAGGTTCCTTCAAAATGTTTCAAATGATCATGCTATACTAGTTTTCAAATGAACTTTACATAGTCAATAAACCATTCAATACTAAACTGAAACATTCTTTGTTCATATCCCCACTTTACCTTCATGAAACTCTTCAAGATGTCAATGTCAAGTATCCTTGTATGTGTAATAAAAACAAAATGAATATTTAAATAATATCAAGACCTTATACCTTATTATAACATCATTTGGAACCCTGCTTAAACAATTTACTCAAACTGTTTACTTACTTTCTTCACACAAGCACCTTTCAAGCCTTATTTCCTACTAGCCCTGTTTATAGGTAAACCTCCTTGTTGGGAGCATATGAAATGCATTAAAAATAAAATAAATAAATATTAAAGGATGATTTTTGGTCATACAAATCTCACCTTAACCTTTTGGAACAAATATCAAGGCAACTTGTACTTGCTTCTTTAAGCCTTTCCTCAATTAGCCCTCAAAAATAAGCAAATCTCCTTAGACTGAGCTATGTACAGACTTTATCTACAATATATTGACATTTATAGATACCCATTTGGCTCCCTTAACTTAATAAATCATTTTTGGACCTTCTTATTTGAAAAAATTCACTTTTCTTATACTACCCTTATTCCTTTAGGCTTTCCCTAGTCCTAACACTAGCACACAACCCTATTTTTGTTCGTATCCATATATGAAAACTCTAAAACCAATTTCATCAGTGAGAGGATATAAATTAATGTAATATTACAAATTTTATTGAGTTTTCAGTGGTTGAATCTCCTTAAATGGACAAAACCCTAAAACTTAGGGTTTCAAGTAATTTTCTAAGCTAAGAGGATAAATAAATCCACCAAGAATGTTTCAAAAGTTTAAATATGTATAAATATTTATAAAAGGGATTAATAACATCCTTACAAATTTTACATTCAGTAATAAAGTTATAATAACACTCAGATCATGTACAAATACAAAATCTCAGTCTTGTAACTTTGTATTCTACTAGCAAGAATATGGGTAATCAAGGTTTTATTGTCTTTTCAACATCCATGGACTCTAAAAATAACTAAATTTTTTCCACCACCTCTCATGAATGTTATAATTTCATCCCAATATCATTTACATCCAAAACTAGTTACCATACAAAAAAGACAACACATTAATGTTGAGCTTTATGGATTGTTTGTTATCAAAGAACATGCGTTAACACAATAATGGAACCAAATCAATCCTGAAGAAACTATGTAATGAAAAAAAAAATCCCACTAATCACACATGGGTTTAACCTCAATTTTCCATAAGAATCAAATGAAAAAGGCTCAAATGCTTAGGCTATTCTTTAAACAGATTGTGAAAAATGCATTCTCTGTCAGCAGATTAGACCGACTCCCAAAATAATGAATTCTATCAATTCAATTTTTATTCTATATATTTCATTATATGATCATAAAAGGATCAAAAATAATTCAACAAGTCACTCACCATTATGATCTTTCAAACACAAATATACTCTATCCACCATGCAAATTCATTACATGTAGAATCCTTACATTCAAAATATTCTTTTCTTTACAGGGTTTTACTTCCAATATTCATACTCTATTATCCTCAAATGGGATGACATGTTACCCTCTTCCAAACTCACTCTCACACACTATATATTACCTACTATGATAAAAAAAACTCCTACAACAAGACTCATAACTGATTCTTGATTAAGATTTCACAAGCAACCTCCTAATCCAATGTGGGGTGGTATACTACCACCTCACACTCACATGACATATACATTCATATCCATATTTATGAACTTCATGAGACCATAAAATCATATTAATTTTTTTTTATCAATTACATATCTTCACACTCTCACTTAGACAATTAATACATCATGAAAATTTGAAATTCCCTTTTGGTGAGAAAGCCAATTCAAATTCAAATTCAAATTTGCACCCATTTAAGACACCTTTTAGATGACCTATGAGCATTCCAAGATTACCCTACATCATTTCTCCACCAAAATATATGCAATTGATTATTCATCAAAAACATTGTGTTGGTGTTGATCCATCTTGTAAATATTTTAAGCTTATTTCCTCCACTCATATACATGATGTTCCTCAACAACTTGAAGATAATAGCATCTTCATCAAGATATCCTCCACCTTACTCCATAAAGAGATACCTCCCATTCAAAATTTGTTATTTTTGGTTCATACCTTGGTCTCTCTACTTGTAGCTCCCACTTGCACAAACTAGCCAACAACCATGGCTCTAATATGAGATGTTAGGATTGAAAGGCCTAGTCCTAATACATGTGCAATAAGTTAAATTTTAGAAATCAAAACAAGCTATAGTAAAAACATAAATAATAGGAGAGAACACATTACACAATATATACATGGAAACCCTACTAAATTAGCTAGGGAAAAACCATGGGGCAAAGTCAACATCCAGAATTCATATTCCATCATCAACTCTCTTTTATATATATCCTCTTAGAAACTCCTTTATAACTATTAAAAGCACTCAAGTGAACCAAGATTTCAACCAAGCCTTATATTCTCCAACCTACAACATCATGATGCTAACACCATATCATCCAAGGGAGCTCCAAGATTCTACCTCTTTCTCAAAGGATCCATACTATGATTCTAATGAATTAGGTGAGCCATGACATCTAAGCATTACAAGCTTTAACCACCTAAGCATGATTATGCTTAAAACCCAAGAATGTAGGTGAGTTACACTTAAAAGCCTTAAAAACTCTAAACTTATATCATACAAGTTCAAACTTGAAAATATCTAAGTGAACCACTAATTGGATAAGCAAACAATGAAGAGAACATAATGCTTTATAACATTTTACATCAATGAGAGAGGGAAGAGAGAGAGAGAGAGAGGGATAAAACTTCATGGCTACTCCAAGAAATTTTCCACATTTGAGTGGGTTTATAGTGATCCATAGTGGTGTTTATCCCCATGTGCCAAAAGTCATTAAAAATGACCCTCCACTTAGATAATATCTAAGGCCACCCATGTGACTCTAGTAAATGCATCCCACACACATGTGAGAGAAAATCACTAGGAGTGATTATCCATGTGACCCCTTGAACTTTCAACCCATCTAACTACTAAGGACATGACATGTCCCTTAGATAAATGATACAATCCATTTCATGTCACCATCTTGATCACATCAAAGAGACCCTCCATGGGTCCTCCTACCACATCACTATCCTAATCTATCACTTGCATGCCATGTCACCTACATGCCACATCACCTACATTCCATGTAACCATGAATAATGACTATAAATAGTGCCTATGAATAGTGGATTCATACCCAATAAGGCATGTTAAGTGTATTAGACCCCTCTGAGCATGTTCTCATGGCACTTTTAGGGTTAAATCAATACCTAGTATCACTTAGAGGAAAATTATAGTCATGTGTAAGGTTCCTATGTTTTCATGAAGGAGTATAACACAAAAGTGATCAATGCAAGTTTTCATTTCTTCCTTAATGTCCCTCACATACTTAACCTAGTCACCATTTGGTTAGAACAAATCTCCTTCAAGTTCTTCAATGAACTTAATGTGAAGGAAGAAGAAAGGCTCCAAATATGACATAGTTATACTCATGGAAACCCATCTCCAAGTTGAGATCATATGAGTGATGTCTTCTTTAGGTTGTAGGGGTGGTTTAAAACTATGAAGGAGCTCCTTTTTCAATAAAAACAAGTATCCATATGGCCCTCAAGATCAGAACACATAGGTTAGCTCTAAAAGAATCCATTAGCCTTTTAGTAGGGTTTAAGGTTTTTTATCATTGTTTAAGGTTTTTTTGGATTCTTAGGTTTCAATTTCTCCTTCAAGATACTTGATTCACCAGCTCCAAATGCATTGCCTTGATGAGTATTTAGATAGGGATGTTTAAGTTCTTAATAGGTAGTCTTAAGTGAGAAGTATCATCCCACATGAGTTTTCCCAAAGACATCTAAAATATAATGACTTCATCAATCCATTTTCACCTCATAATGGGTGTTGGATTTTAGACTCAAAAATTCAAAAGGATAGTGTAATGCACCTACATGTTTAATTCCTCATGCCCAAGCCCATGAGTGAAAGTAAGACCAAAAGTCTTTATAATTCCATGAAAGGCTAATACAACCATGAAATAATAATATCAATCAAGTTTGGACACTATTAAGAGGTCGGTGTCATAGTTTAGAACGTCAAGTTTAGGCCCAAATTTTAAGAGTTCTCCCAAATCACCACCTACAGTTGAGCCTGGGTAGATGAGAGAAAGGGCTATATACTAGTGAAGATGACTATCTTGAGGGAGGATATTGAGTTTAAATGGAGTAAAAATAGGTTCCATATATGTCTTATATGACCTTTCTCTTGATCATTGACCTATGGGAAGGTTCTAATTACAGTTAAGTGCTCCCAATCACCACCTATAGGGCTATAGTCAAGTTGTCTCCAACCTTAGGAGTGAAATTCCACATATACATTAAGATTAGGGATAAAAAAAATGAATAGATCACATAGGTTTTTAAAATATAAATGAATATGAAAGAATAAATAAAACAAACTAACTCAAGACTTCCTAACTCTATATACACAACTGGCTGAATGCATATATGTCTGCCTAGTCAATTAGAGTACCTAGTTGGTTTGAATGATGAAGGAAAAAACTATGTGAAAGTGATACCATGGTCATTTATGGATTATATATGGTCTTAAAAACCTTTTAAGGCATATTCAAGTTTAAGAGAGTTTCCTAGGCCTGATTGAGCATTCATGACACACACACACACACACATGTGTATGGATATAGAGTGAAGTGTGTTTAATTGTACGATATCAGAGAGAACCCAACATAAGAAGTGATAAAAAAATACTAAGATAACACTCAAAAAGGGATATAACTCCCTCAACAATTAGTAAAATATAAATACAAACCATTTATGTCTTTAGCATCAACTAGTCTGAGCACCCAATCTAGGCCAAGGATGGTCATAGGAGACCTAGAAGGAAGAATAACATAGGTAGGGTTATGATTAGTTGTGAGAGTATGTAAAGGTTTAAATTTAATATAAAGGGTAATAAAAATTATTTAATTCTAAAAAATTAACTACAGGTGGTCTGATGTCTTGAAGCTGAGTTCAGGCCTATAATGCCTAAAACCCTACTTAAGCCTTCAGATCCCCAACTCCATTATTTTGACATGACAAGATCCTTTTGTAGATATAAGACTATAAAAAGATGAATGATGATGTTATAGGTATTTAAATAGGTGTTTTAGGTAGGAAAATATAGGGGAAGTGGTAATTTGGCCTAATAGCCCTCCTTGAGCTCCATCACCCTAGTCTACTCATTCGAGTTGCTACTTTAAATGTTCATATCTTACATGATAAGATGCATGGGACCTAGTTCACTTAGGTAAATTTAGGGACCCTTATTAACTTTAAATCCATGGTGGAGAGAGTTTGTTTTAGTGGGGAAGCTCTATGAACAGTCCTTAATATTGTAAGCATGCACAAAATTCCCAGTGAAAATTTGAAGGCTACAAAATTTTACTCAAAACTCACCATACAAGGTGCATGGGAACTAGATATATTAGAAATGTTGAGGGGGTATATATAATAAAAATTAAAGTCCTTAATTTTATATTCTAAGGCTTATGATTTATTAAGCATGGTTAAGATGGTAGGCTACTCTAAACACTCCCATACCCTCATAAAGGACTCAATGGATAAAAAACTCTTTATGATGATTATAATGACCTTAAGACACCATGAAAGCATAATTAAGACACCTAAAATTCATATGTTCTCTTTTTTCACCCAAAATTAGGCACTTATAAGGAAAAATGTGTAGGAAAATGGCTTATAAGGCCTAGTTTTGAGACTATTTGCATGTTTGCAAAGCATATATGAGCTCTTGAGTAAATTGAAATGCTTATTGGGCCTGTATAAAGGTGGTATGGTCTTAAAAAATCAAATTTTAACCCTTAAAATAGTAAAAACAAGACTAATGGACACACATGAACTCAACCAAGGAAATAACCTTCATTTGCATTAATAAGGGAGTGTTGCAGTCCTATTCCCATAGTGATGAGACTCTCAAAGATAGAAACATTATTATACTAAATTTTATTGGCCTCTACTAATATCAACACATGATTGAAAGATGCCTGAGTCTCAAATTCCTTGCCTATTAGGAGGACAAATATATTGAATGAGTTATGGATGTATTCAAGGGTGGTAGTTAGGAGAATAATGGACATGTTCAAGCAAATAACTACCTCTCATAATGGGTGCATGACCTATCACTGCATGTCAAGGAGTGATGGAGTAGTTTTAAGGTACATGGCATATTCATGGGGTCAACTATGACCATAAATAGGCCATCCACCATACCTCTATCCCCAAGGGCTCATTGAAGACCATTTTACAACCAAGACAATGCATGGGAAAGTCATGGAGCCATTATTATCCCCAAATCATGTTTTTAACTAATTATTAAATGAATGATGGTGTTCATGGACTTTGATCCACACTTATATTCCACATTATTGTTCTCTCTCTCCTCATATTCTATAAATTGGGCTTCAAAATACATTGTATGGATCCCTCTGTTGGGTATGTAAAAGTGTTGCCCATTTGTATCTACAACCTTGAGATAATAGAATATTTATTAAACCTCTTTTATCATGGTATTTTAGTGTGTTAATTCTATTTAAATTTGCATAAGTGGTTGATTATTATCCCATTTCAGGTCCTTGTATTCACCTAGGTACTAGGGGGTATCTTATGCAGGTTACATGGCGTGTGAAGGTCTTAGTGACTATAATTATATTAAAAATTAACTAATAGTACCTTGAATCTAGCCTCTCATTCATCATCCTCAGGTCATGGTTATCTATAATAACCTCCATGTGAAACAATTATGTGTAGGAGTCTTTTGAAGAGTGTGTATGTTAACAATCAATCTTATTCTTCATAAGTGTTGTTAAGGATCAAGTAGAGGAGATAAACATATTGGTGCATCACCTCCCATAGCTTAGGTTTGTTTCATGCATATTTATATCATTTTTCATTGATAAACAAGTAGGTTTAGGAATTGAGCCTAGATGATGTATCAAGGCAGGTAACCCCAAAACTAGAGGTTCATCTCACTCAATAGATTACCCACACCTAGAGGTGATCCCATTATATCAGATGGATGAGGTAGGTCTAAAACACCTTTAACTCAAGGGTGAAATCTAGACTTATAATAATGATTGGACTTTGAATACCTAGTTGATGCTTGTTGTGGATTAAATTGACACGTCTATCACCACTTGATCCCCTTCTTAGTTTACCTTGGCCATTTTCTCCCTCATAAAATTGTTGAATTGAACTAGGTGGACTCTAAATTCTCCTTAGTCAAATAAGGTTCCATCTGAGTGGAATGGCATAGAGATATTGACCTCTTTAATGTAATTCAATATCTTATTCTCACATTATTTTAAGGGTCTTATTATAGTGCAAGCCAAATCCAACCATTCCTCTATTACAGCTTTCATGTTTTTGGCATATGTTTTGTACAACCCCAAGTCTGAGGTTGACATGAGATTAAGTTCTGGTAACATTCCTTTATTGACCACCAGCTAAAACTTCTATCATTTCCCATTTATCCATGTAATTCTCTCCATGTAAGCCTGAGTCCATTAAATAATTGCTTTGATATTAGCTAGAGTCTCCACTACTCTCCTAAGGATTGAAAAAATTAGTAGGAGGGATTCTCTAAATTTTCCAATTAGTTTGATTGAGAACATGATCTTCACTTTGGATTTGATATTTTGGACCTGGTCCTACATGTATTTAAGTAAATTCTAGGACATGCCATTAGTAGCATGGGGGATAGACAGTGTGTCATCATCCATCTTCTCCTCCCTAGTGGAAGTCCTCATGTTAGTGAGGGAGAATACATTCTAATGGGTATACCATATCATCAAGTTTCCCTCCTAGACAAACCTCTATGTAAGTGTTCTCTTCATACTCCTACAAGATCTATCAAAACTCCACTATACATTTGGGTCTCCCTAGATATCCATCTATGATGATTATGAACTTGAGAGCATCCTTTAAGTTATAGGGGTTATAGTAGGTATGGACGAAATGGTGGTGAAGGGTGGAGGATGAGGTAGAGGGGAGAAGGAGGAAGTAGAAGGAGTGAAATATAAAAAGAGTGGAGGTGGAAGGTTCATGGGAGAGAAAAGAGGGAGAATTAAAGGGAAGGCCCATGGGAACATTTGTGTTGACCACTGTTCCTAAGTTGGGTTCACTTGAGGTAGAATTTCCCCAGGTAATGGGTTGTAGAATAATAGGGAAGAGATGGGTTGGTTGAAGGTGAGTCTCATGGGCCTTGGGTAAGGGAGAGAGGGGGACAAGGAGATAGATGATGAGATGATACTACTAGGGTTTGAATATCTATTAAGGTATATCAAGGAGGTGGCATTAGAGAAGGTCTTTAGGCTAGATTCAAAGTGTGGATCACCTTTTACTTATTATTCAACATTTTTTTAGGTCAGCTCTAGGTGTTGTAGTGGATGGTTTGATTAGGATGATAAGGGCCATATGGGCTAATGGTGGAGGAATTATAAATATAGAGGGGAGCACTAAGATATGTAAATTTGGGACAAAGAGGGTCCCTAATGAAATTGGTATGCTCCCAAAAGCTTTAGTCACACCTTCTACTAAAGTATACCCAAGAGAGGCACCATGAGGATTCTAAGTTGTGATATGAGAGGGGTGGAAGGGAATGAATAATTAATGACACTTAAAAGGATCAAGGCCAAAGGTAATTGGGTAAAATATTGAAGGGGAATAATGGGAAACATGGGAGGCACCACTTGGTAAACATGTGGGGGATGAACGTAACTGGTGGGCACTAAAACTAGGAGCTGGAAGGTGGTATAAGTGAGTGGTGGAAGGAAAATGGGAGGAGATGGATGAGTGAGAGGTGGAACCTAAATGGGTGATTATTATGTGCCTTAATTTGGGCTTTCTCTTATATTGATGACCACATCAAACCTTAGGGGCTATGTGCCCTAGGGTTGAGGTGTTAGTGGCTAGGTGGGCTTCACTTGAACTACCTAGCATCAAGTAGTCTTGGGTTGGATATACCATGGATTGGATGTTGGAGATATCAAAGGAGGAAAATGAAAAGCACAATGAGTAGCTAAATGAGTTAGATGAGGAGTTAAATCATGAGGAGAATGAGATACTAGAAAAATTATAGCTGGAGTTAGAGTTCAGGGAGGAGAAGGTAGTAAGATACCTTGCAATATTATCCAAGATATGGATAGAGTTATTAGAGTTGGGTCCTTTAAAAACCCAATAGGATTTATAGGAGGTATGGAGGATCCTAATTGAGCCTTCTTCCCCTTATTCTTAATCCTCTTCTTAGATGTTATCTAATATATCACCTCCTAGTTGATGATAGCATTTAAATAGAGTTTATAATCATCTTCAACCTGATGGGCATAGTTGATGTTGAGGTGGGTTGAGTACCACACTAAATGAGCTCAGACTACCCCTTTAAGCTCCCATTTATAGACTTTTCACTTTGAAAGGGTGAAGGAGTCTCTCTTGGTTGCCATATTCTGAATAGAGGGGTAGGTTTTGTAGACATGTTATCATATGGTGATAAGGAGCTGTGGGCACACCTTCTACTGACATTGTACATAGAAAATAAAGATGTCTTCCACCAATTGATAGGTGATATCTTGTTATGTTAGGAACTCAAGGATAAAATATGGTAGGTGAAGGGGGTCCTTGAGAAAGACTATAATCTAGATCACCATGTCATCCTTTTACAATTAGTGGTCCCTGATGGTTGTAATAGAGTCCCATATTGCCTTTGAAAGCTAGGGAATCAGAGCTTCATTGATATCTTGGTACAACATCAGGTAGAAGTAATCACAAAAATCCTAGATGTGATATAAATTATTTCTATATATCTTATAAAAAACCACATGGACCATCATCCCTTAGGAATCCATATAAGAAAGGTCAAAATCTTAAACGAGAGTGTCTTGTAGATTGCATCTTGAAAGTAACTCATCATGTAAAAGTCACTTCTAGCTCAAGTGTATATGATGGTATGAACCAAATTTAAGTTGATCAATCCTCCCATGTTTGGGATGTCTGAAAAATTCAAGATCATGTGTAGGAGAGGCACCCATAGCTCACTGATGTGTTGGTAGTCTTGGTCCCTAAACAACCAGTTTAGTAGGATCATGCCTACTCTTAACTTCTCCCAAAAGGTGTGAAATGTGTAAGTATTAGTATTCTCATTTTTAACATTACCACTTAGATTTGGGGTTCTTAGCCTAGTTGTGGAGTACATCATAGATTTGGTAGGTGCTCATATAGACTAACACTACTATTGCATCATAGGAGAAAGAGAAGTTTGGGAGGGAGTAGAATGCCTTAAATGCATTCTCAAATATATCAACAATATAATGATGTAAGTTGGGTGAGCACACCCAGTCATTGACCTTGTATTGTACATGGATGGCCTTGTGGATGATGTCACCTAATAGGTCAGTGTAGGGAAACACCTTTGGTTTACCCGTAGCTCTATGGAGTATACACTTCTTATAAGACCTAAGGGTGTCCTCATACTCAGCTTGTTGGTTTTTATCTTCATTAGAATCCATGGGGACCTACTTAACTAATTTAAATATACCATTGTAATGATTATACTTAGTTAAGCTAGAAAGGAAGGTAGTATCCCAATACTCAGGTTTGGCCTTTGGTTTTGAGGATGTAGCAGCAATTGGAGTAAGATGGGGGGGGGGAATTAGGAAGCTTTGATTTTATAAGGCATGAGATATAGGGGCCCTATGAAAATTTGAAATTAAAGAGTTAGATATTTATTCCAAGTAGTGTTAATCACTACTAATCTTCTCTTATGATTTATAAGTGCATGCATACATCCCCCTATATTAATGTACTATAGTAACTCACTTATTATGAATTTGAATTTGAGTTGGTGGATAGATTTTATCCCTTTATTTCTGAATCTATAATTAAATTTAGAGCCCATGATCCTCCACTACTAGCCAGATATGAAAATGGTGATGGGATGTTTTAAAACTATCTAATTGGGTCCAACTTCCCATTCTGTTAACTCCTAGTGCATGGTATGCACATGATCACATCTCTTAGAGGATTTTAAGATTACTCCTACTTTCTAACATGTGTCATCTGATCATCTCTCTTCTCATTAATGGTTAGTACTTAGGCACAAATCCATACTCCACATCATTCCCCTAAGATAGGTGATGTGTCACCTAAGGAAATGTGGTACATCCTGATTATATCTCTCATTTTATCCATACTTTTTTAATCTATTCTCAACACCTTAGGTAGATACTATTTTAGATGCATATTGGATGACATGGCACATTCCCATTTAGTTGGGATCTCCCAGGCTCTAACATCTCTAACATGTCTAGGGGATTAGCCACTCTGACCCATGGTGATGTGGTACCTTTTCATTTAGCTAGGATCTTTTGAGCTCTAACATCTCTAAGGGATCTAGGGGACTAGCCATTCTAACACATGTTAATGTGGATCCTTCCCATTTATCTAAGCTCTCTTGAGCTCTGATGGGTTTGGGGGACTAGCCATCTTAACACATGGTGACATGGTGCCTTCCTATTCAATGAGGCTATCCTAAGTTCTAACATATTTGATAAGTCTAGGGGACTCATTAGTATGACACATGGAGATGTGGTGTTGTATCATTCAGATGGGCTCTCTTGGGCTCTAACATCTTTGACAAGTTTGGGGGACTGGTCACTTTGACACATGGCAACATGGTGCCTTCCCATTTAACCAAGCTCTCCCAGGGTCTAACATTTTTAATAGATTTGGGAGACTGTCATGTCCCCTTTTTAGTTGACATGTTTAGAGTTGATGGTTAGCCTATTATACGACCCTTGTAGGCTGATAGGATGGATAGAGGGTCTTGATGGAGCTTGGCTTGGCTTCAATTAGCAAAATTTGTCTAGTTGGCTTTAATTCAGGCTCTTTCAGACATGTTTGCCTGAGCTCCTATTATATAGGGATTTTTGGCACTTAGTGGAGCATCCTTGTGATGGTTTGGTCATGTGCAGAATCAATCCCTAATTCACCAGCTTCAGACGGTTCGAGGATCCGACATGTATTAAGGGAGATATTAATATTTGATTGATTTAATCAAATATTAATTATTTGGCCTATATTTAATTAAGAAACCCTAATTATAATTTAGAAAACCCTAATTCTAATTTAAGAAAACCTAATTAGGGCAAGCACATCTTTTTGAGGGTATAAGGGTTTCTCATGGGGAGAGAGTTGAATAATTATGATTATTGTTTGAAGACAAATTTTTGCTAAGGATTTTCTTGAGAAGACTGAGCCAAGGGTTTCAGTATTCTATCTGCATTGAAGAATGTGCCCTCTTCAGTGTGTGCAATTTAGAGGCTGTGAGATATCAGCTGATTTATTGCCAAGTTGAGAGACAACTTCACACAGAAGTTATCACAGGTATTTATAGGGATTTATTTTATTAGGTTTTTGATTCAGGGTTTTGATTCAGATATTGCACAGATAAAGATCTTCTGTATTAGAGCCATATATCTTGAGATCAGGTGTTTAGGAAATAGGTTTTTCTATATTGGAAGCCGTACAAAGTCTGTACAGATCCGTGCAAATCCGTACGCTTCAGTAGAAAGCACAGAGACTGACATCGGCAGGCAGAGACCAACAGCGACCGACATCGGCTGACCCCCTCACCGATGTCGGTAGGTTAACGACACCAAGAAACTGACGGTGGTAGTATAACTGACATCGGTGACTATGTTTTTGACATAGCAGGCTGAGACGTACCAGATCTAGATTTTATTCCCAGTTTGCAGAATACTCAGGTTATTAAGACCATATTTTAATATTCTTTTATATGCATGACAGAAGACATCTATTGTAACCATCTGAGTGAATAAATAAGAGATTATACTGTGGTTTATTTATCTATTTGAAGATATTTTGCACAAATAAAGATAAGCAATTCAATAATATTCAGTTTTTAGATTTCAAGGGAAACAGGGGATATTACAGTGGTATCAGAGCTAAATCCTACCATCTTGAGGGTTTGACAATCTTATGCAGCCACAAGAGTTGGGACCACATAGGTATTTCACACATAGTAGAGCTTTACTTAAAGGCGATCATGTTTTAGAACAATAGCAAATCACCATGAGTGATAGGCGTGAGGGTAGCCCACACATGGGCCATAGGCATAATGATGATGAGGACACCAGAGAATTCTTTCGAGTTATGGTTACAGGGCAGCAGCAGATGAATCAGGCAATACAGGCACTCACTACTATGGTAGAGAGGATGAACCCACCTATTAGATAGAATGGGGAACAAGGAGATAACATAAGTGCTACTATTAATTAGAGACCACAGCTGACCCATTCCAGGATAACTTATAGGCCTACACGACCTATGTTTGTTTAGGAGGAACCAGAGGCTCCAGTAGTGGAGGCGATAGGAGATCCCCTATTTGCTGAAACACTTATGGCAGCAAATGAGGAGTGGGAGTTATTATCAACTGAGGTCAGAGAGAGGATTAATTTTGACTGGTTCATCACACAGAGGAGAGAACATAATCGAGTTTGACAAGATTGGAGACCTAGACACCAGAATAATGATCTGAAGCAAGCTACGAGCAAGCTCACACTAGCGATGTTTGACGGTAGTGGCAAGGTCACAGCACAGGCCTGGATTAGTAAGTTAGACACATTTATCACATTGCATCTGATGGCTGAGAGAGATGCTATCAGATATGCGACACTACATCTTGAGGGAGCAGCTCATGATTGGTGGCACCACGGGATGGTGACACTCCATCATGACCAGATCACATCTTATCAAGAGTTTGTGGATAGGCTGGTGGATTGTTTTGATAGGAGGGATCCAGAGTCCTATTTCTGGGAGTTGGCTCAATTGTGCCAGAGTGGCAGTCTAGAGTCTTACATTGGTGACTTCCAAAAGTTATCAGTCATGGTTCCTGACATTTCAGAGAGGTGACTTGTAGTGCTCTTCATGGAAGGATTGACAGAACCATTGAGAGGTTGGATCAAAGGCTTTGATCCCCCTTCATTATAGGTAGCTATGAAGAAGGCGCGTATCATGGAGATGGCAGCCCCATCCATTAGATTTAACTCCAGAGGTACTTCTTCATCCAGGGACCATAAGTGCTCCAACGGAGATAGAGAGGGATTAGATTTCAACAAAGATAAATCAGGTGTTAAGAATGATTCAAAGGCCAACCCAGCAGCACCACCTTTAGATCGAGAGGCTCTTAACGATCTACATAGGAAAAAGCTTTGCTTCTACTGCAAAGGTCCATATGATATCCATCACGATTGCCCTTTGAGGCCTAAGGGCAAGGCAAATCGTGTGATGTGGGTGTATTATGAGGATTTGGAATTAGAAGATTCTAAACAGCGGGATAGTTCTGAGGAGATAGAGGCAGAGGCTTTAGAGCCTAAGGCAGAGGCTGATTTAGAGCTTCACATACAGGAGGCACGCCTATCCAGCATTTAGTCGGATGATTCATTCAGACTCTGTGGAGTTTTGGCAGGACAGAAGGTCATCACCCTTCTTAATATAGGAGACACACATAATTTTATAAATGCTAGATTTGTGGAGAAGCATGGACTCACTACCAAATATTTTGACGATATTAGAGTTAAGGTGGCTGATGGTCACACTCTTAGGTGTGAACGGATGATTAGAGACCTCCCATTGCGCTTGAACAACTATGAGTTCAAGGCAGATTATTATGTGGTGAACATGGGGGATATAGACTTAGTCTTGGGTATGAAGTGGCTTCATTCCATTAAGGAAGTCACTCTTCATCTCAAGGACATGGAGGTTCACTTTGATGTTGGTGGGAAGACACATATTCTTAAGGCAATACGGGGCAGCAACATCAAAAATATGTTTTTTCATCAGATGGAGAGACTCATACCACATGATATGGGAGAGGGCACTACTGGGTGCACATTAACACCAATACAGGAGAGACATGTGGAAGAGCTTTGTCTTGAGGTGAGTTTATTTTAGGAGTTATCACATGTGCTAGGGACTCAGCTTTCTTTTACAGTCGGGTCACATGTTGATGATGATATGAGTATGTCTAACATTCACATTCTAGATTCAGATATTATTCAGGTGAGGAGTTTACTTAAGTTTCCAATTGACTTCCGTTCTTGGATTGGATGTTGGGATTCTTATCTTGGTACTAGGGATGATGTGACACCATTGGATGAGAGTGGTGATGGACATGGCATGGAGTTTGGGTTGATTGACAGCGGTGGAGAACATGACTACATTTGGGATCTAGGTGGATTGATTGGTTTATCATTCAACGATTGCTTGAGGGCAAACAATTTCATGAGGGGCAGATTGTCATGTCCCCTTTTTAGTTGACATGTTTAGAGTTGATGGTTAACCTATTATACAACCCTCATAGGCTGATAAGATGGATAGAGGGTCTTGATGGAGCTTGGCTTGGCTTCGATTAGCAAAATTTTTCTAGTTAGCTTTAATTCGAGCTCTTTCGAACATGTTTGCCTGAGCTCCTATTATATAGGGATTTTTGGCACTCAGTGGAGCATCCCTGTGATGGTATGGTCATGCGCGGAATCACTCCCTGATTCACCAGCTTTAGACGGTTTGAGGATCTGACATGTATTAAGGGAGATATTAATATTTGATTGATTTAATCAAATATTAATTATTTGGCCTATATTTAATTAAGAAACCCTAATTCTAATTTAGGAAACCCTAATTATAATTTAAGAAACCCTAATTAGGACAAGCACATCTTTTTGAGGGTATAAGGGTTTCTCATGGGGAGAGAGTTGAATAATTATGATTATTGTTTGAAGACAAATTTTTGCTAAGGATTTTCTTGAGAAGACTAAGCCAAGGGTTCCAGTATTCTATCTGCATTAAAGAACGTGCCCTCTTCAGTGTGTGCAATTCAGAGGCTGTGAGATATCAACTGATTTATTGCCAGGTTGAGAGATAACTTCACACAGAAGTTATCACAGGTATTTACAGGGATTTATTTTATTAGGTTTTTGATTCAGGGTTTTGATTCAAATATTGCACAGATAAAGATCTTCTGTATTAGAGCTGTATATCTTGAGATCAGGTGTTCAACAAATAGGTTGTGCTATATTGGCAGCCGTACAAAGTCCGTACAAATCCATGAAAATCTGTACGCTTCAGTGGAAAGCATAGAGACCGACATCGGCAGGCAGAGACCGACAACGACCGACATCAACTGACCCCCTCACCGACATTGGTAGGTTAACGACACTAGGAAACTGACATCGGCGACTGTGTTTTTGACACAGCAGGCCGAGATGTACCAGATCTAGACTTTATTCCCAGTTTGCAGAATACTCAGGTTATTAAGACCGTATTTTAATATTATTTTATATGCATGATAGAGGACATCTATTGTAACTGTCTGAGTGAATAAATACGAGATTATACTGTGGTTTATTTATCTATTTGAAGATATTTTACACGAATAAAGATAAGCAATTCAATAATATTCAGTTTTCAGATTTCAAGGGAAACAAGGGATATTACAGAGACTGTCCACTCTGAAACATGGTGACATAGAGCCTTCCCATTCTACTAGGATCTCCCAGGCTCTAACATTTTTGATAGTTCTATGGGGCTAGCCACATTGACACTTGGTAATGTGGTACCTTATTATTTATCCAGGCTCTCCTAGGCTCTAAAATATTTGATAGGTCGATGGAAATGGCCACTCTAACACATGGTGACATGGAACATTATCATTTGGCTGGGCTCTCTTAGACTTTGACATCTATAACATGTCTGGGGGATTAGCCACTCTAACACATGGTGACATGCACTTTACTTTTCAATTAGGCTCTCTAAGGATCTAACATTTATGATAGGTCTGGGGGACTAACCACTCTAACACATGGTGATGTGGTGCCTTCCCATTTGGCTTGAATTTCCTAAGATCTAATATTTTTTACAGGTCCATGGGAGTGGATCCTATGACACTTTTTGATATGACACCTCATTTTTCTAGGCTTTGTGAAATTTTAAAAAATGACCAAGTAAGAAAGATAAATAGAATACAATGCATTAAAACTTACTTGTTAAGTATAAAGATCTCATTTTACCACAGAGGTCAATAGTTTTGTTGCTCTAGGGAGGGAACTAAACTCTAGGAGGTTCCAAGCAAAAACCAACCTTTAATGTTAGCACCATGATTTATAAAATAAAAAACACTCCTTAATTCTAAATGGAAATTAAAAAAGGTCTTTTGTTATTTGGGGAAATAAAAGTGGTGCATATTCTAAATATTTGAGCAAGCATTAGTAACAAGAATGAAGAAAATGATCCTGAAGCTTTTATTTATGAGACTTTTAGAGGGGTCCCCCATTTCAAATAAAATGGGGTGGTTTGGACACAACACACATGTGGAAGTCTTTAGGCATAAATCTATGGTTGCATGATCTATTCCACCACTGTGATCTATGCCCCTCAATGTTGAGTGGACATTACCACACAAATAAGGGGAAACATATGCAAAACAATAGGCACAACCTAAACTATATGCATCATCATCATACCCATTCATAAGAAAAAGGAAAAGCTACAAATCATAGAGCATCATTACCACCAAAGAAGAAAATTTGTGCAAACCCATGGCTGAGTGACATGATCATGCCACATATTAATGTAGAGTAAAATATGTCACAAATTGGGGTCACTATAGAAGAGTCTATAAATCCATGTTGTAGGATATCAATAATGACACTTATGATGAGGATAAGGAAAAAGAGTTTTTCTTCTAGAAAGTAGTGCACACCTACCAACTATACAATAATGTAATAACTATAATTCTAATCTAAATACCTAAACCTTCTTAGTCCATCATTTTGGACACAATCATATAAGAAGAAGAAATAAAATCCAAAATTACATCAATTTTCCAAGAGGGAGCATTAAGATCAATATCCTCAACTAAAATGATAATACCACTACAGATGGTCAAACAAAAAATATAGATGGAAAAAGAAATAACATAATAAAAAACTACCCAATAGCCACTGACTTGAATACCACACACTTACTACACTACAAGGACATCTCCTATAATCAAAAAATGGATGCACACCTTTGTCACATTACAATATGTTACAAATAAGGATTTTAAATAATAAAAATGAGTAGAGTAACAACCTATTGTTCATACCAATGCATCTAAGTGTAAAAATCAAACTCTAGTTCCACGTAGTCATCCAAAGATGATGATAATAAAAAACATAGTGGTTCTTTCACTATCCCCTTCAACTTTTCCAAAACATTTCCATCTTCCTTCTCCACCCCTTTACCCTATTCACCATCATTGTCTCCATATTCCCCTATTATACCTAGGGTTCCCTAGACTTGTCAGACCATGAAAGATGTTGCACAAAAAAAACCAAAAAATAAAATTAGTTATAGTAGTCTCAACTTTATCCAAATGTTGAAATCATAGAGAAAAACATATATGAAACTATAAAGGCAAAAGAAGAAGATATGAGAGTAAAGGAAAAATACAAACTCGAGAAGACCTATAAAGAGGAAAAATAGAAAAAGAATAAATAAGAAGATAAAAATAAGAATAAATATGCAGAGAAGAATAAGTAACAAGAAGAGGAAGAAACACAATAATAAAGCGAGGAAAAATAGGCACAAAACATGAGTGTAGAAGCTGAGCTGGAAGCCAATGATGTTGAGATCAAACAAAAAGAGGCTCTACAACAATAAGAAGAGCATAAGAAGAAAGTTGAGGTTTATTTAGCAACCATGGAAGCCGAGGATAAAACTAAAGAATACCTATGAAAGTAATAAGAGTTGAATCATAAAATGTTTGAAGATCAAGCATCCAAGGATGCTCCACAATAAGTTAAAAAACAACCAAAGAGGCAAAGATGAATGCAAAGGAAACTACCAAAGCACATGAGGAGATGGAAATTAATAAAAAATATAAAATCATAGCTAATACCTAGAGGACAGAGACACAAGAACAAGATGCATAATAAATAATGGAGAATAAGAATGAACTAATTCTTTAAGTATAATAGCCTTCAAATACATGGCATGAATCAAGATCAGCTCAAAGAGGGGTAAGAGAATAAACATTACAATATAAACCAAAATCTAGTTTCCACTAACTATGGGATGTCTAAGCATCACCTCTGTGGTGGAAGACATTCACACTCCTATCCACTCAGATTTGACACCATCTAGTGTTGTCATCAACTATTACATAATTTGATTTATTCATGAAAATTAAAGAGGCATAACTCAATGTGACCCAACACACTTTGGCAAAGTAAATTAAGGGATCTACCAAATTTCAATATTTGATTACATAGAAGGCAATAGAGATGGAGTAGGACAATCTCTTGCTAAGAGAAGAAAACACATACATGAATGTGTAGCTAAGGCATGTAAAATAATTGATGATACTTATCTAGTTTTGGTGGTTCAAGTTATAGGGGATCAGGAGATGTATAAGGATAAGTATCTTAAAAATTTACTCATTCACCTCACAAAAGACTTGGTGGTTGCATATAAATGACAATAACTAGGAACATAAGGTTAACACTTGCAAGCTAAATTATAAATAATCTTTGATATTCTTGAAGAATAGGACTAAGTCCTTGAAACTATTACACATAACTCTAAACAAATTAATGTTATCATGCTTGATTGGAAATAAAAACTTCAAGACATATGGAAATAAGTGAATCCAAACTTATCGAGGGTAGAAAAACATGAAGTAGCTATGGAGGGTTAAACATCCACACCAAGAAAAACTCTTATCTCAAGAGACAATGTCATGGAGAGGATGCAAACATGGGAAAATGAGATGATCTACAACACATTCACTAAAATGCAAACATAGTGGTACACAAATAAGATGGAGGATATATCACAAGACATTTAGCTCAAGGTCACTTAGAACAAAGCTGTCATTTCTATTATAGAGGATGAATACATCAAGACCATTATGTATAGTCAAAGTCTTCTTATCCAGAACATGTGCTATATTTTCATTCTTCCTTGTTGATAATTTTAATTCTAATACAATTATTCACATTATTCCACTTCATCATATTATACAAGAAAATAATATAAATATAAAACATTAAGTACCACAAAAATATAAAAAATCGATGGTAAACACACCTCATAAGCATTGTTAGTGATTTTCATCACAATTTTGCATGGACTAATCATCTTGTACTTTAACTTGTTTGATTTTCCTCAGGGAAGTATTTATTTTTTCAAACATATAATAAAAAATATAATTATTAAAATATATTTGATATTATTGTTACATCTATTGTCTCATTATAATTTTTAGTGCTTTGATATAGATTTATTCTTACATCTTATTGTAAATGTTGTATGTGTTATGGTGATGCTTCTACGTCATCTTTAATAAATTCTGCAATTGGTAACTGCACAAAATCTAAAATGTCATTTTTAATTTTATCATAAACAATTTGAAATGGTGATTTTGGGTGATATTCACTACTAAATTGTAGCTTAGTTCCCAACTTATCTCACAGAGTCATTGAAAAATAACTTAGAAAATTTGTTTCCCTATTTGATGTAATGGTTTTTGGAAAAACATGCATTTTAACAACATATTTAAAAAGTAAAGCTACTAATACAGTGGCATCATTGTTTTTTTTTACATTTAATAAAATTAACCATCTTATAAAACTTGTCTACAATAACTAAAATTGAATAATTACCTCTTTGTGTATTTGGCAACTCCAATACAAATTCCATATTCAAATCTATCGATGACCCTCTAGGTATAGATAATGGCATGTATAGCCATGTGTTTTGTACTTGTAATTTATCCATTTGACATATCTTACATATTGAAACATACCTTTTAACATCTCTCTTCATCTTTGGCCAAAAATATTTTTCCTTCACCAAATCTATTGTCTTATTCTTATCAAATTCACCCAAACCATCACTATGTAGTTATTTTATAGTATTATCTTTCATAGACCCAATTAGAATACACAATTATTTTCCCTTGAAGATATAATTATATTATATAATATAGTCATCATGTATAGTACATGCCTCCCTTGATCTTGAATTCTATCATTGTTCAACTATCTTGACAATATCTGGATCATTATCACATAATTTATTAACAACTTTAAATTTAACTAATTCACTCACCATAGTAACTGATAGTGTCATTCCCTTTCTCAAAGCATCAAAACTTGATTCTGCTTCCCATATTTATGTTTCTAAACAAACATATATCCCTGCAAGAAAGAGACCCACTTTTTATGTCTACTATTTAATTTTTTCAGGGCTCACATACTTCAAGGCCTCAAATCTATAATTAGGATACAATATTTAGGCATCAATTAACGCCTCTAATGTCTTAATGTTTGTATAATGGAATAAAATTCAACATCATATATAGAATACTTATTTCTTACCTCATTTAAATTGTCACTAAAATATGTTATGTGCCTTCATTATAGACTTGAAACAACATTAATGCCCACATTTGAAGCATCAAAATACACCTCAAACACATTGTTAAAATATTTTAATGATGAGAAAAATTATGTCACATTCTTATTCAACAATTGAAATCATTATTTTATTTACCTTATTCACACAAATTTCATTCCCCTTATATAGTACATTATTTGTTAAAAAACATCATTGAGATTCTTAATGAACATTCTATAAAAAGTTGTTAAAACATGGAAATTCTTACCTCTAATATAATTATTGAAATAGGCCACTCAAATATTGATTTTACATTTTCTTCATCCATTTATACACCATATTTTGAAAAAAAAATGCCAAAAACACAAAAAAATCTACATAAACTTGTACTTATTTATATTTACATAGATTTTTTTATTTCTTAGCAATTATAATACCATTCTCAAATTCCTTAAGTTTTATTATTTACTCTTTATGAATACAAAAATATTATCAAAATAAACTATTATAAACCTACCAATGTAATATCCTATCATTATGTTCATCATCCTCATAAATGTGTTTGATGCATTGGAAAATATAAATGGCATAATGATCCACTCATTTAAGACATCCATAATATTGAATGGTAAATTTTCCATTCATATCCTTTACAAATATGAATTTGATAGTAGCCAGTCCTTAGTTTAATATTAGTAAAGTGTTTTTCTCCTGCAAGAACATCTATCATATCATTTAGGTAAGGTATAGGAAATCTATATTTGATGGTGATTTAATTTAATTATTTAATATCCACACACATCCTCCATGTTACATTTTTATTTATATTTAATAAAGTTGGGTTGCACATAAACTCATGCTCTCCCTCCCTACACCCTTTCTCACCAATTCAGTAACCTTTTTATTCAACTATGCATGTTCTGTTGGAATCATCCTATAAGCTGCTTTATTGGGTAGAGATGATATTAGAATCAAATACATATGATTTTTAATGCCCATATTTTATAATAAACCATATATAAACTCATCAAGTATAACATCTACATATTATTCCAACACTTATGTTGATTTTGTTGGTATTTTCACCATTTTTGTATCCTATTTATTTATTATTAATACATAATAGAAACCTATCATATTTAAGTATCTAATAAATTATTTTTTGGACATGTTTGATATCTTCCCTTATCATTTAAGAGATAATAAAATGCCTTTGTACCATATTTCCAAAAATTATACTTATTATTTTTTCCATCATGAATTATTTTTGTATCATTTATAAATGGTATTCGTAATAACACATGGAGTTCATCCTGTTGTCCCTGAAAAATGATTCCTCATTTTCCAGACAACATATGACTATTTTGGTCCTACATAACCAAAATTGTCTTCCCCCCTTTTTCAAATTTTGCTCTGAGCTTTCAAATTCTTCATTATTTGAGCTTTTTGAAGTAAAGAGACTAGAAGGTTCAACGGGTTCAAGGTTCAATGACAGGTCCAACCAAAGGAACAGTTCAATGTCCAAGTTCAACAAGCTTCATGACTTTGGTAGGAATTATCATCAGCAAACATTCAACAACAGGTTCAACATTTGGTTCGTCCTTCGGTTCAACTTCAAACAGTTCAAAAAATAGGTTCAGTCAACGGTTCAACGCTTTCATTGGCTCTTTTTCGAAGGCTTGGTGCGCTTCATTGAATTGTTGAACCGGTTCAACAAAGATCCACCTACTAGGTTCAAAGGGATGGTTCAATGCAAAAAGTACCTTTCTGAAGGACAAGTCTCCTTGCAGAGGACACTTCATCAAACGGACATTCGAAGACTTGTTTAAAGACTTGTTAAATGCCTGCGGGAATTTTCCCCGAGAAAGAGACCTGAGGAGGCGAAAAGCACCAAGTGTTTGCATCCGCACGATCAACCAAAGCATTTGGACCATACTACGTACCCCTGCCAGAGATCAACAGAGGCTAACAAGTGTCACCATCTGAGAGATTACTAAAGTGGGTCTCGACTATTTCTATAAATATTTCTACAGGGTCGCAGAGGCTGCCAAGTGTCATGAGCTAAGACACAGTTATGAATGAAGCTACATAGCGTGGAACCTACCGCATGTCCCGACTCAATGCAGTGGAACTTGTCACATGTTTGCATTTGTGTCACAGCAAAAAGCAACCATAGCAAGCAAGAAAGACATAAGAGAGTCACTGGGAAGAATGACGGGCCTACAAATGTCAAAAAACCATCTCAAGGAAGTGCCCGCTATTTTGGCAGACTTAAAGCGCGAACCCGAATGCATGCACAAACTTCAAGGTGAAGACTAGCAGAAAGTGAGGAATGAATAGAACAACAAATTGAATCTAGGACCGATTCAATTAATCAGAAAAGGAGGAATGATGAGAACACAATGAGATCTTTCAGTTGCATGACTTATTTATCTGCATTGAGAAAAGCAACTATCTGTGATTTTCCCTAAGTTCAGGCATGTCTCCTTAATCATTTCCAACACGAAGTAATGCATCAATGGTTCCCAAGTCCTCCTTATAGAGGCTATATAAGGGACTCTCTTCTATTGTAATAGGGATCTTCTTTTGATTGGGAGAATGAAACTCTGCCCAAATTGTAAGGCATTACCGAGACTTTGAGCTCAGATTGCCGATCATATTTTGTTACTGGAATAAGAAAGTAAGTGGTTTTTTCAGACTTTGTGCTGTAATATCTTTATTATTGAGAAAATTGTTCTTATGTCTTTTTCTTCAATATATTTTTTATTCCTTTAATTCAATAAGCAGAATTAGTGACAACAGTTAAAAAGGTGTCCTAAGGAATCAAATGTGGAGAGACTTTGCGCCCCCATAGCTGCCCTTAGTGTGTTTGTATTTTCATTACTGTGTAAAGAACTTTGGAAAGAATTTGAGCTTTCATTGTTCTTCGTATAGCACTCTTGAGTATTTCAGGTGCAGACTTTGTGCTGCGTCTTAATTTGCTGGTTACCATACTTCAGTCATATTCTACGTTTATTTCTAGGAGTATTCTTGTGGCTGGTTGAACAGTTCTTCTGAAAGAAGAGGAGTGCTATCTGTCATTCTCTTGAATTCCTCCTTTGTTTTGTATACATCATCTCTGAAAAAAGAGAGATGGATGCCTGGTCCTACCCTTGAGTACTATTTTATGTTCATATATATGTATATATATATATACATATATATATATATACATATATATATATATATACATATATATACATATATACATATATACATATATATATATATATATATATATATATATATATACATATAGCATATCCACAGGGAACCTCCCCTTGATGAGAGGAGAGAGAAGTCTCCTTCTGATGTGATAAACTTACACATTAGGATGACTAATCTTCTTGCTTTGGCTGATAAGACCTATTTTGTTTACCAGTACGCTGATAGACAAAATAATCAACCAACAATTTTTGGCGACTCCGCTGGGGAATTACCCATTATCCATTTATAGTCTATCCATTCCATTCACCTCCATACCCACAAAAAATAACGCACAGTTTAAAGCCTCAAGCTTTAACTGAAACAAAGTCAATTCTTTTCCAACATTTTGTTTTACAAATTTGGCTGATTTGAGATATACACGAAGTCAAAGGGCTAAGGGTGTTTTTGACCCTGTGTTTGAGTTGGCACAACAGAGCAATTTTGATCTGTTTCCTCCACCACCTTTCCTCCAATGATCTAGGAGTCTTCCTCGTGACCTTATCGGTTCACCAGCACAAGGTGGAGCTTCTTTTCCTATGGTTAGTAGTGCCCTGCCTATAAATACTCCACCCAGATTTGTTATCCCCACTTTCCATAATCCAATAATGGCAGTTCAAGGTCCTTGGGGTAATGCTTTTGGCCCTCTCAATCTTGCCCCTCCTCTACATGAGCTTCCTCTCTGTTCTAGGAAGAATTTCCCAAAATTTCATGGTGATGGGAAAGTTCATCCTGATGAACATATTGCAGCATTCAGTATAGCTTGTGGAGTAATTGGGGTAGAGTTTGAAGATGTAGCAGTCAAACTTTTTGTCAAAACACTACAAGGTCCTGCTACAGATTGGTTTTATCATTTACAGGCTCGATCTGTGACTGATTGGAATACTTTGAAAGATAAGTTTGAAGCCAGATTCAAACCTGTAGAAGATGCACATACACTTCTGGCTCAACTTACACAAATGAAAAAAGAGCCACATGAGCCTATAAGAGACTTCATAGCTAAATTTGACAAGTTGAGAAATAGAATCCCTATAATTGCCAGACCTACAGCTGAGAATCTCAAATGCTTTTTCATTAACTCTCAGCTACCCGAAGTTAGTTTCCTCTTGAGACGTGCTGGCCAAATAAATATTGAGGCAGTTCAAATTTTGGCCACTGAAGTAGAAGATGATCTCATATTAGCAAGGAAAATAAGAAGAGATCCTAGTAGAAATAGAGCTTCATCATCATCTGAATTTGCATCTACAAGTACCACAGATTCAATGGTGCAGAAATTACTGAATAAGCTCCTTGCCCTTAAAAAGCAAATGGCTCAAGGAATGTCTTCCGCTCATACATACAGAAGAACATTCCCAAATCAATCATATCAGGGCAATGTTCCCAAAAACCAAGGACAACAAAATCATCTTCCTCCTCCATAAGGAAAACTCACCTTGGAAGCTCCTCCAACTAATTCAGCAATGGGATATCTTGAGACAGAATCAGATTTTTCTTATCAGCCTGAATTATATTAAGAAAATGATGCTGATATCATTGAAGACAGTCAAGAAGAATCAGTTGGTGACTCCCACATTGGCATCCTAAATTGTCAGGATGAACCGGAAGCAAAGGAGAAGTTCCAGATGGATCATATGCAGTCTTTACTAGATCTAAGAATCAATCAGTCCAGCAAGCTGATAAAGGAAAGACAGAAGAGCAATCACAGCCAACATTCACAATTGCCCAGCGTGGATCAGTTCTGCCCTTTCAATCAAAAGATCCGATAATCACTCAAAAGGTAAATACATCTGATGTGCCTTCCCTTTCTACTTCTAATTCGCAAACTAGTATATCTCTCGTCCCTTTTAAAACTCAAAAAGCTGAAGTACCTTTCTATGTACCTAGTTTGATTTATACATTTGACATAATTGATCATGTCAAAAAGACAAAAATACAAATGTCTGAATTTGAATACTTGCAGTCCAATCTAGATCAACTAAATAAGCTGGTCCAATATGTTAAAAATCAGACCGTCCCTGCAGTACAAAAGGCCAAAAAAGTGACTTTTGATTCCTCAATAAACACACCTAGTCCAAATAATCTGATTATTACTCCTCCAGTTGCTTCTGGAAAAATAGAACCTTTCTATGTTTCCCTGTTAATCAATGGCCACAAGCTAAGTAATTGTATAATAGATTCAGGTGCATCTGACAATGTCATGCCTGCCAAAGTCACTGAATCTCTTGGTCTCACATTGACCAAGATGTTTGGCAGATGTTTCTCCATGGAGAACAAACAAGTGCTATTGTTGGGGCAGATCAAAGATGCTCAGTTTGCATTTGTAGCCTTTCCAGACAAGAGGATCAAAATGACTATATTAGTGGCTGAAGTTCTAGCGTCTTATGGTATTTTACTTGGACAGAATTTTTGTAAGGATGTGGGAGGAGAGTTAAACATGGATTTATCTGAGGCAAGGATCCCTATACAAGGCATGATGAAAAGACTACTTCCTGAAAAGGAAGCAAGGTATATAGTCACCAAGACATCAGCCCCTGAAGCTCAAATCCTTTTTGAATCCGCAGGTATGGGTAATTACTTTTTATATACAGATCATGAAGAAAGACCCTCCATCTCTGATAAGGGAAAGTCTGAAGTAAAGCTAGTGTCTGATGAGATTTGGACTCTATAATTTGATGGTAGTTGTGCTTCTTCTGGTTCTAGAGCCAAAATTGTTTCGATATCTCCTCAAGGAGATATGTTCCCTTCATCATATAAGTTACAGTTCAGCAACACAAATAATACAGCTGAATATGAATCGTTATTTCTAGGCATGAAAGCTGCTCAAGAAAGAGGCGTCAAGTGTCTTCATGATAAAGGGGACACTGAATTAGTGGTATGTCAAGTAAGAAATTCATATCAGACTAAGAATGAAAGGCTGCGCCATTACCGTAATCTTGTTTGGGATCAGAATTGAAAGCTTCGATGCTTTCAACATTTCTTCCATTCCAAGAGAATACAATCATAGAGCTGATGCACTTGCCGCTTTCAGGAACTCTTCTAATTCCACATTCTGATTTTAAAGAAGCCAAATATACCATTGAGTTGATCTATAGACCAAGTGTTCTTGATAATGCTGATCATTGGCAAATTTTCAATGATGATAATCAGATCATTACCATCTTGGAAAGGAAAGACAATTTTGAACAACTATATTTTGAAGGCAGCGAATCTCAGAAGTCTAAATTAATTTTTGAATCTAGTTTAGATGGAAATGAAGAGTTTATATAGCTAAAAGGAAATAAAATTCCTAAAGGCCTGGTTTCTCTCAAAAAGTTATTTGACAAGCATGATAGATCCATCAAGCCACAATAGACAGGTTCAAATTTCTCTCAGGGATATGACCAAGTGAATCTGACTAATGAAGAAAATCCAAAAATGGTCAACATTGGTAAGTGCTGCACACCTGAAGAAAAATTCAAATTTACTTCTTTGCTTCATCAATACATTGATGTCCTGGCATATTCATACAAAGATCTGAAGTCTCTCAGTCCAGATGAAATACATCATCATATTCCTCTCAAAGCTGATTCAACGCCTTACAAGTAGAAATCCAGACAATACAATTCAAAGATTTTAGGTACAATTATGTCTGAGATTCAGAAAATGTTAAACGCTAGGATTATTTTTCCAATCCATCATTCTACATGGATCGCGAATATAGTTCCTGTAAGGAAGAAAAATGGTGAAATCCACATTTGTGTAGATTTTTGGAATCTGAACCAGTCATCTCTGAAAGACAATTATCCTTTGCCAATCATGGATCAAGTGCTCCAAACAGCAACAAGATCAGAAATGTTATCAATGCTAGATGGCTTTTCAGGCTATAACCAAGTTGAAGTTGTTGGAACTGATCAATACAAGACTACATTCACCACACCTTGGGGTACATTTGCATATAAAAGAATACCTTTTGGATTAATAAATGATGGCGCTACCTTCTAGAGAGCTATGGATATGGCCTTCAAAGATGAAACTAGCAAATTCATAGTTATATATCTTGATGATTTAACTATCTTTTCAAGGTGTCAATCTGATCATGTGCACTATTTGTAGCAAGTACTGGAGCGCTGCCAAGAAAATGGTATTTCTTTGAATCCTAAAAAGTCTATTTTTGGAGTGACAGAAGGAAAACTCCTTGGACACATTGTGTCCAAAAAGGGAATAAAGATTAACTCAGACAGAGTCAAGTCTGTTCAAGAGCTGAATTTGCCTACAAGTAAGAAAGCTGTTCACTCTTTCTTCGAAAAAGTGAATTTCTTACAGAGATTTATTCGTGAATTTGCTGAGAAGACAAGGCACATTGTAAATATGATGAAAGGAAAGGATACCTTTAGCTGGACCAAAAAGGCAAAGCAACATTTCAAGATATCAAAGTCACTAATGCTCAAGTCCCCACCTTGGTTTGCCTAGATTATCACAGAGATTTCATTATATATAGTTATGCATCTGAGCATACTCTTTCAACTATTCTTGTCCAACAAGACAAAGAAGGTATGGAATCTCCCATTTCTTTCATGAGTTGCCCTCTGAAAAATCATGAATTGAAGTATTCGAATATAGAGAAGCACGCCTATGCCTTAGTAAAAGTAGTCAAACATTTTTGCTTCTATATTCTGAATTTGCATACTACTGCCTTAGTTCCTGATAGTACAGTCAAGTCTATTTTAACTCAACAAGAGTTTGGCACAAAGAGAGGTAATTGGATTACAAAGATCCAAGAATTTGACCTGGATATCAAGCCAACAAAGCTGGTCAGAGGTAAAGGTCTTTGTCAATTAATGGCTGATAATAACCTAGAAGATACACAACTTGAAGAAGCTGAAATAGACAATATGCCAACAGTCCTTTTTGCTTCTACTACCAATGTATGGTATTCAGATATTGCCTATTTTCTGACTTATGGAGAATGTTTTGCTCATTTGTCTTACCAAGAGAGGAGAACCATCATATTGAAATCTGCCAATTTTGTCCTTTGGGACAATGGCCTATACAAAAGAAACATAGATGGAGTTTTTCTTCGCTGTGTAGATAAAGAACAGCAGACCCAACTCTTGAAATCTTTCCATAATCTAGCTTGTGGAGGACATTTTTCTACTCCTGTGACTGCTCACAAAATTTTGAGAGCCAGATATTATTGGCTGACTCTTTTCCAAGATGCACATAAATGGGTAAGGAAATGTGAACTTTGCCAGCAATTTTTTGGAAAACCCAGCTGGCTGCTCTGCCTCTTAAGCCAATGGTTATAGAAGAACCTTTCTAGCAGTGGGGACTCAATTTTATTGGGACAATAAATCCATCGTCAAGTGCTGGACATGATTATGTCCTTACAGCGACTGATTATTTCACCAAGTGGGTAGAAGCAATCCCAACTAAGCATCTAACTTCAGAAGTTGTATGCAACTTCCTCAAAGAAAATATCATTTCCAGGTTTGGAGTTCCACTCAAAATTGTCACTGATAATGCAACTTGTTTCACCTCTCAAGAGATTACACAATTCTATTTTCATTATGGAATTACACTCTCTCATTATTCTGATTATTTTCCACAAGAGAATGGACAAATTGAGTCCAGCAATAAGAATTTGGTAACTATTATTAAAAAGCTGGTAGATGATAATCAAAGGACATGGCATAAAGCATTGGTTGATGCTTTGTGGGCTAGCAGGATCACGCCAAAAAGGGCAATTGGTATGTCTCCTTTTCAACTTCTTTATGGTATTAATGCTGAGATACCAATCACATTAAAGTTACCAACCTTGAAATTAGTGAAGGCCATTGAAGATCAGACATTGGAGATCTTTCTTGACAAAAGAATCATGTGCCTGACTCATCTGGAAGAATAGAGAACCATGGTAGTAGACAGAATTGCTGTTCATCAAACTCTGGTAAAGAAGCTCTTTGATCAGAAGGCCAAAAATTATGATTTCTAGATTGGGGATCAAGTCCTGTTGTGGGACAAAAGAAGAGAACCAAAGGGGATGCATGGAAAGTTTGACTCCCTTTGGAGAGGCCCATTTATAATTCATCAGCACATTGGTGGAAAAAACTTTTTATTAAAATACCAAGATGGCACCCTCTTTTCTCTGCCCCATAATGGGCAGCATTTGAAGCACTTCAATTCTTGAAGTATCAGATTATTGCCTCTGTATATATGTATATTTTCACAGTTTTTATTTTTGTTTTGTTTCATTTGTTTCCATTTTTTTTGGAGCCCTTTCTTTTTGGGTAGCATGACTCCATAACCCAATGGCATACTTCAAGGCACTGGAGATTTTGAATTCTACTCCTTCCAATTCATTTTGCAAATTGACAGAAGTTCCCCAACAGGAGCTAGCTGTTGTCCCCGAAAAATGATTCCTCATTTTCCAGACAACATATGACTATTTTGGTCGTACATAACCAAAATTGTCTTCCCCCCTTTTTCAAATTTTGCTCTGAGCTTTCAAATTCTTCATTATTTGAGCTTTTTGAAGTAAAGGGACTAGAAGGTTCAATAGGTTTAAGGTTCAATGACAGGTCCAACCAAAGGAATAGTTCAACGTCTAAGTTCAACAAGCTTCGTGACTTCGGCAAGAATTTTCATCAGCAAACATTCAACAACACGTTCAACATTTGGTTCGTCCTTCGGTTCAACTTCAAACAGTTCATAAAATAGGTTTAGTCAATGGTTTAATGCTTTCATCGGCTCTTTTTCAAAGGCTTGGCGTGCTTCATTGAACCGTTGAACCGGTTCAACAAAGATCCACCTACTAGGTTCAAAGGGATGGTTCAATGCAAAAAGTACCTTTATGAAGGACAAGTCTCCTTGCGGAGGACACTTCATCAAATGGATGCTCGAAGACTTGTTTAAAGACTTGTTAAATGCCAATGAGAATCTTCCCTGAGAAAAAGACCTGAGGAGGCAGAAAGCACCAAGTGTCTGCATCCGTGCGATCAACCAGAGCATTCGGACCATACTACGTACCCCTACCAGAGATCAATAGAAGCTGACAAGTGTCACCATATGAGAGATTACTAAAGTGGGTCCTGACTATTTCTATAAATATTTCTATAGGGTCACGGAGGCTGCCAAGTGTCATGATCTGAGACATAGTTACGAACGAAGCTACATAGCGTGGAACCTACCGCGTGTCCCAACTCAATGCAATGGAACCTGCCACATGTCTGCATTCGCGTCACAGTGAAAAGAAACCATAGCAAGCAAGAAAGACATAAGAGAGTCACTGGGAAGAATGACGGGCTTGCAAACGTCAAAAAACCATCTCAAAGAAGTGTCCGTTATTTTGGCAGACTTAAAGCGTGAACCCGAATGCATGCACAGACTTCAAGTTCAAGACTAGTAGAAAGCAAGGAATGAACATAACAACAAATTGAATATAAGATCTGATTTAATTAATTAGAAAAGGATGAATGATGAGAACACGATGAGATCTTTCAGTTGCATGACTTATTTATCTGCATTGAGAAAAGCAATTGTCTGTGATTTTCCCTAAGTTCAGGCATGTCTCCTTAATCATTTCCAATGTGAAGTTATGCATCAATGGTTCCCAAGTCCTCCTTATAGAGGCTATATAAGGGACTCTCTTCTATTATAATAGGGATCTTCTTTTGATTGGGAGAACGAAACTCTGCCCAAATTGTAAGGCATTATCGAGACTTTGAGCTCAGACTATCGATCATATTTTGTTACTGGAATAAGAAAGTAAGTAGTTTTTCAGACTTTGTGCTGTAATATCTTTATTATTGAGGAAATTGTTCTTATGTCTTTTTCTTCAATATATTTTCTATTCGTTTAATTCAACAAGCAGAATTAGTGACAACAGTTAAAAAGGTGTCCTGAGGAATCAAATGTGGAGAGAATTTACACCCCCATAGTTGCCCTCAGTGTGTTTGTATTTTCATTGCTATGTAAAGAACTTTGGAAAGACTTTGAGCTTTCATTGTTCTTCGTATATCACTCTTGAGTATTTTAGGTGCAGACTTTGTGCTGCGTCTTGATTTGCTGGTTACCATACTTCAGTCATATTGTGCTTTTATTTTCAGGAGTATTCTTGTGGCTGGTTGAACAGTTCTTCTGAAAGAAGAGGAGTGTTGTCTGTCATTCTCTTGAATTCCTCCTTTGTTTTGTATACATCATCTTTGAAAAAAGAGAGATGGATGCCTGGTCCTACCCTTGAGTACTATTTTTTGTTCATATATATATATATATATATAGGGAACCTCCCCTTGATGAAAGGAGAGAGAAGTCTCCTTCTGATGTGATAAACTTACACATTAGGACGACTAATCTTCTTGCTTTGGCTGATAAGACCTATTTTGTTTACCAGTACGCTGATAGACAAAATAATCAACCAACACATCCATTGAGATAAAATCACACCATATTTAATCCATATATTTTTTTCCTATTTAAAAATTGATTAAACATATTTTATCTTCTACAACTTCATTCCCTTTCTTAAACGATGAAATTTAGTAAGAATAAGGCTTTTTTTCACATTGCAAACCTTATTTATCTACCATATTTTCATAACTACCAACATCAATAATTATATTACATATATTACCTCTTGAAGTGCACCTTGTTTAAAAAATATTTGTATACAACCATGGATGATGAAAACACAAACTAGCTAAGCAAAATATTAATAAGCATAAATTTAGAAGTTGCATGAAAAACAATCCCCTATATTAATTATCATTAAATGCATAAATAATTACAGAAGAGTATTTAAGTAAATCTCAAATTGAAATTCGATTTGAAATGAATAATTAAAAAATATAAATAAATTAAAATATACCTAGCTAACTAACACATATAATTTGTATAAACTACCTTTTTTAGTAACTTTCATCTTCTAATAAATTTTCAGTCTCTATTTTTAGTAAGTTTTGCATGCAAGCTAGAATGAGCCTAAAATATCCACATATTCTATAAATACTAATATTATCCTAAAAAATTAATTTTAACTCAATTTCATGTATGGTTACAAAAATATACTATTTATAAAAATAGAAAAATCTCAAAAAAATATTAAAATGCATTTTAAGACCATTAGATGGTCACGTATGGCCTCTAAAAAGTTTTAAAAACATCCTTAACTAGATAGAGTGGGTTATGGATGAATTATATTTTTTGATACTCTTATTTTGGCATGAACATGAGTTTAAATAGACTTATGGATTAAATTTTATGTCCTCTGAAATTTTGATCTCCATAATAATGAATGACCACCTTCATTATTTTATGCATATTTTTTTTCTTGGAGCTATCATTATTCTCCTCATAATGAGATTTTATCCTATGTCTAATACAACTTTTGTATTTTATTTTATTTTATCTTACCCTAAATCAAATTCACTTCTGGTCAATATTCTTTCCTCCTTTCTTGTTCTTGATAGTGAGGATACTCAAATGCTTAGTGTCCTTTTTCTCTACATTTGTAACAAACGTAAGGTCTATGTGGACCATCCCATCCTCTAATACCACTATAAATTTTTCCTATCTAAAATCATCTTATTATTTTTTGGTTTTGAAACCTTTTTGAATTATCTTCCTATTTTTTGGTACCATAGGATGATTCTTGATGCTAAAAAAATAGGCCAATCTTCCAGAGGCCATAACTTTTGTCCCGTTACTCTGTTTGATCTATTTCATGTGTCAAAATGACTATTAATTTTTTTAAGCTTTCCTAAGCTGCACTATCCTCTTAAAGTTGATTTCAATATTTTTCTAAGGCCATACGTGATCATTTGAGGGTATAAAATTAATGTTTAATGATTTTTTTATAGAATTTTCTATTTTTATAAATTGTATATTTTTAGGACCAAACATCAAATTCAGTAAAATTTTGTCTCATAGGATAATTATAGTTTTTAGAGTATTTTGGGAGATTTTTAAAGCTACATGCACTTGCATACAAAACTTACTATAAATAACAAAAATTATTTATAGTAAGTTTCACATGCAAGTGTGCATAGCTTTAAAAATATCCTGAAATACTCTAAACACTATAATTAGCCTATGAGATGAAATTCAACTGAAGATGACATCTAGTCATAAAAATATACAATTTCTAAAAATAGAAAATTATTAAAAAAATCGTTAAATGTTAATTTTAGACCCTCGAATGATCACGTAGGGCCTTAAAAAAATATCGAAATCAACTCTATGTGGATAGGGTAGCTTAGGACAACATTAAAATTTTTGAGATAGTTATTTTAGTACGTGGAAGAGATCAAATAGAGATACGAGTCAAAAGTTATGGCCTCTGAAAGATGGCCTATTTTTTCTACATCAATTCTCCTCTAGTGGGATTAAACCCACCTTGTCCCCTTTATAGCATAGTTAATATTCTAAAATCAAGTCTATTTTATTTTTATTTTATCTTCAAAGCTAAATGGTAATTCTCTTAGATGTTATTTATTCTATGCAAGTTCATTCATATTGAATAGAAAAATTTTAACCATTTGCATAACTTGCAATCATCTATTCTTATTTTTTGTCATGCTCTATTCATATGTATAACTTGAAAAAAATGTTTGTATAGTATTTTAGACTGTGATATTTTTTATTTAAATTCTAAAATATTTTTTAGATGGTTTATGCATAATGTATAAGAAGAAATTAAACTCTTGGTCTTCTCCATCTTGCTTGAAGTCTTTATATTTTCTATATATATATATATATATCACCAAATCATTCCATGACCCTTCAATTTATACATGAAAAAAAAAAAACTTTCATATTTATTCATTTTTTTCCATACTAAATAACTAGTTGATTAACTACTCTAGTTTTATACTACTTTCAAATTCTAAAATTTCCACCTTCATTCCTTCCCTCTGATGCTCTAATCATATTTTAATTAAATTCATGGTGGTTTTTCTTTCTCTTCCTCTTATTTATGATATGTTTCTTCCTCTATTTCATCTCTTTCTTGCCTTTACATTTGGCATGTGATAAATGTAGTAAATAATTCCACTAGCCTCTACATATGTTGCATAGTCTTTTTCATGTTTTAAATTCTTCCTCATTCTCTTTCCATATTTTAAACCTATTATTCAATCAAAATTTTTTATCCCAAAATATAATTTTAAAACCAAATATGAATTCACCAATTTATTATCTCCAAAATCCAAACTTGGCTCTCATACTAGATGATGAAACCAAAAATCTAACAAAGCAAATAAAATCAATAGGCACATTTATTTCAGAATATATTGAACACTAATATTTATTGATTGATCATGAATATATTAGAAAAATTACATAAGAGTATTTAAATAAAACTTAACTCTAAATTAGAGTTGACATGCAAAATATATTAAAAACAACCTAGAGTAAATTGTCCTTGCTATTTTTAATAGTTGTTTTTTTAGTAACTTTTACATCCAAGATTTATTAGGCCCAAAAATATATACTTATCCCATAAATACATTTTTCAAAATAATGGGTGGATTTTAACTCAAATTCATGTTTGGTTTCAAATATATATAATGTCTACAAATGTAATGTCCACTTTTTCCAAAACATGACATTTATAGAAGACCATTAGCCTATTTAATTCTCATAGGCTAAGTTGGGTGTTGTCAAGGATTTATTATGTGTCATAACACTATTCACAAGTTACTATTCATATGTACTTTTCATTGACACTATTCATGGTGATGTGACAAGTGATGTAGGTGATGATGTAGAAGAGGAGGTGACTTTTGGATGAGGTGGCTTAACCCAAAAGAAAATATATTACATACATACATATATATAGTGCATGTGAAGGTGTGTTTGTCTTCTGTGACTCACATGCTAAATAAAGACAAGGGTGAATAGTTGGGGTGCCATCCTTAGGAAGATGCTTGATTTAAAAGATGAAAAGAAGTCAAAAGTTGATTAGTCATTATCTAGGAATCTTCGAAAGTGGGAGACACAATTCACTACTCCATATTAGCTTAGATGTGTGAGTGGGAGGCAATTTTGGAAGCTTATGCATGTGGAAGAAGATTTGTCAAAAGTGGGGATTCCACTTTTGACCCTTGAACATGAATCCAAGTTGACTACTATTCAAGAATAGTAGTGCCACTAAGTGTGGCACATTTTTACCTTGAGGATGAATTTTCCTCCTCTCATCTCTCTCCTTTAAAATTACTATAAATTAAGAGTTCTCTCCTTTATAAAATCATTTTTTGTATATTATAACCCCCCCTTGTAAGGTTTGAACTTGTGTTCATCCTTTCATATTCCTTAGAATAAAACCCATTGAAGATTTATATATTTATACTAAACCCCATTGATCTATTAAATCATAGGATGAGACCCTATTAGTTTATTATGACAATCTCACTCAGAGATTATGAAGGTGCTTTCAAGAAGATTAAGACTTCCAATGTGTAGAGAGTGGTTATGTGCAACATCTCATTTGAAGATGTATGAAGATTTTTAAGTGTTTATATATTGGTTAGTTTTCCATAATATTATCATTAGAGATTGTGCATCAGAGTTGGAGATCCATTATATATGTATTGTTTTAGGTCTTGCAGTGAAGTGTGCAAAGATTATCTAGTGTGTTAAGAGTTACAAATTTACAGGTCTTTCTAGTTTGAAGTTGTGTGGAGACTTATGGGTATTTATTATGTTAAGTGTGTTTCTATTTTAGCTCAGTTTTATAATATTTTAAATTAGTACCATTGCTACCCATTTTCCCTTATATATCAGTTTTAAGAATTTTGGAGATTCACCCTTCAAATCAGGGTAAAATAGTGTTGGCAATGTTGTGTAGTTTGTAGTTTTGGTGTGGTGTATTGATGTAGTAATTTTTAGATTGCATATTTTATGTTGTTACTTGTATTTTTATATTATAATAGTCCATATCAGTGAAAAAATCATATTTTATAATAAAAGAGTTTTTAAGGGTTTATGTGATAAAATTGCCAAATTCTATGTTGACTAGTTTGTCCAAATTTATGATAGGTTTTATAGTTTTATGTGTTTTTAGTAAATATCCTACTTAGGGATATTACAGTGGTATTATATCATGTTTAGTTTGTAAAAATTTTATTTTAAAAAAGTTAGTATTTATTAAATATCCCATTTGGAGACATTTTAACAAATCTATGATTCCTAAAAAAATACTAAAATGTAATTTTAGCCCTATAGATGGCCACTTATAGTCTTCAAAACATATGTAAACCATCTCTAAATATATATATTAGGTTATGGTTGCATTATCATATCCGATATGTTAATTTTAATGAAAATAAATGCTCAAATAGGTTCCCTAATCAAATTGCCTCCATTAGATATATGTCTATATTAGCATAATACCAATGAGAATACTCCTCTCCCCTCCCACAAGGTGTCGGTAAAAAATAACCATGTAAAAACTAGAAGTTTTGTATCATATAGATTATATATTTGCATATCACCCATTCAAATAATTACCATTAGAATCACATTTATAATGCATCGATATGAAAACCTATATCATAGGTAGATATGTAACTATGTATAAAAAATATTTTCTTTTCTTTTTAATTAAAAAAAATTATTGTTATACGATTTTTATCATTTTCTTAGAAACACATTAGCCCTTGTTGGGAAATTTATGATGCATTTACACTAACATATATAAGAGAAAATATTTTATGTATTAGGCTTCATCATAAAATTAAAATTAAAATAGACAAAATATTCAATAAATAACCTCCAAGGAGAAATCATTGAAAAGTACAATAGTAAAATTCAAGAAGTAAGATATGATGCAATGTCACAAAGCCAACAAGAATGATCATCAATGAAATAGAAGAGAAATCAATGTAATATGCAAATAAATTAATGAAATCACAATGTACTTGGATCTAATTATTGTTGGAAATATTGTCATTGATGTCAAAGGTCTCACATTATTGGTGATAAAGGCCCCATTGCATTTAATGTTGTTTGTAATAGATATATCTTGGCTAACGTGAATTAATATTTATTTAACATTAACAAATATATTTTTGGTTGCATATGAGACAAAAGAAGGGCCCATGGAGAAGTCAAAGAGCCATGGGGTAAAGATAAAAGAAGGATGGGATGCATTTTCCCATGAAGAGTCATCTTGGGGAATTTCAAGAGTCACCAAGTGAAGACAAAAGAGTAAGGGTGCAATTTCTCATGAAGGGACACTTTTAAGAATACGAAAAGTCACTAAGATGAGGACAAAAGAGGGAAGGACATTTTTGGTCATGAAGGGTCACCACATGACTTTTCAAAGGCTTGAATATGAAGGGTCATACATGTTTGTCACCATTTTCCATGAGGATTGAAGGGTCACAAAGGGGGAAGGCCAAACGTCATTTGGAAAGCTATAAATAAAGGCTTAAGAAGCCATTTGTAATATGAGAGATAGAGGTTGATTTGATATTGTAATATCTAGCTTAGAAGAGCAATTATGAGAGATGACTATGATTTGTATTTGTTATATCTAGCTTAGAAGAGCAAAGGTGAGAGAGAGTAAAGAGATGTTGTATTGATATATAATTTGTTGAGATAGCAACATTGAGAGATAGGTGTGTGGTATACATAAAGGGGTTGGTGCTCCTGTGGGTTGGTGCTCAGCAAAGGGGTTGGTGCTCTTGTGGGTTGGTGTTCACGAATAGTAGTTGGGTTGGTGCTCGTCAAAGGGATTTGGTGCTCCTGTGGGTTGGTGCTCATGAATAGTAGCTGGATTGGTGCTCGACAAAGGGGTATCGTGCTCCTACAAGCTTGGCTTACGAATATTATTTGGTTTTGTTCTCATTCATATACTTGAGATTGTTCTCTATGGTTTTTCCCACATTGGGTTTCCACGTTATATCTGGTGTCTCTCTATCTTGTGTGGTGTTCATTGTTTGAGTTTTATTGCATATCTTGAATGTTTGATTAAGTGGATTTTGGATAAGGGAAAGTTTTATAAGATATATGATATAATGATTCACCCCCCCTCTTAGTATATCCCATGCTTAACAATTATGAATTATTTATCATAGCTATATGAAACTAATTTATAATATTAACAATGAAGCTTGTGTTATGTTGTGATATAAAAATAAAATGACATAGTCAATCTCATGTTACTCATATCATGGAGTGTATCTATGGCACAATAGATATATTATGTGACTGATGGGTGTTGTATCCAAATCAAACAATTCATCATATTCAATATTAATTAATTGAGACATTCCATTATAATCAAAATTGTCCTTGAGAAAAATATAGACAAGCTAAGCAAAAATATTAATAGGCATAAACTTAGAATTTGTATGAAAGCATCCTTCTTTATTGATTCCCATTGAATGAATAAAATATTATATAAGAGTCTTTAAATAAATCTCAAATTGAAATTGGATTTTACATGCATAATTAAAAAATATAAATAAATCAAAAGCTACCTAAAGCTAACTGACCCATGTAAATTTTATAAAGTTGTTATTTTTAGTAACTTTTGTCTTCTACCAATTTTTTAACCACTATTTTTAGTAAGTTTTGCATGAAATATTAGATGGACCTAAAAATATCCACATATCTAAAAAAAACTAAAATTAACCCAATGAACAAAATTTAACTCTATTTTATGTCCGGTTACAAAAATATGATATTTCTAAAAATAGAAAAAATCTTGAAAAACTATTAAAATGTATTTTTAGACCCTTAGATGGTCACATATGGCCTCAAAAAAGTTATGAAGACATCCATAAATAAATAGGGTATGTTATGTATTAATTAAAAATTTTAATACAATATTTTTGGCACAAACTAGAGCTTAAATGGAATTACAGATCAAAATTTATGGCCTTCGAAAGTTTGGTCTCCTCATCATTATCCTCTAGTTGAAAACAACTCAGCTCATGTGAATTGCCCTGATTGAAACCCTAAAATTTATTATTGTCAATATTTTTCATCTTCCATTCCAAAATTCAAGTTTTGTCTTCCTATTATAGTCCTTCTCACTATGCCAAATACCTATTATAACTTCCTTTCTTTGTGTGCACTGTCTTCTTATCTAAAACATTTTCTATGTTTTCTTTCTTCTTATATGGTACTTGTTGCTTACAATATATTTATTCATATTATTCCCCTTAACCATATTATCCATGGAATTTATATAAATATAAACCGTTAAAAACTAGAGAGATATCAAAATTATCTAGTAAAATCACCTCATAAACATTGTCATTAATTTTTTCATAGTTTTACATGGTCTAATTTTCTTGTAATTCAAATTATTGTATGTACTTTACAGAAACCTTTCATTCCTCAAATAAAATGTCACCAAATATCCTTCTCAAAATACCTTTGACCTTATTCTAAAATTTGTTTCTACTTTATACTTTTCATTAATCTCATGTAGCTTTTGTTTCACTTCTTCTTTCAACTATTGTATATGCTCTATAAATAATTCTACATCATCAATAACTTGCTCTACAATTGGTAACTATAAAAATATAAAAACTTCATAGGATTTCTCCCATAAAAATTATAAAATTGTGACATTCTTATTGACCTTTTCATTTAACTATTCTATACAAAATTAGCATGTGGTTAATCTAAGTCACTTTGTTTGGGATTCTCTCCAACTATGCATCTCAACACATTTCCCAATCTCTTATTTACAACTTATATTTGTCAATATATTTTTGGGTGGTATGCACTACTAAATTTTAGCTTAGTTCTTAAATTATTCCATAAATTCCTCAAAAAATAACTTAGAAATTTCATGTTCCTATCAATGTAATGGTTTTTGGAAAACCATGCAATCTCACAACAACCTTAAAAAATAGTTCTACAACTCTAGTGACATCATTTTTTTTATTACATGTAATAAAATGAACAATCTTAAAAAACCTATCTAAAAAAAAAAAAAATTAAATTATTAGCTCTCTGTGTGTTTGGAAATCCCAACACAAAATCTATACTTAAATCTATCCATGGTCATCTTGGAATTGATAATGGCATGTACAACCCTATACTATGTGTGTGGCCTTTAGCCACTTGGCACATTATGCAATTTGAAACATACCTTGCCACATCTCTCTTCATATTTAGAAAAAAATACTTCTCCTCCACCAAATCTATTATTTTAACCTTACCAAAATGTCAAGTTAAACCAACATTATACATTTCTCTTATAATATTATCTCTTATAAACCCAACTACAATACATATCTATTTTCCTTTGAAGAGATAACCATCTTGTATTAGATATTCATCATGAATAGTACATATATACCCAATCAATGGATTATTGTATTGCTCAACTATATTGTCAAAATCTAGATTAGTATCATATAATTACTTAAAATTCAAACCCAACTACTTCACTTGCCATAGTAGTTAATAATGCCACTCTCCTACTAAAAACATCAACTACCTAATTCTATTTTCTGCTATGTACCTAGGGATATAATGTATTGATGTACATGGGTTGATGGAGATGCCGACATGTGGCACACATCCCCTTAGTTAGTTATATGGGTATGATATATTAGGATAATAGAGTAACTTGTGGAAGTAGTATATTGGGTAATGGTCGGCCTACATTGGGATTAGGAGGTTATCCTTCCATGAGTTAGATAGATGTATATATATAGGAGATGATTATCATGGTAAAGATATCAAGTAAGCATTGAGTCTTCTATTGTAAGAGGATATTGGAGGTTGTCCCCTCGAAGAGACATTGTGGAGTTATTCCTTACTAAAGGAGTATTATATGGTGTTTCCCTACCTTAAGGGTATTTCTACATATATTGAATATCAAGATCATTACAAGTGGTATCAGAGCTTCGATTTGGGCAATTTGTGGAGTGAAACCCTAGTTTTTTTGAATCATCAATAAATTTTGATTGGTTGCGAATTTTTTCACAATTTTTTCACTAGATATGGATAATATTTCAAATAAGCCACAATAAAAAAATTGATATTTTTTTATTTATTTTGCGGGAGTTATTGCTATTTTAGGGTTTATAATAATTTCCCTATATATTCTAAAATATAAGTAATTTTTATTTGAAATTTTTACTAGAGATATCAGAGGATATAAGAGAAGTACAGTAAAAAATTTAGAATTTTTTGAGTTTTTTATAGTGATTTGTTGTGATTTTATGGATCAGTGTTGATATTTTAGGGTTTCATGAACCTTAATTTTTTTTGTGGATCATGGAGTTGCAAAAATTTTCAGGGGAAGATGATGTTGATGCTAGAGAATGGTGGATCAATTTTAAGGAGAAGAATACTAAATTTTTTTTATGGAAAATAGAATTATGTTTTTCTTTGTCTGGGCCTGCAAAATATTGGTGGACTAATGAATTGAGCTTTGTGTAACAGTATTCTTCATGGGAAGCAATGGAGAAAACCTTCCTAGATCAATGGGATATAAAAAAAAAAGAGGATGTAGAAGAGGAAGAAAATCATGATGATAAAGAAGAAGAAGTAGTAGAAAAATAAGAAGAAGAAGAACAAATAGAAGAATCAACAGAAGAACAAGAAGAAGTAGAAGAAGCAATTGAAGAAGAAGAAGAAGAAGAAGAAGAAGAAGAAGAAGAAGAAGAATTGGATGATAAGGGTTCAAATAATTTGGCTCCAAAAAAATCTAAGTCAATATTTCAATTTCATGGATGCATTCAAAATAAGAAGGTGGTTGTGTCCATAAACCCTACCAGCAAGTATAACTTCATTAACATGAATGTGGCCAAGAATTTACATGTTCAAGCAAAGAATATCAAAGAGGTTCAAGTAGATGGTAAGAATATCTCAATGTTTGAAGATCTGAAGCTCATTATGGAAAAATATGTTTTTCATTTAGATTTTTATGCTTTGTATATGGATGATGTGGATATAGTTCTTGGATATCCATGGTTAGAGACTCTGGGAACAATGAATATCAACGTTCAAAAAAAGTTCATGAAGTTTTGGTATAAGAAAAATAAGATCACTTTACAAGATATCATAGTGAAAAAGGCACCAATAACAATCCAGGTAGATCGTGAAGATGAGATGGAAATAGGTGATGAAGAACATGATGAAGATTAAGATGATATAGATAAAGACACACTACAAATGAGCACTTCATCTACTCAAGAGACAAAGAAGGAAAAGGTGGAAGAGGTAGAAGCAAAGGTGGATAAGGTCAAAGTTTTGGAAAAGGTTGAGGTATATAGACACCCACATCATCATGAGAGGAAACAATCATGGAACTAGGTGAGGAAGTGTCATAATAACAATCATTTTGTCTATACAGGAAATAAAATTTCCAATCATTATGGATATGCATGGAATCCAAAGAAAAAATAATATGGCACATGGAATGAATGGGGAAATCATTATGACTATGCATGGAAGAATACCTACTATGGTCATGGTTGAAATCAGAGGAGCACAATAAAATTTGGAAACAAGCTTGGAGAGCTATCACCTGCCAAGATCGCATATGGATGGCTAGATGATCGAGATTGGAGACAAGTGTGAAATGATTTGAAGCACACTCATTATTTGGTTTGTTCATATGTTTTGGGGATGAAACATGTCAAGGAGGGAAGGAATGCTATGTACCTAGGGATATGATATATTGATGTATATGGGTTGGTGGAGATGCTGACATGTGGCACACATCCCCTTAGTTAGTTAAATGGGTACAATATATTAGGATAATAGAGTAACTTATGGAAGTAATATATTGGGTAATGGTTAGCCTACATTGGATTATGAGGTTATCTATCCATGGGTTAGATATATATATATATATATATATATATATATATATATATATATATATATATATATATATATATATATATATATATATAGGAGATGAATATCATGGTAAATATATCAAGTAAGCATTGAGTCTTCTATTGTAAGAGGATATTGGAGGTTTCCCCCTTGAAGAGACATTGTGGAGTTATTCCTTCTTAAAGGAGCATAATATGGTGTTTCCCTACCTTAAGGGTATTCTTACATATATTGAATATCAAGATCATTACAAGAGTTAGATAGATAACCTCCTAATCCAATGTAGGCCGACCATTACCCAATGTATTACTTCCATAAGTTACTTTATTATCCTAATATATTGTACCCATATAGCTAACTAAGGGGATGTGTGCCACATGTTGGCATCTCCATCAACCCATATACATCAATATATCATATCCCTAGGTACATAGCACTCTCAACCTTGTATAGGCCTATCAAAAATAAGCTAAGGTTTCAAATATTAAAACTCAAATAGCTTTTGACCCTTCTAGCCAAAATTTCTCATAATTTGGAAATTAATGTGTTTTCATGTGTAATAAATGATTTAGTAGGTTATAAGTTTTTATAGGCCCATACATATAGTCACTAGGACTATGGGAGTGATATAGGTTTAAAGAAACCTAATTAGCAAGAGGGGAGTAAGAGAAAATATACTTACATTGAGATTTGACACCTAAAACTTTGTGTGAATAAGGAAAGGGATAAAGGTTATCTAAAAATGTGTTATTTTGGTCTAGAAACTTGATAAATTGTCTTTACTTACTATATTCTTACTAAAATAGGGCTATAAGGAAATAGGTCTTAAAGAGAGAAAGTGTAATTGGGTTGAGAATTCTAACTTGGGGTTTGAGTTATTTGATTATATTGTTGAAAATATATAAAGTACATCATATGATGGAATCATGAGCCATATTGTGGAGATATAACATTGGATCCATGCAGAGTCTATGAGCCTATGGTGGAATGACAAGCTTAAACCAATGAAAGAGAGTTAATTGACAGAAAGTGGTGTATGAGATGATGAGTGTAATGTAATAATAAGTATGAGAATATAGAGGAACATGATAAATTATATTTATAAGAGAGATGAGTAATAGATGCATGCAAATATGCTTAAGAGCCTAGTGAAGGAAAGAATGATCAAGGGTGACAAAGGATAAGTAATGTACATAAAAATAAAGAAAAGTCAGAGATGTTTAAAGGCATTCAACATAAATATAGGAGATAGGTAATGAATGAGGAGGTTGTAGGCATCAAATATACGTCAAAATTTATGCCTTCTAGCTATCAGACTAGTTTGTTCATAAAATTATAAAATTTGAGACAAAATGAAATCAACATCATAGTATACATTGAGGATTTTTATAGACTCACTATAAGGGTTGGACATACAAAAGATGATCATGAGAAGGTGGTAAGGTATGTTGATGGAATGTATTTTTCCATATAATATGAAATTAGTTTATTGAGAACCATAGATGAAACCTATCAATGTATCCTTAAGGTATAAGATAAGTTGATGAGAAAGCAACAAATGAACTATAGAGGTAGAAGAAGGTCTTAGAGAGGATGAATATAAAAATGTGGTATAAGAGATAAAAAAATAATGGTGGAGAGGTGAGTAGTTCATAAATAATAACTCAAGCTAGAGAGGAGGATACTCTTTTAAATGAATATGCTTCTATGGATGATGTAGAGGTGGAGATTTTCAAGGTAAGTGTTTTGGATATAATAAGTATGTTGGTCATAAAGAGCAATATTGTCCACAAAACCCTCAGAATAATAGTAATAGAGTTGAAGGTATAGCTCATATAGCCTTGGGATATGAGGAGAGTGTTGAGTCTCCTATACATATAGAATATCCATAAAAAAGAGAGACTCTATTGATGAATAGAGTGTTATTAAAACCAACCAAGAAGGTGAATGAACTAGCATAGAGAAAAAGTTTGTTTGAGACAATCTAAAAATCTAGAGGTAAGTGTTATAGATTTGTGATTGATAGTGGTATCACTTATAATTTAGTTTCTCAATAGATGGAAGAAAAACTTGGGTTAAAGTGATTGACACATATTACACCATACAAGGTTTATTGGTTGACAAAGAGGCATTGAGTTAAGTGAATGAGTAGTGTGTGGTGAATTTTATACTATTTCATATAAATATGATGTATTGTGTGACACAATTACCATGGATGTATGTCATGTGTTATTGGGTAGGCCATGGAAGTTTGATAGGAGAGTCATGCATGATGGAAGATAAAACATCTATACCATTACAAAATATTACAATAGATTCACAATGAGCTCATTAAATGATAAATGAGATGAGGTGTAAATCAGTCTCAAAATGATGTTGGTATCTAGTAAAGATTTTTTGAATGTGGCCAAGGAAGAAACATGTTTTTCACTAATTTCAAAGCCTATGCAAGTTGTGACAACCACTATGATAAGTGACTTACTGATTGAAATTTAGAATATGTTGAAATATTATGTTGATATTATGACAAGTGGATTTATTGGAGTATCACTTGTAAAGAGTATTAGTCATTATATGGATTTAGTGTCAGGAGAAAGTCTACATAACAAAGAAACATATAGGTTGACTCTAATGGAGAATGAGGAGATAAAGCACTAAGTGTGGGAGCTACTAAGGAAGGGGTTAATTCAAGAGAGTTTGAGCCCATATATAGTTCCAAATATGTTGGCACTGAATAAGTGTGGAGAGTGGAGAATGTGCATAGATTCATGTGTAATAAATAATATCACCATTAAGTATTGATTTTTATTGCCAATAATGGATGACTTAATGGATTTTCTGAGTGGAGAAAGGTACTTAACTAATATTTTAAAATTATATTTTATCAAATCCACATAAGATAAGGTGATGAATGGAAGACCACATTCAAGATGAATGACAAATTACATGAGTGGCGGGTCATGCCATTTAGTTTGTCAAATGTTCCAAGTATGTTCATGAGAATCATGAATGAAGTGTTGAAGTCTTTCACAAGTTTGTGATAGTATATGTGGATGACATTTTGATTTTTAGTAATTCTAAGGAGCATTTAAAGCATTTGAAGATGGTCTTGGATAAGCTGAAGGAAGATAAATTATTAGTAAACTTGAAGGAGTGTAGCTTCATGCATGAGGAGATGATATATTTTGTAACCTCAAAGGATGGGTTGAATATGTACCCTAAGAAAGTGAGGAAATTTATGGATTGGCCTTCATCGAAGAGTATGCTTGAAGTAAGAATTCTCAATGGGTTGGAAAGTTTCTAAATAAATTTTATTAGAAACTTTAGTGGCATATATGCACCCATCATGGAGAATATGAACGAAGATAATAAGAATTTTTAGTGTATTGTATCATAGAATAGCTTTCAATTTTTGAATAGTAAAGTAATAGAATAGCCAATCCTAGCCTTATCATATTTTAGAAATGTATTTTAGGTTGATTGTGATGTAAGTGAAATACCTATAGGAATAGTGTTGAGTCAGGAGGGTAGGCTCATTACCTATTTATATGAGAATTTGAATTAAACTAATATGAAGTATTCGATATATGACAAAGAATTATATGCAATAGTATAGGTTCTTAATAAGTGGCAACATTATCTATTTCCAAAGGATTTTGTCTTTTACATAGAAAATCATGCTTTGCATTTCATAAATATCTAAGGTAAGGTAAATCAATGACACATGAAATTGTTAAAATTTCTTCAAATTTATTCTTTTGTTTTGAAACATAGAAGTAGAAAGTCCAATAAGGTAGAAAATGCATCAAGTAGGTAAGATCTTGTAGTGAATGAGTTAAAGGTGGAATTTATTGGATTTAAATCAATGAGAAAATTGTATGAAGAATACTTAGATTTATGAGATGCATAGACAATGTTTAGGAATCCAACAAACATAAATATAAATATAAGGTTAGATTATATGATTCAATATAGATTGTTTTTCAAGGGAAAGAAGTTGTTTATACCTCAAGTTTCCATGAGAGAGACTCTATTAAAATAAAAACATAATGGAGTCTAGCTAGTCATTTTGGGTATGATAGGACTTTGGTATAGTTGAGTGATAAATACTATTAGCCTTATATGAGTACAAATTTGAATAATTTTGTCTATAAGTCTAGGGTTTGCCAACATGCTTAGGGAAATAGTTAAAATGCTAGTTTTTATCAGTCATTGCATATTGTTGATAAACCATGGGATGCATTGAGTATGGACTTTATTCTTGGATTGACAAGAACATAATGAGGTAATGTTTCCATATTTGTTTTTGTTGATATATTTTACAAGATATTTCATTTTATATCATGTAAGAATACTAGTGATGACACACATATTGAAATTTTGTTTTTTCAAGAAGTTTTGAGATTACATGGGCTACCAAGGAGTATTATATTAGATAGAGATACAAAGTTTATTGGGAAATTTTGGAGGACACTATGGAAGAATTTGGAATAAGGTTAGACTTTATTTCAGCTAATCACCATTAAATTTATGGGAAAGTATATGTTGTGAATTAGAGTCTTGATAATTTGTTGAGATGTTTAGTTTGTGACAAGACCAAACAGTTGGATTTGATGTTGGCACAAGTTGAGTTTGCTCACAATGACTAAGTTAACTAAAGTAAAAGATTTATTCATTTTTAAATAGTGTATGGGAGTATCCCAAGAGGTGTAAATTGGTTGAGGAGTACTGTTGAGATGAATAGGATAAGTTCATAAGGCAAATAATATACTCAAGTTATGCACGATGTCCATAAGGAAATCAATAAGAGATTTAAAGAGAGTGCTGGAAAATACAAGCAACATAATGACATGTGAATAAGAGAATTGAATTTTGAGGTTGGGGACTTTTTTTTGGCACATTTACGTAATGATAGGTTTCTAAAGGGTTAATATGATAAATTTAAGTGGAATAAGATTAGACCTTACAAGATTTTGAGGAAATTCTCAACTAATGCTTATGAATTAGAATTGCCAAATGGAGTAGGCATATTGCCTATCTTCAATGTTATATATTTATACCCATACATTGAGGGAAAAATGAGTGACAACATGGATTTTTAAGTCATGTATTAGAGAGTAAATTTTATAAAAGAAGATAATGAGGAAATGGAATCCATTGTAGACATTCAAATTGGTAATAAGATAAGGGGAATTCTTGGTCAAGTAGAAAGATGGAGAAATTGAAGATGCAACTTAAACAAACACATTTGAAGTTGAAAAACATGGTAAAACTATATATGAGATCATAGTAGGTTCATGTTTAGGAGATCATGTAAATTTTTATTACTCGAGGTGTTTGATGTAGGATCATCCAAGGTAAAGGGCAATCTTGAATCAACCAAAAATATGTTAGGTTAGGTTTTTATTTTGATTTGTGTTTATGGCCTTGTTTTCTTAAGCTTATTAACCTCTAAGTAATGTTGTTAAATTATTCCCTTTAATGGATAAAGTGAAATGATATTTTTATTATTTCTATAAATTTGCATGGACTATCAAGACATAGGTTTTTATCGCTAATTCAAATTAAATTAAGAATTAGATGTTGATATTTTTAAGGTCATATCATATGACACTTAAAAAATCTATACCAAGTTTTAGCACATCTATAGTTACCATGAAGGTGGACCAACTTTTACAATAGTAGGATGTTTCCTTACTTGTGGTAATGATATAGAAGGAATTAGATGCTTAAACTTGGTGGGATCATAAAACCTAACACTTTCAACCTCTACACAAACTTTCTAGTCATTTTGAGTCACTGTAGAGGCATACCAATGATTACAATAGTAGAAGGTTTATTCAATTTTTGTAATTTTATAGAAGGAATTTGATGTTGAAACATGGTGGGAGCATATAAAATGAGACTTACAACCTATTCACAAAATTTTAGATCATTTAGAGTCACCACAGAGGCATACCAATTATTTCACTAGAAGGAGGTTTCCTTGTGGTAATTCTATGGATGGAATTGGATCATGAACATTTGTGGGTTTATATAATATGACACCTAAAATATTTATACCAAATATCTAATCATTTAGATTTACCATAGAAATGTTTTGGTTGTTTTGTTTTGTCATTTCTACATCACTTAGTAGAGGGTTCATGACCTTAAAAAATATCTGTGGTAAGAGTTAGATCACCAAATTTGGAACGGTGATATAAATTATATTCTATAATATGTTATACAAATTTACACTCAATTAGATACATGGTGACAAAATTATGATAATTTTTATAAATATCATTAATCTAAAAAATGCATCTACCTAGTCTATATAAGGTTCATTACTTTTTAGAATATCTATGATAGGATTTAGGTCACCAAATTTGGAGTGGTGATATAAAATTTACCCTAAAATGTGTGTTTTGAATTTTAGCTCAATTGGATAAGTTTATCTAAATAATAGTACTCTATATGTGTGTTTTGTATTATTATAAGTTAATACAAAGGATTTATTATTATTATTAAGTGTGTTGGAATCCTCCCTTGTTTACACTTGGTACCAAATCCATATGGTTTCTTGAGCATTCTATGGGGAAGATCCACTACTATTTATGGTTTCCACAGTTCATAATAGAAAATTATTTTTGAAGTGTTTTTAAATATAGTTTAACATTATTTCTTTGATTTAGTGATATCATATATTAAAATTTTGAATTGATTAATAGTATTATGTATTGATCTAGTGTATTTAGTTTTTAGAGATGTAATTTTGTGCACAAAGTGCACTAAGACTCTGTTAGGTTCATTCAATACTCGTGAATGAGAAAATAAACTATGCTATTACATCTCAGAGTGCATATCATGATTAGTAAAGAATTGAATGATAGGTAGATGAGTTATATAGGGACTTAACTAATTCATGTGGCTTGATTTCCATAGTTGAATTTGGGATCTATAGTTTCTTAGTTTCATCTGCAAGATTTTGTCCTCTGAACATCTAGATATTCCAATCACTCCCATCATCAAGAATTCCAATTTACATTTACTATTAAGACACATTACCACATAAACTACACATATCTATCATGATTTAAATTATTTCCACTGTGAATTGAAGTGTTTACTCAGATTGTAAGAATTGGAATATTGGGTTAGATATCAAGCTCTTAGATTTATTGAAGACATCATGCAAGTTTCTAAGTAGATCTATAAATGGAAAGACCATAAATCATCATGAACATCATGTCATTTAGCCTATGAACCTAAGAATATGATTTATCTACAGTTCCTAACTTCATACATGTATGATAGGGATCTCCATTTGCACATAACAATGCACTATTTGTATCATCTTGTGCAATCCTACCATGCCTTCCTTGTTCACAAAGTAAATATTCACTTGTGATAAAGTCATAGATTTACATGGTTTATTTAAAACTAATAGTTTTGTTTTTAGTGATAAAGTCAGGGGTTTAAATTGTCAAATGTTATTATTTGTTTAGTTTTTAGTAGTTTAGTAAACACAATTAAAATGTATAGAGTTATGTAGTTATTTTTGGGTTTAAATATCTTACTTATATTTAATAGTATTTAGTTTTTTAACTGACATACAATTTATGTTTTAAATAGTCTTTGGTTTGAGTCTATAGGATATAATAATAGTGTTTTCTACATGTATGTTGTCAAAGTCTTTAAAATAAGATTAAAATAAATTTTAAAATGATGCATTATCAGGAGTACCTGACATCCTTAAATATATTATCTATCAAGTAAATTTCATATTGTGGGGGGAATATATCACTAATATTCCATTTCATTTATATACCAAATTGGCTAAACCCAAGGGGAACTTCTAGTTACAACAATAGTTTCTTATGTAATTTGAGATTGAATGACAATGGTCAATAATGGTGGATATAAATGAAGATATTAAATACATTGATCATATTTTTTGTGTGTGTCAAACTTTCCATGATACACTCCTGCTATAAAAATATAGTGGATATCTAGACCAAAGATATTATACCAAACATGTACTTGATAAGAACCATGACTAGTTGGTTAATGTCTTTTTATGAGTTGGTTGATGGGTCCCAATTCAAAAAAAATTTATTCACATGAATAGGTTTATGGGCCCTATTCATGTCAAATTTATTTACCATAGTCTATATTTCTATCATGGTCATGTAAGTCTCGTGACTACATGCAACAATTCATTAGTGTTGATATCTCCCCACGTTTATACTAAGGGGGTAAATGTTAGCATTTATACTATTCACATAGATTTATTATGAGTAATTATATTATATGCAATAATATAATAACATATTGTATTTTTAGCGATGTTAATTGTGAGTTATAATAACCCACTTGTTTAAGGAGTGAGTTACGAGTTGTTATAAGAACTTGTCTATTTTGTATGAGTGATTATAGGATATAGTAATATACATGTGTGTTGTGTATTATTTAGAGTTAATAAAAATAATTTATTTTTATTCTATGCATTTTTATCCTCAAATTTTCATAATTTAAGAAATGTTATGATAGATTTTGTGACTATCCTTTAGCTAAAAACATGCACCTATCTAGCCCAATGGTTCACTACCTTATGGAAGAGCTGAGCTAATAATTAGGTTACCAAATTTAGTGGGTTTATATAAAATTTAGTTATATTTATATTTTTAAAATTATATATCATTTATATAAATGGAATTTAAATTACATAAGTTTTAGTAACTACCATTCAATCATATGTGTATTATGTGACACTTGGCAGGTTATTCTTCACCTATGATAACTAGGGGTATCCTAGATTAAGATTTAGTTGGTGAAATTTGGAGAGGTGATATAAAATATAATCTTAAATTTTTTATTGAAATTTAATATAAATTATATTAATGGTGCTTAAATTATGGTGGCATTCATAATTATTAATCATCTTGAAACATCACTTGACAATTTTTGATAGTTACTGATAGTTGGGTGTTGATCTTGAAAAATAAAGGCTATCCAAATATTTGACATTTGAGAATGTCAAAAAAGTTGAATATTCACCCCATAAATATATGGATGTCATAGGAATACTCTTATTTAGTCAAAAAAGTCAATTTATGAAAGGGATAAGTTGTATGGATTTGGGCAGGGTAGAGCAGAGTAGAATAGTGTGTGTTCTATTTTTTTCATGTTCTTGTCTTAGAAAAGAAGCCTGTATGGCAGTGTGATTTACTGTAGATAATATAACCATTTTAATTCTTGAATGAATGAGGATCCAAATATTTGATTTAATATTATTGTCTACATGTTTGTTTTGTGTTTATGTCTTGGTTTGAGTGAATATATAAACATCATAGAATTAGAGGCTATCCTTAGGTGGATACCCTTTATATGATTACATCAAATAAAGAATAAAAACCATGCTACTTATATATCACACAATAAAATTAATCAATGTGACTTAAAATACATTTATAAAATTTGGATTACGAATTTATTGAGTAAACATAATTGATGATATGTCAATCATGACCACATAAAGAATATAATAATTCATCCAAATAACCTATAAAATAGTCTATATAAGGAAATTAATCATCAAAATTTATTCTTTCCCCATCTGCTAGTAGGCTGAGACCAGGGAATATAACATCCTCTCCCCCTTAGAAAGTCACTATCCTGGTACCTAATAAGATAAATTTAGGTAGTTCGATTATCCATAATACATTCATACCTATTTGAAACACCTACTTTAATTTATACCACTAGAATACCTCATTGATTTACAATAAAATTATAAAAATCATAAACACAATTTTGAAAATGAAATAGTTTCAAGTTAAGTTTCCAATCAGAGTATATAGATGTCATCATATAAATCTATAAATTCATGATAGTAATTGAAAAATCACAAAACAAATTTTATTTTCAGCCTAAATACATACCTATAATTTTATAATGACATTTGATTTAGCATAAAATAGCTAAATTAAAACATACTCCTCATCTTGGATGTGGAATTATCTTTAAAATTTTGTTATATATCACACATAACTTAATAACATCCACCACATAATGTTGGCCATTACAATAACCACACTATTGTGGCTTCTTCAAATTTCAAAAATTTCATTGTTCATGGGTTAGTGCAGCATCCTACACCAACCACACTGAACATTGGGGAAGCCATATCAGACAAGCACATGCAAACACTAAGGTTTTTCAACATTATATCCTTTAATTTGTGAACTCATGATGGTTTATGGAAACCAATGCCACCATATTTTATTTTCTATCTAAGGTAATTTCACCCAAATTTTCATCTTAAAGAGGGTGACTTGGATTTTTGTACTGCCTGATTAAGGCTTTTTACTGATCCTTTTGAGCATAATAGTAGCACAAAATTCATATCATTATTTTAAATAATTATAATTATTCATTATAGAATACTACATTCAAGTGTAAACACATATTTTCTTTATTACAATATGATTATACTTACCAGCTAATACATATCAATGTTTTAGCTAGCAAAACCCTCCTGGTTTTATCTAGATGTTCTATACAAAGAAGTAATGCTTAATAGGCATCCATTATATTTTAGATTAATAATTTAGCATATATGTAAATATTAACTATAATTGATTCATGTAATTAATAAATATCATCCAAAAACTTACAAACATCTAAACATAATGATACAAAAAAATTCAAATGAAAATCAATAGTTTGTTTTGCAAAAGGTTACCTTTTCTACCATACAAGCATAAGTTATCTTCTATAATAGATCTATAAAATAGTATAAATCCTAAATTTATATAATTATTACACACTTGGTCACTTAACATCATTAACTATAAATTAAATCAAACATTCATTTTACAAAAATTAGGATATCATACCAAATCCATTGCTTTAACAAGTGAAAATCAATAAGTTAGAAATAGAAAATTTGCCTAACTTGTATGATAATTAATCCTATATAGCTCAATTCATTCCATATAGTAATCCAACTTAAAATTATCATCAATTTATCATCTAAAGATGTGATAAATCTTGCTTGTCTCACCCAATAATGAACGTTCACTATAATTTGAGTGTAACAATGAAACCATTAAAAAGAATGAAACCAAAAGAAAATAATCAAGAATAATTTCATTCCCTAACCATCCTCAATCACTTATCAATAGTAATATATACCATAATAACAACTACTATTTTTATAGTTCCATTTTATTCTAATTAGCTTTGCCTAGCTACTACATGATTGATTCTTATAAGTGCTTATCCCCACTGTTCATTTAGTATTCATAGGATTATTTTCATTCATAAAATGACATAGTATGAACATTATATTTCATATTTTTAAATTTTTTTGTACCTATATTATATAATAAAAAGGTTATTTAACATTAATTTTCAATGTTAGCACTTCAAAAAGGTATGAAATCAAGTTAAAGAAACCAATTACACCTTAAAGGTTAAGGCATTAACATTGATTCATTAAATGAATATATTAAAGCTTACTTGACATGCATAATAAATTTATTCTTGTTCATCCTAATTAGCCTTAAAGAAAATAATCACACCCATTTTCCTCCCAAGGATATCATACCTTAATCATCTAATGGTGATTAACCTATACATGTCACCAGTGGATACCAAGCAATATCCTTTTTTTTTTCTAGAATAAAAGATCTTATCAAGTAGCCTTCTATTGTATTTCCCATATAATTTAATAGTCAACTAATGATGTTTTGTTTTTTCAACAAACCTTAACTTTAGGAAGCATGTACTCCATCCAAGGCTTTGAATGAATAATAAGAAGATTTCCATCTGTATTTGTTACAACATACTGACCTTCAGTGGCTTAGAATGACTAAAATGAGCCTTGTTTTATTCCATTAAAGATAATCTATGCATATTTACCATATCATACTCCAAAATTATAATTAAGTGGACATTTCATGGTTTAGTTATTGAATGAAAACATGCAACTTTTCTCTTCCCAAAGATCCTTTAGGGTTATAACCTATCAACAAATAGGATATAACCTATCAAACAACCCATGGAAAGCACAATTGGGTTCAGTTAATAAGTGAAATAATTCTTAACTTACCTTTTAGGAAGTGAAAAAATAATCTCTTCTCTTGATAATCCTTATAGCACATTCTCCAATACCAAAACGTAAGAACTGACACTCATTTTTTTTATATACATTCTTTTAAAAAACTGATATACTATCATCATAACATTATATTGAGTGATGAATAATTGACATAACTAACCAAAGAGAAACATGAATGAGTGTATTCAATTCTCACTCTTAATGACAAAGGAAAGATTATATATGCTTAACACCCAATATTCTGAAATTACTTCCATAATGCCTTAATACTAAAAGATCAAATGATAAAAATTACAACCTCAAGGTTTTTGTACCCTTCTCTAGACAAAGGATATTAATAGATCATCACCATACTAGGTAACACATATTTAATTCCTATTTCAACCTTTTAATTGATATTTGAGAATTGAGTGGTCTCTAAATAGCCACCTTATAAATTCATTTTGAAGGTCAATCTCTTCACTCAGTTTGTCCTCCTTATTTTGATTTCTTAGAAAATCCTCAACAAGATCAAATTTAGAATTCTATTTTTCTAAATCATGTAATTATAATGGGGGATCCATTTTTCCCTTTTTCTTGGCTTCTTCAGCAAAAATTTCCTCCCCAAGTTTCTTATCTTTGGAGGACAATATGATAAATTTCATTTTAAGGAGGTGACCCTCTACTATGTCATTGATCTCATCTTCCAAAATTTCCATGGGATTATCAATCGTGGAAACTTCCCAATTGGGGTAATATTCTTCACTTAGTCCATATTTCAAAGGGTTAGAGTTACTGCTTAACTTACCTTTGATTTGCTTACCCTCCTAGGATGGTTACCCCTAACTTGACTGGGTTCCCTTCTTTTTAGTTTTTTTTAGAATCTGAACCTCTTCTTCTTCTTTGAAATAGGGTTAACACTTTTTACATGAAATTTTCTCTCTTTATTACTAAGATTAGATTTTCCTCTCCTCAGGAAATATTTTGACCCATGTTAATCCCTTTGAAATATTTATAGACCATGAAAATCATGGCTTGGTGAAGAGGTTGTGATTTTTCCCCTTTATAACTTCTGTAAGAGAGATTTCGAGGGGGTGAAGTATAAGGGGATACTAATGGGAATATCATGTCTAAAATAATTTAGAAATATGAAATGAGAAATATGAACTACCTTATGTCTACCCTCTAAAGTGATTTAAAGCATGATTTGCTTAGCCACCTTTCCATATGGTTGCAATAGGATTTCTCGATTGAACCCATTATGTAGGGGAGTGATATATTCTCTATATTATAGTAATTTATTATAATCTTTAATATTTTGGTGACTTCCATATTTATCACTATGATTAGATCAATTAGATCCTCTATAATTTCAATTTAAGCCCCATTGATTTCAACTATCTTGCTATTTGATCCTTTAATAAACATCTCTAACACATGTTCATCGTATCCTTTAATACACTACACAAATTTAGCCTTACCTCCTTATTTTAGGATACTTAAAAGTTATTTATTTTCCTTAATGTTTTTTTTCCATGAAAGGTTATGTCCTATGCAGTTTCCCTCCCATCATTTATGTGTTCTTAGGGATAAATAGATTTATTTCAATGAAGTCAAAAGAAGGAGACTTATCAATTCCTTTATTATTGCCCTCATTCTTGGATATCTCATGAATTTGAGACATGCTATCAACATAATGAGGCAAAATGGGTTTTGGTCTTGTGATAACCATCATTTAAGAAGAGATCTACCATATCATGATTACTGTATAAAGGATCATGATATAGTTTTTAAATCTAGTACTTTCTTTGTTGAGATTCATCTTGAATAAAATCATTATATTGAAAGGTAATATTTCTCATCCATTTTTATACAAATTGATATAGGCAAGTCCTCCTTGTTAGTCTATTTATTTAACCTTAGATAATTCACCCATTCATTTACAAACTAGTTAGTTGTCTAATTACCTTCCCTATATAAATGCTGAAAGGTAATTTCTTGAAAGGTTTTAGATAAGAATAAAGCTTAATCCATGATTTGTTTGATGCTTCAACCTATTAATTTTTTCTAGATAGGATGTTGATGATATTTAAAGAATCACCATCAACTAAGATTTTATTGATCCCTAATTATTTTTCTAGCCTTAATCCCCACAAGGAACCTATAGCTTCTGACCAATGGTTAGTTTGAACTCCCATCCCACCTACATATGTAGCTATGAAACTACCTCTCTCATCCCTCAAGATTCCTCCTTCCCTAAAGCCCTTGGGTTTCCCTTAGAAGCCCCATCAAAGTTACATTTCACCTAACTAAGAGTTTGGGATCTCCATTTAGTTTTTTGTAGCCTTTACGCTTGGATCATTACCCATTCTATTATGTACATCAACCTACTAGTTAATAGCTATTTTTTACTCCTCTGACATCTTACTTGGTTTGGAAGTTTCTTATCTCTGAACACCCTGCTATTCTATTCATTCCAAATAACCCAAATGATATGGGGTGAAGATAGATTCTAAATGGAAATTATTTTATCATTGATAAAAGGAGATAAGGTCCATTCCCACTAGAGATCTGAAACTAAAAGTAGATGTACCCATCTGATTTAGAATCTGTGTAACACCTTACTCCATATTTTATGAGCAAAAAGGTAAAGAATGAAAATATGATTTTTGTTTTAATTATCTATCTCACATAGTGAGCATCTATTCACTATGACCATAATTTTTTTCTCAAATTATATATTGTTAAAATTTTGTTCTGCACTCATAGCCACAAGAACATATTGATCTTTAGGGTAAGGTTTTTTCTCCAAAGTTTTGAACAAAGAACCACCTCTTTAAGAATAGAGGATATTAGTATGTAACCAAAATTCACACTAGAAATTCCATCAAAGGATTTAGTCTAGATTAACTCACCTTATTGAACTATATTGGAAAAATAAAAACTTTGAAGCATGTTATTTAGGTTGTTGATAATAACCAAATCTTCCCCTTATAGAGAAATGTGAGAAACATGTTTCCAATTTGTACCTTCCTCAAAAGTATAGATGTAATCCAAAACCATATGACCTTGATATAGATAGATGATATGAGTAATTTGATTTCATGATTCTATAGATATAATAAGCCACTCTAGCAACCAAGTGTCATCCCAAAATCTTACTCTTCACCTATTTCCTATCTTCCACTTACTACCATTTAAGAAATAATACAATGTAGAGAACTACACATATATATTTTACAAGTTATCCATTTGAGTGGATCATGAAGAAACAAATTGAAAAAAAGGATGTATTTTATTTAAATGGTTTAAACTTTTCTATTAAAGATGAATTAAGCATACATAGAATCAATGGCATGGGAGATTCCTATCAACTAGCCTTAAAGGTTGAAGAAAAGTAACGTATATAGTTTTTTCGGAGATCACCTAGGACAAAGAGAGGATTTTCATCCCTATTAAGGTAACAAGGTGGATTTAATATCAAAATAAAAATAAAATTTATCATATAGGGTGTAAATCTAAGAATATTCCATACAAGGGTTTTAGAATTAAAAAAGAAGAAGATGATTTCAGAGAGGAAAAGGCTATGGTGGTGGTAGAAGAGGAAAAGCTAAAAAATACCTTTGATTATTTATAGCTTTGATGACTAAGGTAAAAAAGTGTTTGAGTGTCATTATTATGCAAAACCAAGGAGTCAATAGGAGCGTCTAAGAGTAAATTTGGTTAAATTTGAGGTATTATAATAAAATCCAAAGTTTATAGAAAATGTAGGATAGACTTTTAAGATGAGAATAACAAATATAGATGAGAATGTACAAGATAAAGAAAATGGTAATTCATAGATTTTTACAAAAAAATTATGAAAAAGTTTAACTTCAAGAGGAAATATATTTAAAGATATTATTTATGGTAGAAGTTAAAATATGGTTTCGTAAAAAATGGTAGAGAAACTAGGTATGTATTGTGAGATGCACCCTCATCCTTACCATATTTTCTAGTTTAAAAGTGGAAATGAATTTACTATTGATTATAGGTGTTTAATAATATTTTTTTATATTAAATACTTATCCTGATGAAATATGATTTGATTTTATCCCAATGGATATATACCATGTGTTGTTGGGAAAACCATGGTGATATATTACGAAAATAATTAATGACGGAGAGAAGAAAACACACACCATTTGGAAAGATTTTTTAATTATATTTATATTACCTCTTGAGGAATAAGGTCAAGTATAAAACATGTTTTCCATAAAATAATTTATGAGGGATCTCAAGATGACATTATTTTGTTATGCATTCATGGTAAAAGATGAAGTAGTGAAGGGTATGTAAATACCAATAGAGGCACAAAAAAGTGTTGGAAGAGTATGTTGATGTTGTGAATAATGAGTTTCCATATATTTTACCACCAAATAAGGAAAATTAGCACAATATTTTATTTAATTACTAAATTAACTCTACCTAATCAAGTAGCTTATATGATGAGCCCAATACAACATATGAAATTAAACTGTTAGGTGATTGAGTTGGTGAGAAAGGGTGTTTTAGACTTGGTTTAGTTACTAATTGTAGATAAATTTAATAATGATGTAGAGTAATTTTAAGAGCAATGAAATTTAATAATTATGTAAAAGATGAATTAAAAAGAAAACTACATGAAAGTAATGAAAATTATAAGGCAATAGTAGATGTAACCAAAAGGCCAAAAGTATTTAAAGAAATATATTTGGTGATGGAGTAATGAGAAAGGAAATATTTTCTCAAAGAAATTAAAATAATATGAATGATAATAAAATTGGTTTGTGAAATATTTTGAAGAAGATAAATGATAATAATTATGAGGAAAATTTTCCATATAAATTTTATAATTCTCGAGTATTTAATATTTATATTGATTTTATAGAGAGGATAATGAAGGGGAAGAAGAATAAGAAGTCAATTAGAGGTAGTAGGTACCAAAGAAATATAAATAAAATATAGTGTAATTTTTGGACATGAAGACAATGCATAATAGGTAAGGTAGTTATATCAAGTATTCAATATAATGAAAAGTATTAGAAAAAAAAGATAACAATTTATTTCATAATATGAATTGAAGAATATGGACAAGGAAAATGGTAGATTTTTAATTAAAAAATTAACATGCACTAAATTGAATTCAAACAAAAATGAGCATGATATGGGAGCAAGATCATAAATATTGGTAAAGAAGATATTCTAGTTCAGTTGGTAAGACTACCAACTATCAAATAGGGGTATTCACAACACACCAAGTCTTGGAAAAGAGATATTTTATATGACAAGGTCTTAAACAACATATTATTGACATAAAAAGTAAATTTAGATATATATCTATGTTCCTCTTGAAATTTAATGCAAGTTAAAAAAATAGCATGTGATTTTGAGTTAGTATGCAAACATTCTGGCATCCATAAATTATAGAACTTTTCATGGTTATGAAACCACATGTGTAAGCAAGTGGCAATTATATAAATAAAATGATGGTTTTTCAATTTTATGTAGCACTTAAATAACCACCTTGGTTATTTTTAAATGTTAAGTGGTAGTTATGTAACAACCCCAATGGTTATTCAATGTTAAGTGATAATTTCCTAGCTACCTTGATGGTTTCTCCATGCGTAAGGTAATGGTTTTATCTATAAGTAATGTATAGGAAGTTTAAGGGATATAAAAGTGTTTTGGATTTAGTTTAAAACTCTTGGTATTATTTTTATAGACTAAGGGATGTTCATGTATATATATGAACCTATAGTGTTTATATAATTAAATCATGGATGGAATAATTGAGTGTCTAAGTGGATCCACTTAGTGTTGGTTTTATTCAAGATATTTGATCAAATGTGTGCAATAGATAATAGAGGAAGAAAATTGAGTGAATGGGAGATCTGTGAAGTTCATATGATGTGTTAAAATGAAGATAAATTATTAGTTGAGGAATATGTTATTGAGATAGATATGTTAAGTAGTATCTTTTATTGAAGAAGAAAGTCATACATTGAAGCATGTAGAGATTGTTACAAGTATACCATCCATTACATTGGTGTTATTATAATCCCAAGAATTAAAAAATGTTGTAAATTATATAATAAATTGGATATGAGGAAGCTAAATTCATTCTTGTTGGATTTTAAACACATTGAGTTTATCTAGGGTAATGTCTTGTGTATCTCTCTTTGATGTTGTGGTTGATTTCATTACTTTCATGTTTTCAATTTGTTAAAACTAGTCTAGCATTTCAAAAACTTGAAGGATCTCAAGAATAAATGAGAAAAAATATAGTACTTGTGCATAAAAGTTATATTAATTCATAATGGGTTTTTACATATATACAAGAACTTTAATTACAATCATGTATAGATTAATAACATGCCTAGGAATGTGGAGTGTATGCAATTTATGTAGCATGTGAAGGGTTTCATATTATTTTATGAGTTTTAGATGATAGTAATAAAGGCTATAATATATCTTAAAATATTATTTTTGATTTTTCCCAATGGAATATAACTTTGGTACAACAATTTATCTTGAAAGGATTAATGTTGGTGAATCTTAAAGTGGAATACCCACCTAGTTTAAATATTAAATAGGTATCATAGTAGGTTTTCCTTTTTCTTGAAAAGGTTTGTTAACATATTTCCACATTGTGTTATATATTCTTCTATGTTTTTTTATTGACAAGGAAGTGTATCTTTCTTGGTTGGAAAATTTCAAACATGGGTAAAGCTTTTAGGAGAGAAAGGCTTCAAGAGATTGAAAATACAAACCAAAAAATACAAGTAGAAAAAGTCAAATTAAGAAAGATGTTGAAATGCTTAGAATATTAGAATCAAGATTTGTTAGATATATTGATGAGACATTGATAATTTCTCATGGGAGTTATTTAGAAATTACAATATGAGTATCAAACCAAGGAAGAGATGTTGGAAAAGTTCCACAAATACAGTGAAGGTTTAAATGAGAAGAGTCTACCATATAAAGGAGACTATTATATACAAAAGATGCACAAATAATGACTGAGGCATGAAAATTAAGTACTTCACCATATTTTATTTCCTCCCATAAAGATCTAGATGCTTCCTTTGGTAAATTTTAGAAACATATTAATGGATTTGGCTCTAACTTGATAACCAAGATGCGTTATGATGGAAAAGGCCTTTGCATCAATGGATAAAGAATGAATAATCCCATAAAGGCTTAGGAAAGGCATAAATATGCAGGGTTTGGATATGTTTTTTTTAAAATAAGGAGTTGTACAATGCTCCAAGACAACTAAATCAAGGAGATCTTCCAAGGCAAAATATCCCATGTTGCTTGCTCTACAAAAACATATCATGCAATGTCATGGCATCATTTATTTTGTAAAATATAATGAAGAGTTTGATTCTATAAATAATGGGTAGGGATTTAATGAAGAATAAGGTATTATTTTACCACTTCAAAATTATAAATAATATTCTCCAAGAAGAGGATAAAAACTCCATGAATATGTAGATAACACATTGTCACTCCATGACCATGTGAGTAAATACAAACTAGAACATGAAAGGGAAAACCCTTTCAATAATAGTAAGAGAATAAAATAAGAGTGAAATGGATATAAAAATAGAGGTTAAAATCCTAAAATATAAGGTAAAACATTACCACATCATCATGTTTGCACATTGGGAAACTCAAGAATGTATGGAAAGAAGAAATCTTCATTTTTCCCCCTTAAATTAAGTAAAGTGTCCATGTAGCTCAAATTTATTAGTATACATGTCCATGTTATTTTTATGGAATGAATAACCATTTTATGTCCATATTTTAGAAGAATAAATCCAAAATTAAGAATCATAAGTACTTCAAGAGGAAGATTATAAGTTGTAAAAATAACTCTCCAAATCATAATGTGGAGAAGGGAAAAAAGGGCATGTTGTCCAATAAAATGGAAAAAAGTCATTAAACTCATTGCAATATGATTTGGAATTAGCACAAAAATGATTGGGAGCTTCATCCATAACTTCACCCAAAGAATTTCAAAGAGCATTCTAGGAAGGAATCGACATTTACAAGTAAGAGGGCAGTTTTTTCAACCACCCACAAACCAAGAAGTAGAATAATAGTAAGACCACTTAAATATAAGGAAGAATCCATGATGATGGATAAGCCCATATAGTAAAATAAATTATTATTTTAAAGAGGTAAGCATGGTAAGATATTAATCCTTAGAAGTTTTTTTACAAAATTTAGATTTTGCTATGCATATAATAGAAACAACATTCAAGGTGAAAACCATCATGAGGGAGTATCCCATAAAGGATTATTCATCACAATTTCAAGTGAATAATGGTAATCATATATTATTAATTTTATTCAATATGTGTTGCATTTTTTTATGTAAACTTTTAGTTTGAATATATGGTCAAATTTGTAAATAGAATTATTTGTTTCAATCCATGTATGTTGCATTGGTGAATTGTAAGCCCCAAGATAAGGGAAAATTTTAAGTGTGATGATTTTTTTTAACACCACCTATATGATTAAATATGTTCTATTAACATTTTTAAATAAATGTGATTTCAAAGGAGGATATTTTATAATCATCTCCTTATAGAGAGCTTCACAATATCCTACAAGCATGTGTATCACAAAAAAATGGGCTAATAAGAATGGCCAAGAGGAAGACATGGAGACAAAAGAGTGAAATAAGGTCAATTTTCAAAGATTAGAATGAATCATTTATAAATTTTTCTCTTGGGTATTATTATTTCATACTTGGGTAGTCACTCTCCAGGATAGAGGAATAAGGTACAGTCCAAGAGGATGATAAAATTGGTATCCTATTTGAGAAGATAAAATGAGAATCCTTATTTTTTTAGTAGAGATATTTTGTGAAACCAAAATAATTGAAATTTCATGTATTTGATAAAAAATTGGATCAATAAGAGCATCCAATTTAGTTGGTAAGACTATCAACTATGAAACAAGGGGTATTCACAATAGGGAAAATCTTAAAATGATTTTAAATAGAAAATGGTTGGCATAAAAATTAATTTTAGAGTACATATTTAGGTTCCACTTAAAAAATTATGTTTGTCATAAAATATGCATGTGATTTGGATTTCATATAAAAAAATTATGGCCTTTTAAAATTAAAATAATTTCCATGGTTCTGAAAAGACTAATTTAAACATGGAACGGTTACTCAACCACCTCAATGGTTTTACAATGTTAATTGGTAGTCATGTAACCACCCGTGTGGATTTGAAACATGCAATTTTTTATTATACAACCACCCCATTATATCTTAGGAGTCCTAATAGAACATGAATTTTGATTAGTTCCTTTTTAGTGAATATAATTAAAATCTATCCATAACAATACAACGAAGCTAAACACCTAAGAACTAGGGGAAGCATAACATAATGAACAAGACCACAAATTAGGGAGTAAAACACATAAGAATTTTACCTCCCTTGTCCAAATTTATGTCCACTCATTCACATAATATACGTTCATGATTGATCTATGGAATTAGATACTTATATCAATACTTATCCATGTTGGTATCACTTCTCCAATAGCCACTTGTGGCTTTACTACGCTTGGATTGGCTTGGGGTGAAGCTTGGTATCAAATGGGAATTATAACATTACCTTGATGGAATCTTGATGACATTCCTACACAATAACCTTACACACAAATTCTTGTTTGGGTAGAGTGAGGGCACTTGTATTTATAGGTCTTAAAACTAACTCTAACCCTAAGGAGGTTAGGTTTAGTTCTAACTTTGGCTGAGTCTAAAATAACCTAGGTTGAGTCCAGCTAACCCTGGGTTGGATCAAAACACTCACTAAGTCTTGAAAACTCATTTTCATATATTTATGAGCCATGAAAACTCACTTTATATAATTATGAGGTTGTGACTCACCTTTTTAGAATTTTAGGAATTAATAAATCACTTTATTAGCTCCCTTGACTTTGACTTCATATTTGGCAAAAAATTCCTTTTTAAATAAATGAAATTCATTAATTCACCTTGGATTTTTTAATTAAGAAATTTAATTGAGATTTTTTTCTTTAATTAATCTTACTTAGTGATTTTTGGATTTTTGGAAATTATTTTAAATGTTTTGAATTAATAGCTCGATAGGCTAAAAATGTCAAATTAATAGGTCATAATTTGACTAGGGTTAAAATCAAACTAGGTTATTGGTGAATATAGGGTAATACCTTAATTAAGAAAGCTTTGACACATTTTTGAGAAATTAAATCCCTTACTCAAATAAATTTAGGCAATTCAAGTGATTTTTAAGCTTAAATTACATCATTTATTATAAATTGATCTAAATCATAGTTTAGACATGAAAGTGGCCAAAATTGAGTGTCTACAATTTGACCCTATTTAAGAAAGTGTTGCAAGACACAAGCAAAGTAACATATGTTCAAATAATTAAAAATTCATTAATCCAAATAGTTCACACCCCAAATGGTAGTCAATTAGCCCTTGATGCCCCATCGAGGGAATAAGTGACAACATAAAATCATCGAACTCTCCCTCAAAATGAATAAAATGGCATAATCTAGTGGAAATAAGGGTAGAATTACTTATTTTCCTAAAAGTAGTTATAATCAGTAATGGCAGTTGAGTTACTAATTTTCTCAAAGGTGGTTATGATCAATAATGAAGGGTGGGATATGAAACACCGATTTTCCCAAAGGTGGTTATAATCAGTGGTAGAATGTGAGACACCAATTTTACAAAATATGTTTATGATCAGTGATGGGTAGTAACATGCTAATTTTACCAAATGTAATTTTAATCAATGGCATTGTTATTTACCTTGATATGGCAGGGGGAGCAAGAAAACAATGATTTACCCAAAGGCAATTATAATCATTAAATTGGTTGATAAAGAATGATTTTACCAAAGGTGGTTATAATAATTTATATATTTAATAATGTGACTTAAAGGAGTTTAACCCAAAAAGGAAATATATATCATTAATTGGTCAAAAAATAATTTGTTACATCTGGGCAAATTGGCAAGGGGAGTGCATGCAATAAAATCTATAAAACTGATTCATGATGAGTTGGCAAAGAGTAATAACACATTTCTAGCCTATGTTTGAGTACAACGATAGACATTTAAACAAACATGGGGTATAGGTAGATTTTTTTTTTTTTAAACAAGTCTCAGAAGAGACCCAAAAAGATAGTCTAGTTACAATACGATCAAAAAATAAGGTTTGTAGGAGTAAATTGCATGCAAAATAGACCATGAATGTGAAAAATATACTTTATGGAGCATGATGAATGAACTATAGGCCTTGGGGGGTAAAATTTCAAAATTATATATATATATATATATATATATATATATATATATATATATATATATATATATATTCACCCCTGGGGTGAAAAACAATTCATTTGAACCCTAGCCATTTGAATTTTTGAGCTTTGGTTTTATGCATGAGTGAGCTGAGAAAATGGAACATAGAGGAGTCTGACATCACATTTTTGACTGATTGAGGGAACATGTATGATCAACACATGGGCCACTGGTGAGTAGTCCCAACTTTGTCATTAATGTCCCTTTTAAGGCATTTATTACTAGGATTAGGTCAAAAATGGCAAAGTCATCATTTGCATTTTAGGTAAAATGGTAGATTCACCAAGGAAAATGGTGACTTCATATGAAGTCATAATTATTAAAAATAAGAGAATCACCTAAAGTGATTATAAACCTCCAAAGTGTTGATTTCACCTATTTTAAGGTAAATTCACCATTTTTGTGAAAACAAAAATAGTGATTTTGCCTAAAAAGGTGCAAAATAACTAAAATAGAGACTTTATCATTCAGGAAAGTGATGAATTCACCTTAAAAGCCAAAAAAACTATCTTAGGGACCCAATAAGGATTGAACCTCTAGGAAAGAGGAGTAAATAGGCCTAATAGGCTAGGCATAAGATCAAGTAGTAGTATAGAGTTAGGTAGATGCTAATCTATCTATGATTGTAGGAGTGACTAGTTATTTTAACTAATCAGGAGTGTCATTCCCACTGATTGTACACCCCATAGATATGTATGGTGGGATGTTTATATGTTTATAAGACCTATATTTAAATTATATGTAAATGATGCCATTTATCTATGTAAATTGAGTTTATTTGAGTGCATTGGTAGAGTATTGGCATAGTGAGACCTTAACTTTTCACCTACCAACTTGAGAGGCAATAGTCAGACTTGAAGATAAAAAGTGTATCATCAAGTTATAGATGTGAGGATGAAGGCTATTTTGGACACCTATAGCATAGTATCAGGTTATACTAGATGATTTGGTAAACTATCAAGGCATTCCCACGGATTATGGGAAGGTAGATCTAGATTTGATAGAGATATACATTGATATTCATCCTGATGACCTAGCTCCTAATAATACTTTAATGCCAACACTTATTAATAAGGAGGTCATAATTTTGATGGATATTATCAATGGAATCTTGCTTCCTGATAAGAGTAACCATTATTTTCACATCAGCCTCAAAGGCATAGTTCACAACATGCTAGATGAGGTGACATATTTTGCATGGAGGCTAAATATCCTAGTGAAAATATACAGAGATCTCCATATGGTGGCTTATCATGGAGGATGTATCATTGGGGCATCCACTCTACTATTTTTTTATGGATAGTAGCATATTTTCATTGCATGACCAGTGGGTTAGTGATAGGTTTAGGACCCTAAAGAGCCATTGACATATGGATAGGCATAGACTAGGGTAGAGTGGCAAAGACATAAGGGAGATATTTATTTATACCCTTACATGTTTGATGAGATCACTCCTCAATTGTTCATCTAGAGGCCATATCTGACTTATTAGTTATAGTGGTTTAGAGATGGTTGGTACACCACATATATGACTACCATGTGTTTTATGATAGACAAGAAATCTCACATCATCAAGGAGTACCACCATGATTATGTACTCTAATAATTTAGATTCACATAGGATGTGCCATAGGGGCCTAAGTGGTTTACCCACATCACTAGAGAAATCATCTAGGACACCCTAGTTATTCAAAGGAGTGTAACCACTAATAGTTATCTCAGTGTTCCATGAGTTTCTTGAGCTTATGTAAGAGGAGTGACAGATGCAAGGGGTTACTCCTACGCACATTCACTATTGGGTATAGGTGTTCCATTTGACGCTTACAGTTCCAAGTTAGGAAAGTGGATAGAGGTGTATGGACATAGATGAGATGGAGGCCAAGACATCTAGGAATAGTGGTATCACTTGGAAGAGTATTGGAGGTGAGGAGGGTGAGAATGATGATGACAATGGATATGATGGTGGGGACAACAGGGGAGATGATGGAAGACATGAATATGGGGATGATGGAAATAAAAATGGCCTATCTATGATGGTCCTAAACTCTATCATAGTAGGTATTATAGGAACATAGGTCGATCTACACTAGACAAGACCTTATGGTATAGCTAGGGTAAGTTAGGATGTAGGTATGTTTAAAGAAGAGGTCACCATTAGGGTGGGGGAGATCGAAGGTCTATAGTGGTGAGTGGATAACTTTTAGAGTACTCTAGACATCTGTGATGATGATATGACTCACCTTCCATAGATTATTACTCAGTTTAAGGTTGAGGTAGATAGGATGGTCTAGGTATAGGCCCAAATTACTGTAGAGAGGGACTAGGTGATTTTTTGCAAATACTAGGAAATGCCATATGTTCAGAAGATCTAGTAAGAGTGGAATGAGGCTTAGAGAGCTAGTATTCAAGTAGGGTTTTCCCAAATGATTCTTGAGAGCATTTAGGGTAAGGATGAGGCCTCATACTATCATAGGGATTATAAGACTACAGTTCCTAAGGACCAGTAGGTTGTTTCATTTGATGTCTAGGATTCTCATAGAGTAGTTAGTAGATCTGGTCAGTCTCAGACTAAGACCCATGTTACAAGGGATTCATAGCATTCAGTTTATTAGCCACACCCACCACCACCAAGACCACCAAGGCCACTTTTAGCTATAAGTCCCATGGATACATAGAGCTACAATTGATCATTGATATTTTTTGGAATTTGGTATTTTGGTACATTGTACTCATTATATCGATGCATTGATGTATTTTGAGACACCATTTTGATATGTATATATATTGGATGTATGACATTTTACATATAGTGACAGTCATTTTTGGGTCCTTCGAGGTCAGATGTGCATGTACATATATATATGTGTATATATATATATATGTATATATATATGTGTGTGTGTGTGTGTGTGTGTGTGTGTATATATATGTGTGTGTGTGTGTGTGTGTATATATATATGTGTGTGTGTGTGTGTGTGTGTGTGTGTATATATATATATATATATACATACACACACACACACACACACACACATATGATGCCATGTTTATATCATGTTTAGCATTGTTGATGTTTATGCTCATGTATTTATTTCATTTACTACTTATGCCATGTTTATGAGATGTTGATATATTATTATCTGCTTATGTTATATGACTGATATGTTTTTTTGTTTAGAGATACATGTCTATATAAACACATAATAAATCATATTTATTCTGGTTATTACTCATGGATTTACGCATGTGTTTGAGTATTTGTATAATTTTGATCTCAGAGAAGTACTACCATTACATTGATCTGATAGTCTTTATATACCTAATTTTTATTGTAGCATATGATATTATGAATTATAGTTATGAAAAACCATAATGATATATATACCCTAATCATGGAAAAATTAGGTTAAATATAAATATAAACAACCTATGAATAAGATATAATTAATTAAATCCCAACTGTAAATATAATACAATTAAACCAAGTGTAGGACTAAAATACAAACATTCACAACCTATGTACAAGATATGGATAATCAAGCCTCAAGTGAAAATAAAATGTAATATCCCTATGACAACCAAGAAACAAAAAGGAAAAAAGGAAACAAATAAATAAATGAAATGAAAAAAATGGAATAAACACAATAGATAAACAACCAAAATAAACAAACAAATGCAGACAAATAAAATAAACAAAATAAATAAAACAAATATAAACACATAGACAAACAAAACAAATAAACAAAATAAATAAATAAAATAAACTATACAAACAAAATGTTAACTATATAAACAAAATAAATAAAATAAAATAAGACTAAACAAACACCAATATAAAAATAATGTTAGTCACAAAGTTAACACAAATAGAATATAAATTATTTGTGAATTTGTAATAGAGGTGTTACTCTTGGTGACATGGTGATCCCTAGGATAGGTAGCAATTACATAGGTTAAAAAACATAAGAACAAATGGCACAAGGTTGCCTCTAGGCTATCTAGGGAGATAACAACAAAGAGTACAATTGCAAATAGTTGCCCCTAGGAAATAGTGAGAAATAACACAAACAAGATGGCAAACATTTCTCCTAGTCTATAGTTGACAATGACAAAAACAAACAAAATGGGGGGAATAGAAGAAAATAAAGGGGTATCTGAGCTGACTTTAGATGCACTACACAATTGCATGCTACCTATATAGTTCCATGGACATAAGATATAACGGGAACTTCAAGCTAAATGTAATTTTTCCAAGATATGAGATATAAGAAAAATGATGATAGGAAAACATGATTGACTTGTAGAGTAATATGGGAATGGTATCATAAAATGGAGAGTGCACAGGAAAAGAGTGGGTTGATGCTCATAGTCATGAAAATTTCAACACAAAAAAAAATCACACAAGCACGAGAGCATGGTTTAGGATAAAACCACACTAAAAGATAAGATATGAGTATCTACTAATGAAATAAAATAGTAATTCATAGTGTCTACTACATCTATGGCTTGGAATGAGAATGAACTTGTAAAACAACAAGAGTGTAGGCTGATGTCTCTCATAAAATGGTGAGAGTGTACTAATAAAATAGATTATAAAATGGTGAGAGCATACTGTTGACCATTTTTTGCCCAACAGGCCAAAAACTGGTCCCCTTCTTCCCTTACTATTCTAGGCCAATTCATTTTTTGATTTTGCGCAAGTCTAGGAATTTCTACAAACTCTACAGGTCTATTTCTACGAACTCTTTAGGTCCATTTCTATAAACTCTACAAGTCCATTTCTACAGACTCTATAGGTCCATTTCTATAGACTCTGCAGGTCCATTTCTACAGACTCTATAGGTCCATTTCTATGGACTTTGTAGGTTCATTTCTATGGACTCTACAGGTCCATTTCTATAAACTCTGCAGGTCCATTTCTACAGACTCTGTAGAGCTTGGATTTATAATGACTCTGCAAATTAGTCTTTTGGTGCATGAAGAATCAGTTCAGATAGTGCTGGGTTTTACAAGGCTTCTTCAGGCTCTTGTCTAAATAAATTCACAAGGAAGGTTGGCATCGTTGAACCATTGAACCAATTCAATGCCTTGGTTCAATCAAAAAGTTCATCGCTCGAGTTCAATGCAAAGTTCAACATATGAGTTCAATGGTTTTAGTTCATCTCTTTGGTTCAAAGCTCAAGTTCATCAGCTCAGTTCAATCACTTAGTTCAATGCAAAGTTCATCGGCCTTAGTTCATTTCAGTTGGTTCAATGCTTCGGCTTGGTTTAATGCTTTGGTTCAATCACTTCAGTTTAATCAGATGGTTCAATCACTCGATTCATCAGATGGTTCAACGCATTGGTTCAATGCTCAGTTCAAAGCCTCAGTTCAACAAATGTTTGAACCATTGAACCAGTTCAATGGATTGGTTCAATGGTTGGTTCAAAGGAGTGGTTCAATGGGAAAAGTTCAAAGGTTTGTTTTTCAACGGCACAGTTCAAAAAAATGGCGCGCAGTGTTGAACCGTTGAACCATTTTTGGTTCAATTAGTCGGTTCAACAGCTTGGTTCAAGGGAGTGTCCTAAAATCTAAAGGGAAAGTGCCCTTGCAGAGGGTAGTTCTGGGTCAAAGAGCCCTTGCGGAGGGTAGGAAACACTTCAAAGGAAAGAAAGCTGTAAAGGGTAGGTTTTTCAAAATTTTGTTTAAGTCATAGTTCCTTTGAACAAAAAGTTTGAAGGAGTTCAGAAAAGGCTGCAAGTAAAAAATCTTGAAGAAAGACTAAGGCAGTGAATTCTTTCAGACTTTTTGTTCGAAGGAATTCCTTTAGATAAAAAGTCTGAAGAAATTTGGAAAAAACCCATGGGAGAAGCTCAAAGCAAAAAACCTACAAAAAATCCTGTGAAAAAGGAAAAAGCCCACAGAAGAAGGCCCAAAGGAATTTGTCAAGGATGGTGACATCCTAGAAGCTGTCAATTTTAAGGAGATAGACTAGCCATTGGGTATTCAAATGGAGTGACGACTATGCAGATGTCAAATTTAAGACAGTAAAATAGTCATTTACTTTTAAAATGCTTGCACGCCAACCATAGAAAGAGCCCAAGGAATGCAGTGACACACCAGAGGATCACCCCTGAGGGCTGAAGGAGCAGAAGAGACAAAGCAGTCTAGAGTGGCAAATAAGAGGTGAGTTATTGCCAGGTGGTCATCAAACAATGAAAATAGTGAGTGGCACACCCTGCTTTACATTTATGAGGGGACAAACCATAGTCTATTTGTATAAAAGAGGTGCATCCCATGTTTTTTATATTAATGCTTGAACACCAAAGTCAAATTCAATGATTATAAAACATGTTTCCAGCAGGCCTCTTCTAGAAGAATGACATCAGAAATAATGACTTCCTCTTCTCAATGTTTTCAGCACACATGGGCCAGCTTGTCAAAGAAGGTACCAAGTTCTCTTCCTCTTTCTATATATTATAAATTTCTCATTTGAGAAAAGATCCACTCTCTTAGCCTTAAGGCAAAAATCTGCCCAAAAATCTCTTAGGCTTTTAAGGCAGAGCTCTACCAATTTTTACCTTGAATCAGGACTTAACATTTTTACCTCTATCTGGACTTGCACTTTAAAGTATTTATCTGTGTTCTTCTTTTGTGTTTAGTCATTGTCTTTCATGCTTCTCATAGATCGATTACAACATGTTTAGTGCATTGTGAAGTCTCTTTTCTACAGGTCTGCCAGAAGTGTTCCTAGGGGAGTGTAGGTGCCTGTGAATAGGCTGCCATCAGTGTGTCTAAGGACACCTCTAGTAGTTTCTTCCTCCTTGTATTTCCACGGACCCCTAGCTAACTGGTGCAAAAAAAATTTCCACTTCAGATGAAGTGTATGGGCACTTATTTTTGGTGAAAAGTGTATATTCAGGCTGGGTGGGTCACATTTTTTGGTGTATCACCTTTTCACTTTTAGGCTTAGAATCTATTTTCAGCATCTCTCTCTCTCTCTCTTTTCATCCCCACCCTTTTTCATTTTATTTGTTAGCAGTAGGAGAAACCAGGGCCTAAAAGATACATCAAAGGGAGCTAGCCCTTATCTGGAGATTCTCCCTTCCAGCTTCACCCATCCCACAGGCAAGAGGGGAGTTTCCATTGTTGTGTATGGAAGGGCGGGAGCTAGGCGTCTTGCCCTAGGTGCAATCCACTGTGTCAACACGTAAAAACATAAATTTATCATAAAATGATGATAGCGTAATAAAAGCTAAGTGATCATTAGTATATCAATTTGGAATGAAAAATGTCTATAGAAGTGACTCAAAAAATGGAAAAAGTGTTGGATAAAGCCAATAAATAGGGGGAAACTAAGTGACAAGTTATTACTTGTGAAATAGTTCTAGGACAAATAATCCTTAAAACAAATAAGTGGCCACAAAAGTGAAAAATGATAATAAAATGATGAAAAAATGGTGACAACCAAGCTAACCTGAGATACCCCATGTATCCAAGTTTTACCTATATAATCCATGTAGAACTTAGGCTAATGTAGTTCTCCCAAAAATGGGAGGGAAAAGGCCAAGGTGGCCTAGAAATGAAGCTAGATAGGTAAGATAGTCCATCCTAGAAACTTTTTATGGATTTATATCTCACATGGAAAATGTAGGACAATTTTCATGATTTTGTAATTTTTAGTATTTTCCTAGGTCTTTTCAAATGTTTAACGGTTTTGAAGTGTTTCAAATGTTTTTGAAATTTTCTAGGCATCTAAACTCAATGGAGAAATGAAAATGGTGAGAGCATTGACTTAGGGTAATGGTAAGATGGTGAGAGCATTCAAACAAGAGTGGATGAGCTAACCTCAAAAAACATTGAGCACTACCTACATAGTCAAAAAGGACCTCAAGACACTATAGTTATACATACAGTGGTGAAATCATGGAAATGGTTTCCAATGCTTTGGTGTAGTCAGTATCTCAACTCAATGGAGAATTATGAGATAGAATATGGTCCAAACTCGTAAAACATCAAGAGAATTAAAATATAATTTGATCACAAAATGGAAAGAGCATGGAAAATGGGTGATTGAATTAACCTCAATGTAAATTGAGTGTTGCATACATAGTCCCATGGGACCTCAAGTCACTGTATTTCCACCTACATAAAAGGCATCTGACTGAGTACCAACAAGTTTAGGTATAATTAAATGTCAATGTATGGCAATAGTGATGTAAAAGTGATATGGAAAGGCATGGTAAAGGGGTTATTCCTAATTTTACCAAAGGTGGTTATAATTAAGAAAAAATGACAAGGGTTGGTGATAATAATTTTCTCATGGGTGGTTATAATTAGTATCATGAGCAATAAAAAGTAACAATAAATGAAGGATGTAATTTCTAGGACCCCTATCATATCAATTTCATAAACTACCATTCAAAAGTATGATTTTGAATTGACTATTGGAACTACATCTATTATCAACCATTGAACATGCTTGAAGTACAAATGAATCAAAACCAAGACCAAACATTATAGGTGGGTTTTAGGTAAAAATAACTCACTAGAAATAGGCTAAGGTATAGTGTGAATGGTATAGGGTATGGTATAAATAATGGGTATAATGTGGCACAACTTAAACGATATTTATAGACAATAATTCAAGTCCCTCAAGCGTAAAAATGTTTGAGGTGTATTATGTTCATTAGTTCATCAAGTTCATCTCTTTTTAGTGTGATGAGTCTGTATGATCCAAAATCATAGTAAACAATAACTACATAAGGCCCTAACTAGTTAGGTTGAAACTTTATTTTCTTCTTTGTCTCAAAATTGACATTCTTCTAATTTTATTTTAATACAAGGTCATCAAGATTGAGTTCTTGATGCTTAATTCACTTATTTTATTAGCATCATAATCTATTATAATAAGTGTGAAATTTATTCAAGGTGTCCATGCATTTTCCATCAAGTAATTATAGATCCTACAAGCAAGCTACTAAGTATTCCTCATCATCAATGATATGTTGTAGTGAAATCCAGAGAGAAGGCAACTCGACCTCAACAGGAAGAATAGCCTCTATGTTGTAAATAAGAAAATAAGGAGTAATTCCTATTGGAGTACATAATGTTTTATGGTAAGCCTAGAGGGTGTTGAAAAACTACAAGGGCTACTTATGACCAACATCATTGATAATCTTCTTTAGAATATTGAAAATGGTATTGTTAGAAGCCTTATCTTGGTTGTTGTCTTACAAGTAATAGGAGGTAGATAAATGTTGTTTGATATGGTATTGGGTACAAAATGATTTCACATAATTGTTTTCAAATGATCCATAATTATCATATATAATGTTGGAGGGTATACCATAATGGAAATGAGATGGTTGAATATGAATTTGGATATCTACTTACCAGTTACATAAATGAGGGGAATGGATTCCACCTATTTAGTGAAATACTTGTTATCCATTAGGATATGTTTATAGCTATCTGATAAGATAGGATTTATCTTGACTATGAGGTTGATTCCCCATGTTGAAAATGTCTATGGTGTTGTTAGTGGTTTGAGTGTGTTGGTTAGAGCATGAATAAGATTAGCATGCTTCTAGCATTTTACACACGTCTTCATATATGTAATTGTGTCTATTTCCATATTCATCTAGTAATAATTGGTACGTAGTAGCTGTATGCAATCAAAAAAGCATCATGTCTATAAATAAATCCTAGCTTAGAGAAAATAGAGCATACCTACACTTCTAATTGGGAATATATTTATTAAGCAGAAGCATGACCATATAGGAATCCACTAGACCCGATTATGGGAGCACTTATCATAATACACTATGCTAAGGAGGGTTCCAAAGCCTCCAGTCTAACACAATCATGCAATAACCCTAAAGGGTCCCTAGGTTTAAACATTTCACCTATTCTTATAATAAAAAAGTAAATCTAATCCAATGCTCATCACAGCTTGTGGCACAACATTAGGGTTAGAAATAATCAAAACATGTATAAGAGAATCTCAATTAATCGAAGTATGAGTAAGACCCTAATACATGGAATATGAAGAGTAATATTATTATAAACCAATACTTATGCTACTTCTATCTACTAAAGAGAGAAAAAAATTAGATAATACTTACTTGAATGTGAACCCATCGAGACTCAATCTCTCCCTTGGCCAAAGGGGCTTTGCAAGAGGTCTTGTGGTTTGTAAGGATCACTAAGAAAGGCCAAGGGAGAGATTGATTCTCGATGGCCAAAGCATCCAAGACTTTTAACTCTATAAATGATGAACCCTAAGAATGGCCAAAGCATCCAAGACTTATCCACAAGACTAGATTCTCTAAGTAGAAACCCTAACATAAGACTCCTCAGGTAGAATGATTGAAGAGTAGATTTTAAATAAGTGTGAGTGAATAATAAATCTTGATTGTATATTGAAATAATGACAAAATGATATTTTATTTATGGGTGGATATTTCCCTAAACCCTTCCAAAAATGTCAGTCGATAGGGTCGACCTAGTTGGCCCTGTACAATTTTAGTCAATTATTCACTAGGTCCCAAGCTAGGTTGGCCAAAGGCCAAAATAAATCATAAATGAAAATCACCCAGAATTGTACATGGTCAACCTAGTTGACCTAGTACATCTGATTGACAAAAAGGTACTAAGGTGAGGAAAAGAGGGATGGAAAGAGGAAAAAGATTAGATAAGTGTGAAAGTAAGGAAAAATAACTTAGGGAATGGTTTTAGGAGTTGGTTAGATTTCTAATAAGTGGAAATAAGGGAAAAAATTCTATGAAGCACCAATAGTATGCCCACCACCTTCTTAGTGCACCCCTTAGGGCATGCACTCAGAGAGATTAAGTTTTGATGGGTTCCTATAAGATGTAAAGCATCAATATTTGATAAAAGTTGAAAATATTATGTGTATATATATGCCACAATCGAAGCTCATCATGTTTTACTAAGGTGAAATAGGGTATGCTGCTTTGATAAATAACTTAAGAACACATAACGCTAATGCTAAAAAAATTTATAGTATTTTAAAGCAAAAATAACTAAAAGTAAGTGACTAAAAAGGAAATAAATGGAAAGTAAATGACTAAAAAGGGAAATAACTAAAAACTAAATGACTAAAAAGTAAATGTGATGTGTACCTTGACTTACCTTTATTTCTATATGATTATCTATTATGTTGTTAGTTTTGATTATGTAGGCTACATAGACTACTTTCGACAAACCCAAGAATATAAAACTAAAGAGCAAAAACAAACAAATGTAGGAAAGACAAGATAACTAGTGCTATGAGGATGGGACATACTTGGGAATTTGGAAAGATGGGGTGATAGGTGTTATGTTAAACTAAATGACTAATTAAAAAAAAAGAGTAAATTGAGTAACTGAAAATCCAAGGCTACGAAAGATCGAAACACTCAAACAACTAAACCTCAAGTAAGAAGGCAAACTCACCAATTCAAACTAAAGATACATGTCAAAATAGATGGTAATCAAACAACAATGTAAAATAAGAAACGAAATGGTAAAAAAACATTGATGAGTGAGTAGTAACAATCCTTATCTAACTCAGTATTGAAAAAATGTGTGTAAAAAGGGAAAACAACATTCCTAAGTTGGAAGTAACAAACCAACCTCACTCAATAATGGAAAAAAGATACAAACTCATGTGCTTGTAATAGCAGGATATTAAAAAAAATGAAAAATAGTAAAAGGAAAGTGAATCAAGTCTAGGAATGTAATTTATATGGTGTAAAGAAATTAATCCATAGTTTCTCAAACTTCTTGTTGTGCTCTAAGGATAAAAAAATTTGAAACAAAGTAGTGCTATCATTTTTTTAAGAGGTGAAGAAGAAAGAATTAGAGAAGAGGGAAAATATATTTGGAATCATAATTTGCCTATCAAGGGGGGAAATGAAATGGGTGGAGGGGAGAATGAAGGAAAAACCAAGGTAGAGGAAACCTTTATCAAAGTCAAGGCACTCAAATTAGGTTTGTCAAAATAAGAGGAATTTTGACCTTAAGGACTCTAAAGAACTTCTCTTAGCTACACAAGTCTTAGATCAACAAATGAAGTATATATATCATCTCATGAAGGCTATATGCATAAAAATTAAAATAAACCTACCTCCCATAATGTATTCCCCATTCCTTAAGACACCTTACAGATCCATCAGTTTACTATGAAGATTGGTTACTTATGTGAGAAAATAGGTAACATCATAGAGTTTTTTGAAATCTCCTATTCCAATCTACTAGCCTACCACACCCTAATGGACCTTGGCTCTATGTGAGGCGAGATGTGGAGTTTGTGATTCGATTAGAGATAGGAGAGGTGCTTGTAATCATGTATTTTGATGTGATTTTGACTTTTGAGATTTGTATGTTGCCTTTTATATATCATTTCCTTTTGTTTCAAATGATTTGGATTTTATGTATTTGAAAAACCAAAAATGGGTGCTAAAGATGACTTTCATTTGAATACTTGGTACTTGGTTTCTAAGAGGGATAACTTCAAAGAGCATGGTGTCTAAGAGTCTCATAAATCTAGGTGAAATAAAAGTGCTATCTTGACTTTGACTTTATTTTATCCAATGTGGAGGGAAAGGAAAGGAAATCAAGAGGAATAACACATGGAATAATTTGAATTGCTTCAAATAGTAAAAACAATGTGAAAAAAGGATATAATGATAGGAAAGTGTGATTCATTATCATAAGAATGAGGGAAGTGGAGGAAAACATGCTAACATAGATTGTTATGCAAATTTTATCTATCAAAAGAAACAAAAGCTAAAGCTAAGATCAAGGATCAAAAACATATTCTTATAAAAGGAATGATAGGATGGTAATTTTATGAGGAAGGCCAGGTAATATCCATGGTCATACACTGTAATTCATACAAGAGAAACCCATGAGGGTGCCAAAAAACATGAAAAATAAATGAGAAGAAGATGGTATTTCATGAGGAAGACTGGGTCCTATCTATTTTTTTACAATAAAACTCATAAAAAAAACTCCAAGGGGTGTCAAAATAAATGTAAAAAGAATAAAGATAAAGAAGACTATGGTACATCATGAGGAAGACCAGGTCCTATCTACAATTTTACAATGCAATTCATGAGAGAAAAGGGAAACCAAAATACCAAAAAAGAAGGACTAAAGGTTTGTGAAAAAGAGGTAATTTCTATAGAGAGAGAGATCAATATAAGTAACCTAAAAAAATATTAGATAAGTATACGTAGAAATCATGAAAATAAGGAAATGTTTAGGCAAAATACTTTTTGATGAATTGTGCATTGGTGGCTTGAAAACATGGCCTTCATTGGTTTGAAGGTGGTAGGTGCTTGGACTAAGAATATCTTTGCCTAAATATGAGCCCCACCATTTTTTGGTATATTTATCATATATGTAGTCTAATTTAAGGTCACCAACATTAAAAGTGCAAATTTTTACAATTTTTTACAAATTTGGTATGTTGTTTGGCAATATGATCTTTGTATTGGTTGTTATGTTGTAAAGTAGAAAGAATATGTTAATTAAGGAGATAAAGGGCATGAATATGATATTCACATAATTATTCATTAGGAATAATGCCATGAAGAGATAAATAGAGAGAGGGAAGCTCAATTTCTAATGGGAGAACTGACTCAGAACCATAAACTAGAGAGAGTGGCATTACCCTAGAAGCAGTACGTATGCTAGTCCAATAGGCCCAAAGACTAGGTTAAAGATGAAGATGCCAATCTATGAAAGTTTCATGAATTTTATTTTGGAGGATTGTTTTTATAATTTTTTAGTGGCCTCAACTTTACCATTGCATTATGGATAATAAGGTGTAGAAAATTTGTGATTGATTTTGAGTTTAACACAAAGTTGCTTAACATGTTTATTTTTGAAATTACCACCATTGTCAAAAATGATGGTGTGGGGAACACCAAAATGGAAAATGATTTTATTAATAATAAATTTATAAATGGTAGGACCAGTGACATTAACAAGGGGCAATGCTTCAACCCACTTAGTAAAGTATTTGGTAGAGGTGATGATAAAAACATGCCCTTTTTGGGAGTGAGGTAATTTTATAATGAGATAAAATCCCCATGTGGAAAATGGCCAAGGAGATTCAATAGTTTTAAGTTTAGATGGAGGTGAATGAACTACATCATCATGAATTTGACAAGGAGTACACTTTTTAGTGAATTTAATTGCATCTTTTCAAGAGTAGGCCAAAAGTAACCCATTCATAGGTATTTGCATGTTGTAGTATGTATGGAACACTGACCACCATAAATTCCCCCATGTGATTATTTAATAAAAGTATGAACCTCATCTTGCATAAAATAATGGAACAAGGTCCCTTCAACATTACAATAATAAAGGATGTTGTGTTGAAATGCATATTTAAAAGCTTGTTTAAGAATGTGAATATTTTCATGAGTATAAGTTAGGATGATAAGTTTGATGTTACAAGAATTAAATAATGTATTTATACCATGAGATTTTTTGAATGGTAATAGCCTTGATGTGGTAGATAAGTGAATCTAGTGGTTGAGTAGAAGATGAAGATTTTCTAATCTGGATAAGAAAAGTAGGATCAGAAAGAACTTGGTGGGGATGAGAGAGAGATGCTAAAAAATCAAGAGAATAAATAATGGAATTTTGATCTCTAGGAATAATATCAATAGTGAAAGAGGTGAAATCCTTACCAAGAGTGGTTACAATTTGATGATAGGTAATGAGATTTTCACTTTTACATTGGTAATCACCATTGACTTGGTAGCAAATAAGCTAAGAATCACCTAAATCATATAGGTATTAAATGTGTAAGTCAAGATCAACTCACATGCCTAATATTAGATCTTTTTACTTAGACATATTGTTGGTGACATCAAATTTGAAGCAAAAATCTAAAGGAATGATTTTTCCAAGAGGACTGGTAAGAATGTAACCTGCCCTAGCTCCCTGAAAGCATTTAGCTGTTAGAGGTATAATCACTAAGAGGGAGGTGAATCAATGATGAAAGATAATCCAATTCAATTCTCAACTATTAATTATTTATCATACACCAACTTTATCAAGCAACATAAACATGAAATCACATACATCCAAAGCATACATAAGAGTATGCATCACATGAACACATCATATATGTGAAAACCCATCATGGGAGATAAAACCCATTAAATCCTATAAGATGGACTACATTCCTATAAAAAAAGATCCAAAATTTAGACCAACACCAACTGATTAAGTAACACCCATCCCTTATTTTAGTGAGACACCAATCCCATAAAGAGTTATTGCCCTTGTCTAGTTGAGCACCCAAAACAACTGGCCATTTAGCAAGATTTACCTTGCAAGGAGGAACCAAACCCTAGGAAACCAAACACCCACTTAGATACCTAAATATATTACCTTGAACACTTGTTTCTATTCTTCAACTGATGATGATCACCTTTGTCTGCACTCTTCACCTCCAATCTCTCTTAAGCTATCTTTAGAGCTTACTTGCTCAAACTGCCTCTTCTAGGCTCATTAGGTCCAATGACATGTGTGTCCTCCTACATCAATTTGATCAGATAAACATGTTTGGTATTTTTCACACTTTGATGGTCCTAATTTACCTGTGCCTTCTCTTTCAAAGTTTCTCTTCTTCACTTGAATCCACACATCCATACCTAGCATAATTAATCCAATTAGACCTTGTACTTATACAACTCTCTTCCTTTAACCCATCTTGGTCAGCCAAGATGCTTTACATATTTAAACCAACACTTAAAATAAGTCTATACACATGTTACATGTGATAACTACACACTCCTTAGGTTGGCCAATACCTCATTAGCCCCAAACCACCATTAGGTATTGGTGAAACCTAAAATAATTAAGCCTTCATACTCATATGTTACAACTTCAACTCCTTGGGACACTTAAAATTTATACCAAAGATTCAAACACATAAAAATTGTCTCCAATAGACCATTTTCACTCTCTTATGGGTTCATGCCACCTATAACACCAACTCAACACTTGAACCTACTACTTAGGTCTCCTCACTCTTTATGCCTTCATACACAGAAAACACAGTCTCAAACTTATGAAGCAAACACTCAATTATTTCACATATACATATGATTATATCACATGGGAAAACCCTTTAAGACCTAAAAAACACCTCCATGTGTTGTATATACTTGAACACAATCTCTAATCACTTAAATCAACTCTCTCAGAATGACCACTTAGACTCGTCATATACAATCAAAATACAATCAAGCTATTTTGAATCTCCATAAAAAATCAAGGGAAAACTATGAAAAATTCCTTCTCATAATCCTTAGAGATGTATATAACATCTCCATACTTATTTGCTTCTTTAATTATGCTCATAATTCTTCCAACACACTTCTACAAAGTGGTCACTCAATCTGCCAGTGCATTCAACAAACACAATCAAATTATAATCATTTTTTCATATTGAATATGGATTTTTAAAACCTCCAAAATCCACAAAAATATTATTCATGGAGTCTAAAACACTCTTCAATAGTTATTTCATCTTGAAACATCAAAATACAATCAATAAATCTTCAATTATCCTTCTTGGGTCACTTGCAGAACATGGTCAAAAACATAATCAAAATTTGATCTCAATATCATTGACTATAAGAACATTCAAAAATTATAATCAATGTCTCTAGTTTTACCTTAGAGTCCTCTTCATCTTTTCTTTTTACTCCATCAAGAAATTTTGCATATATCAAAAGTTATAGCTAAAAAACCCATCACTAGTTTTCCTTTACAAATTTAAATATTCAAATTCCAATGGTCACTATGTAAATACTAAACATTAGACACTTTGTCATCATCTCATTCTCCCTCAAACATTTTTAAAAATATGCACCATCGATCTCCTCAGAAGTCTCTTGACTTTAACCTACAATCGCTCACCATTGATCTTAGATACTCACTTCCATGATCATGTCATTTGGTAGCTCTACATATCATCTATGCACATTAACTATTTGACTCAATACATCTATAAATATTCATCTACATAAACACCTGCAATCTATTTTTTTTCCAAACTCCATGATAGAGACACTTGTCACTAGTGCATGCAATCTTAAAATCCATTGACATTTTGACTTCACACACGCCATTAGATCACTAATAATAACATCATGTGCTCCATTAGATCCTTATCTACTCATATTAAACACTCATCATAATATCTATGATTATATTAAATGCTCACCATATATATTGGATAATGAAAATTTGGCTAAGTATGGGAACTTAGTGAACACTGCCTAAGAAGCCAACTTTGCACCTTAATAAATTTTGCTACGCTCAACCTCATGACCTAAACATTAAATCACAAGATCACCTTTCATAGGGGAATACATCCATGTATCAAACTATTCCTAAATTTTTTTATACATGTGAAATATGATGTCATCAAACTACTTACTTAGCCTTATCTGCCAAGATGACTACTTGAACCTAGACCTTCATATGACTGATCTGATGAATTTCATTCACTTTCATAATCACTCCAAGAACTCATAACACCCCATAGGGTCTTTAAAACATGTCCATACCATAAATATCATCCATCAATTACCTCACTAAGTCAAACACTAAATAACCATGTAATCACATTAAATCACAATTTATCATTGACATTCTAGCACACATGACACCTCATCAACATCCTTGGTCACCTTGGAGACATCATTGACAAACCTCCAACATTCTCCCCCTTTATCATTTATGTCAAAAAATAATACAAATCTTATGATCAAACTCTATCTTTCTCTTCAAGTACTTTCTCCCCCTTTGACATGATGACAAAGTGGGCTCAACTCCTAATCCTATGGACTTTAAAAGACTTTAAGGACAAATAATAGGAAATTACCACCTCTACAAGATGATACAAACTCCCCCTAACACTATGCATACCTCTTCTTACCTTGAGCTTCTCAAACATGTTCCATGATTACACTCTTCTTTGATCATAGATAGCTTCTTCTCTCTCAAATTCTACTACATAGTCCTCTGATCCTAGGACTTGACCATTTACAAAGCTCCTCTTAACTCCATGGCATACACATCTTGTCATCAATAGAACTCAAAGAACTTTTTCATGATATCAAATATATGACAACACATTCTCCTCATCATCCATATCAACCTTGTCTTTAGTCTTTCTATGTAATAAAATATCTTGACAACTCATCATCCTTGATCAGACACTTGGAATATTCCATTCCCTGCTTGCAAACCTTGCATACACAACTTATTATTCACCATATTAACCAACTAGACCATCCATCAAAGATTGACTAAAAATTTAACTTTAGGATCATTGTTCCTGAATATATATTTTGAATCATATAACACTTTGGATCATATTTATAAAACTCATTGCTCCCCCTTAGCCAAGCACATTTAAATTTTTTTTTTTCTTATCCTGCAACATCAACCATATCTCAACTAGCATCAACCATGCTTCCTACCATATCTCAACTAGCATCAACCATGCTTCCTCTTTTTGTAAAGTGTCTCCTTGAATCTTAGAGAGAGACACCACATTGACATAGTGAGACTAAAAGTCCCAAAACTTAGGATACTTCCATATCTCCATACTCTCATTTGAATTATAGTCTTGCCTCATCACCATATTGACTTTGAATGGATCCTTGACTTCATTCTTTGCCTCAAACTTGTCAAAATATGCAAACAATAGAAACTCTTGACTTTATTTCATGTCTATCATGACAAATAAACCATATTTGGTCTCAATCAGATCTCCCCTAACAGACTTAGGTTTCTATAACCATTTGTGACCTCTTCCTTGCAAACTAGGAGCTCCATACACCTTATTTTACTATGAGAACTCATCCAACCTATTCTTGCAATATATAGTAATGTGACAAACTTTATGACATATGAAATAGATAAGATCATTCATATAATTTGCTTGATGATAATTGTGACCTTCCTTTGACTGATTTCTTCTCTTTTTGCATTCTCTAGTTGGTTTTCTTTCTTTCACTCTAGGAGCCTATTTTAACTTATCTTGACTAAATGGTCTTTTCTTATAGAACCTATAAATATGACCAATTATTTGACAACTATATCAAAAAATGTCTTCTATAGCTTTTGTTTAAATATGGCAGTGATCTCCCTTTGATTGATTGCTTCTTTTTACACAATCCTTTTCCCTATGACCAACAAGATGAAAAAAAAATGGCCCATAAAATATCTGGCATACCTTGAAGCATTTGGTTATTTGATTGGCTTTTTCATTTTGTCTTAGACCTGATTTGACTTATTATCTTTCATTCTACCATCCTCTTTGCCTGGTTCTGATATCTTTTCTTCTTCAATATTGCCTATCTTGATTATGATCTTTTCATGCTCATCCTTTAAGGAAACAATATTAGCCTTCAATTGAACACATTCATCTTCTTTATCTCTAATGCTTGAACATTCATCCTCTAATTGAATTCTAAGATCTTTGATGGTCTCCTTATACTCCTTATCCCTTTTGGTCATGTCATCTTTTAATCGACATGCTTGCTCTTCCATATACTTGCTCATTTTTTTATTCTCCTTTTCCTCTTTCATATATTTTCTTAAAAAACTACCCTCAAGAGATCCAACTTGTGCTTCATGACCTTTGATCATATTCCTCATTTTATGATTCCTCTTATTTTTCTCCTTTAGTTTACCAAGTGAACTCATGAGCTTAGCTTATAGATCAACTTATTTTTCCTTTCTATCATAGAAAACTTCTTCATCAAACATGATGATATTTTCACCCATATTGTACCTTTGATCACCTTCAAGAGGTTAAAATTACATAGAAGGTCCTGATCTAATAATAATTTTAGAGGTACAATCATTAAGAAGGGGGGTGAATTAGTGATACAAGATAATCCAATTCAATTCCCAACTCTTAATTATTCATCATAAATCAACTTGATGAAGCAACATAAACATGAAAGCACATGCATCCAAATCATACATCACTTGAACACATTATATATGTGGGAAACCCTTTTGGGGGATAAAACCCATTAAACCCTACAAGATAGACTACAATCCTATAAAACATGATCCAAATTTATACCAATACCAAATAATCAAGGAACACCCATCCCTTAGTTTAGTGAGACACCAATCCTATAAGGAGCTATTGCCCTTGTCTAGATGAGCACCCACAACAACTAGACCTTTAGTAAGATTTGCATTACAAGGAGGAACCAACCCCCTAAGAAACAAAGCACACACTCAACTAATTTAACATATCACCTTGAACACATATTTCTTTTCTTCAACTAATGATGATTACCTTTGTCTACACTCTTCACCTCCAATCTCTCTCAAGCTGCCTCTAGGGCTAACTTGCTCATGCTATCTCTTCTAGGCTCATTGGATCCAATGACCTATGTGTCTTCTTACATGAACTTGATCATATAAATATGTCTAATATTTTTCACACTCTTATGGTCCTAACTAACATGTACCTTCTCTTTCAAAGTTTCTCTTCTTCACTTGAATCCACACATCCATAATTAGCACAATTAGTCCAATTAGACCTTGTACTTATAACAATCTCTTCCTTTAACCCATCTTGGTTGACCAAGATACTTTACATATTTTAAACACACTTAAAATAAGTCCATACATATGATACATTTGAGAATCACACACTCTTTAGGTTATCCAATTCCCTATTATCCCCAAACCACCATTAGGTATTGGTGATACCTAAAATAATTTGGCCTTCATACTCATACATTACAAATTCAAATCCTTGGGCCACTTTAAATTTATAAAAAATCTTAAAACACATCAAAAATATATCCAATAGACCCTTTTTCACTCCCTCATGGGTCCATGCCACTTGGAACACGAAATCAACACTTGAACCTACCAATTAGGTCTCCTCACTCTTTAGGCCTTCATATACAAAAAACATAGTCTCAAACTTATAAAGAAGACACTCAAGTATTTCACATAGATATATGATTAGATCACATGGGTGAACTCTTTAGGACCTCAGAAACACCTCCATGTGATTTAGACACTTCAACACAAGCTTTAAGTACTTCAAATAACTCTCTTAGAATGACCACTCAGACTGGTCATATATAGTCAAAATATTTTGACTCTTCATAGATGATCAAGAGAAAAATATGAAAACCAATGCATTTTAATAAGATTTAAATACTTATCAAACATCTCCATGCTAATTTTCTTCTTTAATTCTACTCGGAACTCTTCTAACACACTTCTATAAAGTGGTCACTCAATCTTCCAGTGCATTTAACAAACACAATCAACTTCTAAGCATTTTTTCACATTGCATATGGATTTATAAAACATCCAAAATATACATAGATATTATTCATCTACTACAACACTCTTCAATAGTTAGTTCATCTTGAAACATTGAAATACAATCAAAACTCTTCAATTATCCTTCTCGGGTGACTTGCATAACATGGTCAAACACATAGTCAACTTTGGATCTCAATATTTTTTCCTATATGAAAATTCTAAACTTATAATCAATGTCTTTGGATGTACCTTGTAGTATTCTTCAACTTTTATTTTTACTCCATCATGAAATTATGTATATATCAAAATTTATAGCTTAAAAACCCATCATTAGTTTTCCTTTACAAATTTGAATATTCAAATTCCAATGGTCATTATGTAAATACTAAACATCATAAACTTTTTCATCATCTCATTATCCCTATAAACTTTGAAAAAATATGCATTGTCGATCTCCTCAAAAGTCTCCTAACTTTAACCTTCAATCTCTCATTATTGATCTAAGATCCTCACTTCTATGATTATACCACTTGGTAGTTCTGCATGCCTTATCTTCACATTGACTATTTAACTCAATTAAATCCATTGATATACATATATATGAACACCCAAAAGACATTGATATTCTACTCAAACTTCATAATTGAGACACTTGTCACTAGTGCGTGCAATATTAAAAACCATTGATATTTTGACTTCATGTGCATTGTTGGATCACTACTGACAAGATCATGTGATCTATTAGATCCTTATCTAGTCATATTAAATTCTCATCATTAGATCTATGATCTGATTAAATTCTCATCTTAGATATTTGATAATGCAAATTTGGCTAAGTATGGGAACTTAGTGAACTCTACCTAAGAATCCAACTTTACACCTTAATAACTTTTGCTATGCTCAACCTCATGAACTAAAATTTGAACCACTAGATCTCATTTCATATGGGAATATATCCATATATAAAACTACTCTTGAAACTTTTATACGTGTGAAATATGATGTCATCAAATTGCTTACTTAGTCTTATCTACCAAGATGACTACTTGAACCTAGACCTTCATATGACTTCTCAAATGAATTTCATTCACTTTCATAATCACTCCAAGCACTCATAAAACTCCATAGGGTCTCTAAAACATGTCCATACCATCAATATCATCCATCAATTACCTTAATAAGTCAAACAATAAAGAACCATGTAAGAACACTGAAGCACATAGAATCACACTTTGTCATTGACATTATAGTACACATGACACCTCATCAACATCCTAGGTCACCTTGGATACATCATTGATAAACCTCCAACATTAGCACCATCAAATTGAAGGGTCCAAGTATCCTCATGTCAATTGATATTAATACTAGGATGTTCCTTAATGAGTACTTTAGGTTTAGTAGTATTGGAGGGAGGAAAAGATTCATCAAGATTGTTTACTTTAAGATCAGTGGTAAAGTTATGAAAATAATATTTAAGATAAATATCTTGATTAAAACCTTCAATATAGAAGATATTATCATCAATAAGATTGTATTGAAGGGGATAAGTTTCTATAATGGGAGATGTGGCAAGATGATCAGCTATGATTTTCCCTTTAACATCTTTTTGAGTGACAATGTGAAGATCAAATTCCATAAGGGGGACCATCTATTTGCCAATTCTATCTCTGAGAAGAAAGGCTTTAGAGAAGAAGTGATAAAGGGGATCAAAATAAATGATGACATAATTAGTATGGTTAAGCATTTAATGGTGAATCTTTTTAGTTATGAAATATATTGCAAGACAATCATGTTCAATTTTTGTATAACATATTTCATAATCAATGAGGCTTCAGCTAATGTAGTAGATAACATACTCTCTTTCGATATCATCATGTTGGGAAAGCATGGCCCCAAATGATATAGGTGTGGAAGAAGTATATATAATCAAGGGTTGATCATTGAAAATAAGATGAAGTGTAAGTGGGTGAAGCAATGACTCTTTCATGGTATCAAAGGATTTTTGACAAGGGTACATCCATTCTAGAGTAGAACCTTTCTTGAGGAGAGAATTGACAGAGTGAATGTGATAAGTCATTTCAAAGACAAGTCATCAATTTTCCCTACGTTTTCCTAAGTATGAATGTTAGGAATGGAATGAGGAATGGGCATGTTGATAATATCACTAATCTTAGTGGGTTCAACATTGATGCTATGGAGAGAGACTAGGAATCCTAATTTTTTTCCAAATATGACACCAAAGACACATTTGTAAGGATTTAGTCTAACTCAATATTTAAGAAGGTGATCAAAGATGATAGGAAGATTTGATAATTGAGTCTGATGACTTTTGGATTTAGCAATGAGATCATCCACAAAGGTTTCAACTATTTTCTAGATAATATCATGAAAGATGTGAGACATTGCTCATTGGTAAGTGCCTCTGACATTTTTAAGACTAAAGGGAATTTTGACATAGAAATAAGTTCTCCATTCCATGGTGAAAGTAGTCTTATGTTGGTACTTGGGGGCAATGTGAATTTCATTATATCTCAAGAAGCCATGCATAAAAGATAACATTTTGTAACCAGTTGTGGAATTGATGATGGCATCTATTGAAGGTGAAGGGAAATTGTCTTTGGGACAAGTGAGGTTAATATTTCAAAAATAAATATAAATGTGAATAACCATAGTGACCTTTTTCCAAATAGGATAATGTTGAAAACCCATTTAAAATAGTCTACTGGTTTGATAAATTTAGCATTGAGTAATTTGATGTTTTCCTTATGACATAATGTGGAAACCTCAAGTGGAAATTTCCTTTACTTCTGATGCATAGATTTATCATCAAGATAAGTAATGATATAATGCACCAAAATACTAGGGTAAATACTATGGATTTACTCATAAGACCAATCAAAAACCTCACAATACTTATCAAATAATAAGCTAAAATTATCATGTTCAGTAGGTGAGAGTTCAAAAGATACTATAATTGGTTGAGGACAAGATGGAGAACCATATTTTATGTGAGTTGTTTATTCAATAATCATGGCATTACCATCTTGAAAGTTGTATGGTACATTAGGTAAGGCATACATAGGATTAGTTTTAGGATCAATGCTAGGAACAAAGTTTTTGAAACAAGGGGTTTTAGTTTTAAAACTCCCAAGTTTATGATGTTTCTGAGGAAGTTGTGATTCTTGAGCATGAAGTATTTTAAGAATATCTTCATCACTAGGAAAGGTGGGAAGAGGACCATATATTCAACATCTACTTCAGGATCTAGAATTTGATTACCATGGCTATCATACTTAGAATGTATTTGACAGACATCAGTTGCCTTGGCATCTAGTGTAATCTCAAGAGTAGGAGAAGTAGATGGATCAGAAGAGATTGGAGTGTCATTGGTTTCAATAATGGGAGAGGGATAAATATAATTATTTGATTGATAGGTGGTAAAGGAGATGTAAGAACTTATAGAGGTTTAGAAGGTATAATTTGCTCTACCACTCAAGGAGTATTAATAAGTGGAGAATTGGTAGAAATCACATGACCCTCAAGATCTAAGTCATGATCCATGGAAATGGTATGAACAACATGATTAAAATCATGAATTTGAGCTAAGGTTTTTTGATAATACTGGACATCCAAGTCTCAAGATTGAGCTTGGGTCATTATGTAATTGTCATCATATGTTGGATAAATTGTACATGCTTGAGAGTCAAGGGGAGTTTCAAAAGGTGAAATCCTGATATTACTAAATGTACAAGGAGACATGATGAGATGATCTTGAAATAATTTAGCCACTCAAAATTCATTACAAGTAAAGGCATATTTAGGTAAAAAATGTTCTTGAGCATTGCATAGAGGGGGAAAATTAGTAATCTCATAAATAAGAGGAATAGTATGGTCTCTTGGTAATAGAGGAGGAAGCCACTATGAAATATAGGGAGGTTGTTTTTTAGTATTATACGTATGTTAAAAATCATTGGGTTTATCATCATCAGAATCCACAAGAGTAAGTTGTAAATCAAGATTCATGTTGATGAACTCAGGTAAAGGAGAACTATTGATCTTATGAATTGTAGAAATATGATATTGGGATTTGGGATTAGGAAGTTGAATTCTCCATGGGTTTGGATTAGCTTCATGCTTATATCTTTTTCCATTGTGTAATACTTTTATGCATTGGTTATCAGAAGAAGCAATGGCCCTCATTCTATGAGTCCATGGGCGACCAAGGAGTATGTGATAAGATAGGGGTAAATCAAGGACCATAAGCTTAGTTCAAATAGTTTTAGGTCCGATTGTTAATGAAATCCAAATACAACCAAGTGGATTTTGTTTTGTCTTATCAAAACCATTGAAAGTGAGATGGGTTTACTTAAGATGATCCTTGTTGTAACCAAGTTGTTAGATAAGCCAAAAAGATGTTACATTAATACCATAACCTTCATCAATTAGAAATTTATGTATATGGGTAGTATTAATGGATATTTTAATGAAAAGTGGTAGATCATCAACATGAAAAAAAAATTCATCATTGATCATGTCCTCTTCAAGAAATAAATTTAAGGCTTGGAAAGGGACACACAATTTTAATGGTATTCATGTTGGTAGGTTGAGATTCAATAGAAGGTGGTTCTTCATCAATAGAGGGTGGATCTTTAATTTCTTGGAGTTTTTGCATAAGGAACTTGTGATGATAGGAGGAAGTAAGAACCAACTTCATAAGAGGAATCTTACAAGACACAGAGTTGAGTTCTTCAAGAAAGTTCCAATGAGATTTAGAAGAACCAACACAAGATTTAAGAGGTAAAGTAGATTTGGAAGGAATAGATGTGGTTAGAGGTTTAGAAGGAGGAGGTGGTTCCTCATGGGCTTCTGAAGCAAGATTAGTAGTTGTCATATATTTAAGGAGTTGTTATTCTAAAGATGGATTCTTAAGTTTGGTAACATGATCTTTGTGAGTCACCTTGTGATGGTAATTGAACTTGATAGTGTTAACATATTGAGATTTGTTATAATATTGGTCATAATCAACATCAATGGCACAAACATCCTTAGTATTTGGTTGATTGTTAGTTGTATAAAAACATTTTTGATTATTTTAAGTAGAAGAGTTAGAAGCTTGTCATTTTTGAGAAGCAGTGGTGTATTCTTGATGATGAATGTTGATCATACATTTATGATTAAATGAATCACCAAGCATATAGGAAACAATTTTCTCCTCAATTGATAAGTTTTTCCCCTTTGAAACTGTTTAAAAGCATGTACCTCATCTAGGTTATCCTCTATCTCATTGACTAATTTAGTGATCCCTCTACAAGATTCATGGGAATGACCAATGTTGACATGGAACCAACAAAATACATTAGGTTCATACCACTTGGGAGGATTGTTAGGATAAAGAAAGGTTTAAAAGGCGGTAAAAATTGTTTCAATTGTTACACCGAGAGAGGTGTGTGAGAAGGTGAAGAAATATCAATTTTGGAAAATCCTGGTTTGATTTTCAGAGTATTACTAGTAATAGCATTGGTATATATTTTAAAATATCATTTTAAAATTTTAGGATTAGGTTCAAATTGCTTCATGAGAAAATCTTGATGTTTAGCTTGGTCAAGATCTTCATTAAGTGTTTGAGGAGAAAAGGTTTGAACCTTATATTGAAGAGGAGTCAAAGAAGTGATAAAGAGTTTGAACAAGTTATCATCAGTCATGTTATGGTTAGCTTTATAGGCTAGTGATTTCCATCTTTTGATAAAATCATGAGTTGATTCAGTAGGAGATTGCTTAGCATTTGATGAAGTGGCTAAGACAATTTTTTGGAAAATCATTTTGTTGAAACTCTTTAACTAAAACATTAATAAAATATTCAAGTTACCAAATAGAGTGTTGGGGTAATTAGGTATAACATTATAATATATCACCAATGAAGGTTTTGACTAAAATTTTAGTTGTTATGAAGGTATTATTTTGGATCCATTCTTTGTAAAGGTTGTCAAAGGCTTTGAGAAATGAGGTAGGGTCTTTAGTCCCATCATACTTGATAGTTGGAGATATGTTAACAATGTCAATGTATATAATAAATGGGGATAAAGTTAATTTTAAATAGTTTTAAGCATCTTGTTATTCATTATGGATTGAGGAATAACATTACCTAAGGCATCTCTAAGAGGTGGAGGAATATAATTGGGATTAGCTTGAGGATGGATAGTTAGAGGTTGATTAGACATATTAATCAAATGTTATTGAAGTTGCATCATTTGATTAGTTTTATAATTTTTCATTATGTTCATTTTTTAAATTACCTAGGCAAGAAGTTGAGTTGCATCAGGAGGTGCATTAGTGATGGTAGGAGCACTCCCCAAATCGGTGTTTAGGGAAGGGTTATTAGAAGATAGATTATGAGTGGGATTATTGATTAAATTTGTGTTAATTTCTCCCATATTAGTTTGAAAATTTTGGAGATAATAAGTATCTTGGTAAGTATATAAAGGGCCAGTCCCATCAACTTCATCTTGAGGTGTGATTTTCACCATGTTACAAGTCATAGCTGAAGGAGGGGAAGAGGTGCCCCAAGAGTGATGGTGCTCTTGGGAATAAATGAGAGGAAGAAATGAAAATCCCATATAGTATCTAAATGGATTCAATATATATAAGAATATTATGATATGAGACTTGATTATGATTGGAAATAAATGAACAAAATGCTAACAAAGAAAGACAGTGAATTGAATCAATCAAAAAAGAAGACAAAAAATAATACAAGGTTGATTGGGTTAACCTAGCATAGGGAACATGGTTTATAAGTAGTATAGGGTTGACTGGGTTGACCTAACATAGAAAAAAGAGTCTGAAAAAGTATACAAGGTTGATTGGGTTAACCTGGTACAATAGATAGAGAAAATTAAAAAGTCTATAACAGACTATGTCAACTGAAATGACCATGCACTAAATAAGAATAACTTTGTAAGTATTTATAAAAGCAAGAATTTAAGGGAAACAAACAATCAATTAGATCAATAAAGGTGATCCAATTGAGGCACATAACACAAAACCTTACACCAATGCTAGCTAATGAAAGTTTTTGAAATATAAAATACAATTAAATAAAATGCAAGCAATCAACTTGAAGAGTAAAATCTAACTAGTTGGTCAACATGAATTTTGTTATATTATTAGAATATAGTTTTAATTATGATGGGAAGTTGGATGTAAGTAAGGAACTAGAAATAAATCTAAGGATGGTTTCAAGATGTTTGGGCTAAAAGGGATCTGTATTGGCAATTGTATAGGCTTGGTATTAGGGGCTACCCCCTCACTTCACACACTATAATGATAAGGGTGTCAGGTTCTTAGCCAAACTTTACCATTAACCATGTGTTTATACTTTGTCAAATAACCAAGTCGACTTCCCCCTTGGTGATGAAATCCAAGTAGGTTGGCCTTGGGTAGATAATAGTTAAAGTGTTTGCTAAAGATTTTGTGATTTGGTCTTGTGTGTATAAAATAAAAAATAGTGAAACTAAATGGTAAATTGAAAACCACCTAATTAGACTATGTGTTCTATTCAACATGAAAGCAACATAAAATGAAAATGTGAGCTAATTACTGGCATATAAAGGTTAATTTCATCTTTGAAACATGGTACACTATTGATGCAGTTGATAGTGTATGCAAACAATACAGAACAAAGTCGACAACATTGCCTTTATCCTATGGAAGCAAGGTCTAAAAATGAATAATGTCAACAAAGTCGATCCAATTATACAGACAAGACAACAAACAAAATATAGAACTAGGTTGATGGGGTCGATCTAGTCGACTGTACAAGGGCATTTTTATAAACTACAAACTATGAAAATAAAAGACTATAAGGAAAGAGAGAAAGGATAGAAAGGAACCTTGGTGGGTTTAAAGACGTTTAAAAGTGATATTGATGTCAAAGAACCTTTATAAATGCTTTAAAATTCTAATAATAGGGTTGAATGGGTCGATCTAGCTTTATAGAAGCATGTTACTAAGTGCCTGAAATATATAGGATCGATTGGGTCGACCTTGTATATTGAACAAGATGCCTATAAATGTATTGGGTAAACTAGGTTGACCTCATAGTTTGAATTATAATTTTGAAGGTCTAAAAAAATTTATTGGGTTGATTGAGTTGATCCAATAGTCTGCACCTGAAAAAGAACCTACATAGAAAGAATGAGGTCGTATGGATGCAACTGTGTGTTAAACCTACACACAGAAGTTAGATCTGGGTTGATGTAGTCGACCCAATATGGTAAATATATGATAAAAATAATGATAAAATAAATAAATAAGATAACAAATCTTGAAAGGGTTAGTTCATATTAGGTTCACCAAAATGTATGTAATAAAAAATGCATCATGTCTATAAATCATTCTTAGATTGGAGAAGATAGAGAATACCTACACTTTCGATTGGGAATAATTTTCTTAAGAGGGATCATGACCAATATGGGAATATGATAGACCTAATTATGGGAGCTCTTATCATAATACACTATGCTAAGGAGGGTTCTAAAGGCTCCAGCATAACACAATCATGTACTAACCCTAAGTGGGTCCTAGGTTTTGATATTTCACCTATTCTAATAACAAGAAAGAAATCTAATCTAGTGCTCACCAAATCTTGTGGCACAACATGAGAGTTAGAAACAATCATAACATGTATAATAAAACCTCAATTAAGTTAAGTATGAGCAAGACCCTAATACATGGAATATGAAGAGTAATATTATTTGAAGCCAATACTTATGTTACTTCTATCTACTAAAGAGAGGAGCAAAGTTAGAGAATACTTACTTGAATGTGAACCCATCAAGACTCAATCTCTCCTTTGTCCAAAGGGGATTCACAAGAGGTTGTTGTGGTTTGTAATTATTACTAATAAAGGCCAATGCATCCAAGACTTATCTACAAGACTAGATTCTCCAAGTAGAAACCCTAAGCTAAGACTCCTCAAGTAGAATGGTGGAAGAGCATATTGTAAAGAAGTGCGAGAGAATAATAACTATTGATTGCATATTTAAATAATGATTAAGTGATATAGTATTTATGGGTGGATATTTTCCTAAACCCTTCTAAAAATGTCAGTTGACAGGGTCGACCTAGTTGACCATGTATAATTCTGGTCGACTATTCACTAGGTCTTAAGCTAGGTCGATCAAAGGCCAAACTAACTCCTAAATGAAAATCACCCAAAAATATAAAAGTTCAAACCAATCAACCTAGTAAATTTGACTAACAAAAAGGTACTAAGGTGAGGAAAAGAGGGATGGAAAGAGGAAAAATATTGAAGTGTGCAAGTGAGGAAAAATAGCTTAGGGAATAGTTTTAGGAGCTGATTGGATTGGTAATAAGTGGAAATAAGGGAAAACAATCCTATGAAGCACAAATGGTCTAACTACCCTTTTCTTGATGCACCCTTTAGGGTGTGCACTCAGAGATATTGAGTCTTGACAGGTTCTTGTAAGATGTAAAGCATCAGTATTTGATAAAAGTTTAAAATATTATGTGTATACAATAACCTTTTGGATAGGATTTCCCCACTAGAGTGGGCTCAAAATAATCCTCCATGAACTTCCCTCAATCATAATCTAGATTCTATTGAAGGAAAATAATGAAACAATTTCATTAGAGATTCTATGATACATGATTGGTCCAAGTAAAATATAACAAGAGGTTTTATAGATGAAGGATTTTTATTTCTTACGTGAAAGGTCAGGTGGAATAATTGGTCTTATAAATAGGCATATATGTCAAAATACCAAGGAGACATGGGACCAACAATATTGCAAACCATCTAAATGGCATATTGTTCATGTGCTAATGCTAAGTGATGTACCACAAGAAATTGATAATCCCTATCTTTATCTATAATATTAATCATGGAGCCAATTATGGCTATGGCATCAATTATTCTGTATTGGATCAAGGTAACCATTTAAATTTAATGTTGGCAATTTATTGCTTTAGAGTAATGACCATGTCTTTATATGGTACCAACTTCTTGTCCTTCATTTGGTACTGGTCTGTGACCTGATCGATGATTAGTTGTGAATCACTATGAACCAATAAATTTTGGATGTTTTATTGTACCACTTGATGAAGCCCTATAATAAGTGATTTGTATTCAACCCTATTATTTGTATAGAGAAAACCAATGTGAAACTACTTGGGAATGAGATTCCCTTGCAGCATGATAAAAATATTCTAGCACCCGATCCACATGTTGTAAATGAATCATAAAAGTACATTTTCCATTGTTCTGCCTCAGGAGGTGCTTCTACTTCTATAGTGGTCATGATGATTTTGTTTGTAAATCCAAATGTAAGAGGTTAGGTATCATGAAGAGGAGATTTTGTAAGCTGATCTACAAGTATATGTTGATTAATGGCCTTTCGATTGGTATATTTAATTTAAAACTTATTTAAAAGAATTATCCACTTTGTCATGTGGCCCTGTAGAACTATTTTGGAAGTATATACTTGAGTGGATCTACTTTGGTAATGAAAATGGTCTTATTGTTCAACATGTAGTGATGCAATTTTTGAGATGTAAAAACCATAGTTTAATAGGCTTTTTCAATTGGTGTATAATTTTTATCATATATGACCAATGTTTAGCTCAAGTAATAAATGACATTCTCTTTACCCTATTCATCATGTTGTGACAAAGTGCCCCCAGGGCATTTTCAATTATTGATAGGTAAAGTAAAAATGGCTTGTTTAGAATTGGTGTTAATAAAATAGGTGGACTAGCCATGAAAGAGATAATAAAGCCTAATAGTTTTCATAAGTTACACTAAATACACACTTTTTAGGGTTCAACCTAACTTTGTACTCCCAGAATATCTCAAATATTTTTCATTGTATGACTCGATGGTCACCATGGGTATTTGACTTACCCAGGATGTCATTGACATAGTCCTCAATAATACCATGCATCATATCATATAAAATCACTATCATGGATCATTGGTACGATGATCCCAATTATTAACTCAAAATGACATCACTTGATAACAAAACATTACCCAAGAAGTGGTGAACATTGTCTTGTGTTGTTCTTCCAGTGCAATTGTGATCTAGTTATATCCTAAAAATCCATCTATAAGAGAAAGCATTTCATATCTAATCATTGAGTTGATAATCATGTTAATATTAGGCAAAGGAAAGTCATCCTTGGGGAAGGAGTTTTTAATATCCTAAAAATTAGTGCATATTTTGATACCTCCTAGTTTCTTGTGTACTGGAACAATGTTATAAATCCACTCAGAATAATCAATCAACCAAATGAATTTCACATCTAAGAGTTTATCCAACTCTTTATTGACTATCAAAATAATATGAGGATACATTTTTCATATTTTTTTCTTAATTGGTTTGGAATCAAGATGTATAATAAGATGGTGTAGAACTAGTATAGGGTCTAAACCTGGCATGTCTAATAAGGCCCATGCAAATATGTCAACAAACTCCCCCATAAGGGATGTAAAGACTTCATTCTCCTCCTCAGCAAGGGACACACCTGATTTAATCCACTTTAGGTCCTCTAGAGTCCAAAAATTAATCTCTAAAGTGTCCTCCATAGGAAGTGTAGAACCATCTTCTAAAGTTATTGACAATGAGCTAAATTTGTTGGCAATGGAAAAGTCCTCTAGTTAGACTGGCTCATCTAATTCTACCAATTAGTATGAAATTGAATATACTAATGCTGGTAAAGGCCATGTAAAAAATACTTCATGATACTCTTGAATAATCTATGCAAAAGTTTACCACTCCTCGATGTTGATCTCAAATCCATAAATAGGCCTTGGATTATTGGTCTCCTGTGCTTCATATGAAGAGGGGTGAACATTCCCATCTAATGGTGTCTAAAACATGTTTTCACCAAGATACTTACCTTTTTATTTACTTTTACCCTAGTTAGAAATCACCTCAAAGAGGTTTTCACTTTTAGACCTCAATGTTTGATTTTTTTTAATTTTTGGCCAAGGAAGTTCACATGCTCTTTGAAATAGGCAGTAGGATCCAATCTAATAGAAAATCATTACTTTTAATCTCCAAAAGGAATATGATTCCTCAGTATCAAAATGTCACTTATGGCATCATTATTTTCAAACTTATCTAATGACATTGTCAACTTTATTTGGTCCTAGTATATCAATTATGGATGATAAAGGGTAAGAGGTGAAGGAAAATAAATAGGGTTAATAGTATAAATGACATAGGGGTCAAACAAATTTGTATTGGAAAGGTCATCATAGATGCTATAATTAGACCCTACATCTATGTAGTATTGTCTTCACTAGTTGATGGTGTTAGAACTCAAATAAGGTATATGAGGTCACCCCCATATAGTTTAAATTTAATACCATGTGTTCTTTTTTACTTGGTCATTGAAATGGGATTGATTATTCCTTGCTAATGTATCCCCAGGCATCTACCTTTATAAGCTAGGTGATCCATCATTCAGTTAGGAATATGATACTTTGTGCTTTGGTAAAAATTACCTGTCTCATTAGTATAAAATTATGAATCATCTTCAACTAAGGGGTTTTGGTCTAAGATAGAGGCCTATTAGAAAACAATGTGTTTTTTGAGTTGATATTTTCCCTTGGTATGCTAATCCATGCGAGTGTCCTTGGCCTTGGGTATCCCATAGGATTTAGGGTTCTATGGAAACTTGGAAATGTGGAATGAGTCATGGTTATTTTGTTCTCTGATACCTTTGTTAGATATGTAAAAATGATTGACAATGTCTAGTGGAGGTATAAATGAGGTATAAGCTAGGTTGTTGGGGTCAATGTAAATTGCTTCTGGTCCTAATTCAATGGTTTTAGATTTATCATCTCTTCCTACATCAAATTTAGGTATATGATTCAAGCCAATATGATAGTTATAGCTCTTGTACTTAGACTCGAGACTTTTTTCCTTCAACAAATACTTTTCATTAGGGATATGAATTGGATGGACTATAATCAAGTACTGAGTTCCCCACAAACCAGCACATATGGTCACTATAGACACCTAAATTCCATCATTTAGGATGTGTGACGAACCTCCTACAACAATTTACCTCTCACAATAGATTTAATAAAAATATGCGAAAATAAAATAACTCTTACCAATAACCGAAACACATAAAGCTTATATTGATCGCAGGCCTCTTCGAGGGGGCAACCTCCTTTGAGCAAGATCAATACAATGAATTCGTGGATGCCTTTATTCGGCCTCAACACTTACTTATATACTAACTTTTATTCTCACAACTACTACTTCCCTTGTATGTGGGATAATTTGAATAAGCTCTAAGGGACGACTTACAAAGCATATGCATCCATAACAATTAAGCACGGGTTCCTAACATCCCCTCCCCCTTAAAAAAAAGCTTTGCCCTCAAAGCTTCAAATGTGGGAATTGTTGTTGAATCTAGAAGAGTGGTTCCCATGTTGCATCTTCTGGTTGCATGCCGTGCCATTGGATTAAGACTTCTGTGATGGAGCGGGATCGAAGTTGGTGGGTGCACCTGTCCAAGATTGCTTCTGGCTCGAGAAGGATGGAGCCTTCATTATCAAGGGTTGGTAAAGCTATTTGCACTCAGATGTTGGATCCAAGAACTTGTTTCAAACAGGAGACATGAAAGACGGGAGAACTTGGGAGGAAGGTGGAAGCTCTAACTTGTAAGTAACTGACCCAATCTTTTGGAGAACCTTATATGGCCCATAAAACTTTGGAGCAAGCTTTTGGCACCCTTTTTGTTTTAGTGATGATTGCTTGTATGGCTGCAGACGAAGAAAGACCATATCACCAGGTTGAAAGGTGCGCTAAGAGCGGTGCTGATCAGCCTGCTGCTTCATTCAGTTTTGGGCAATGTGGAGATTGTCTCGTAAGGTGCAGAGAATCTGATCTCAGTTTCAGAGAGTAGTGCCAACTGCCTGAACTAGTGAGCTACCAGGATGATATGGAAGAAGTGGTGGCGGTGCTTGACCATAAACTGCCTCATAAGGAGTCATTTTGGTGGAAGTGTGGTATGAGGTATTGTACCACCATTTAGCTAGGGGAAGCCACTTGGCCCATTGGGGTTGTTGTTCTGAAGCAAAACAATGAAGGAATGTCTCCAAACATTTTTTGATGATTTCTGTCTGGCCATCTATTTGTGGGTGGTACCCAAAGCTCATTTTCAACTGTGTGCCTGTGTGACGAAAGAGTTCCATCCAAAAATGGCTAGTGAAAGTGGCATCACGATCTGAGACAATTAAAGAAGGAATGCCATGAAGATAGAAGATCTGATCCAAGAAAACCTGTGCAACTATCGAGTGCACAAAAATGACTATATTTGGAGAGGCGATTGACTACGACTAGGATCACTATCTTTCCCCCAGATTTAGGGAGGCCCTCAATGAAATCCATGGAAATATCTGTCCAGATCCTAGTAGGAATGGGCAAGGGCACGAGCAAACTAGGAGTCAATGTGGTTTCACCTTTGTGTCGTTGGCAGGTTTCACATTCGGCCACCATCTATTTAATTTCGGTTTTCATGCCTTTCCAAAAGAAGTGTCGACGTGCCCATTCATAGGTTTTGAGAAACCATGAGTGCCCTGCTAATGGGGAAGCATGTATTTCATAGAAGATAGCCTGATGTAGGTCTAAAATTTGGGGAAGCACCAAACAACCCTTGTATCACAGAAAAGCACCGTCCCATGAATAATGCGGTACTGCAGAGGGGTTAGTGGCCAATTGATGAATGATGTGGCATAAGGAGGGATCATTTGCATACCCTTGTTGGATAGATTCCAACCATTTAGGAATGGGCATGGAGATGGCAGAGATGGAAGGTTGGTCCTCGAAGGTTCTTGAGAGAGCATCAGCCACAACATTGTCTTTTCCCTTCTTATAGGTGATCTCATAATCATAGCCCATGAGTTTGTTGACCCACTTCTGCTGAGCTGGGGATGAGACCCACTATTCCAAGAAATATTTCAAACTCTGATGATTAGTTTTGATGCAAAAATGGTTTCCCAGTAAGTAGGGTCTCCATTTTGTATTGCATGTAAAATTGCCATCATTTCTTTTTCATAGGTAGACAAAGCTAAATTGCAGCCAAAAAGGGCTTTGCTAGTGAAGGCAATTGGTCGGCCCTCTTGGAGAAGAACATCACCCAAGCCGATGCCACTGGCATCACTTTCAATGGTGAAAGTTTTGGTGAAGTCTGGTAGTGCCAAAAATGGTGTACTACACATAGCCTGTTTGAGTTGGATGAATGCTTGATCAGCTGTTGCACCCCAGGTGAAAGCATCCTTCTTCAATAAAGAAGTCAAAGGAGCCGTGATCTTTCCATAATATTTGATGAACTTGCGATAGTATCCTATCAGGCCTAAGAAACCATGAAGGCTCTTGAGGGTGGTTGGTTGAGGCCAATTCTGCATAGCACTAATTTTTTCTGGGTCCATGCAAACCCCATTGGCTGAAACAATGTGCCCCAAATAGTCAATTTCCTCTTGACCGAATGAACACTTGGATTGCTTGGCACATAAGTGATTGTCAGCTAACAATTGTAATGCTCTGTCAATATGTTAGAGATGCTCGACCCATGTGCGGCTGTAGATCAAAATGTCATCAAAGAAAACTAAAATAAATTGACGGAGAAAAGGCTAAAAGATTTTATTCATGAGTGCTTGAAAAGTGGAAGGGGCATTTGTAAGGCCAAATGGCATGACAAGGAACTCATAGTGACCCTCATGTGTACGGAAGGCTGTCTTGGGAATGTCATTAGGATGCACTCAAATTTGATGATAGCCAAAATGCAGATCCAACTTGGAGAAGAATTTGGCGCCATGGAGCTCATCAAGAAGCTCATCGATGACAGGAATTGGGAATTTATCCTTGATAGTGAGGTGGTTAAGGGCTCAAAATTCAATGCAAAGGCACCATGACCCATCTTTTTTGTGGACAAGAAGCACTGGGGAGGAATATGGGCTGGTGCTGGGGTGAATAACTCCAGACTTGAGGAGTTCCCAGACTAAGTTCTCAATTTCAGTCTTTTGCAGATGGGGGTAACGATATGGCCGAATGTTGGGTGGGATGCTTCCTAGAAGGAGAGGAATGCGGTGATCTTCAGGGCGTGAAGGGGGTAACCCTACTGGTTCTAAAAAATGGTTGCATGCTTGTCAAGTATGGATTGTAAGTCTGTAGGGTGGTTAGAAGCAACGGGGGGCTGGAGTTGAATGGAATGCAGTTGGGCAATGACCCCATGTGAGCCTTTTTTCAAAGGTTTTTCCATGCGATGAGAAATGATGATGCTAGCAGATCCTGGTAATAACCCTTTTAAGGTGTGCTTCTGACCATTATTTGTGAACAGCATCCAAAGCTCAGAGAAGTCCCATAAAATAGGTCCTAATGTGCAAAGCCACTGTGCCCCTAAAACCACATCACACCTTCCTAAGGGAAGGGCAAACATATCAGAGCGATAATTTTAATTGCCAATTTCAAGACGCACATTTCGACACTTCCCTTTACATGGCAGTGTGCCCCCATTAACAATCATGACTTCAAAGCTAGAGCAAGGGTATATAAAGTAGTCTGTTGCCTTAGCAATGCGAGGATCGATGAAATTGTGAGTACTGCCCGAGTCAATGAGGATTGTGAGAGGGATATTTTTGAAGCACCCTTTGACCTTCATGGTTTGGGGAGTGGTGACACCTGCTAGTGCATGTACTAAGATCTCAGGTTGAGTCTCTTTAACCATTGGGTCCTCTTCAGTGCCGGGTTCATCTTGAGCATCTTGAAATTCTGGAATATGAAGCTCGCTGTCTTGTTCGGGTGGTGACTCCAAATCTAGCAAGTAAAGTTTTTTTTGGACGCACCTGTGACCCTTAACCCATTTGTCATCATAGTTGTAACATAATCCTTTTTCTTTAGGAGCCCACATCTCTACCTCAGTTAGGCTCTTGATTGGTGTGGTTATGTTTGTCGGCTGATTCACTGTGTTCTTTGCTGGTAAAAAGGTGGGAGGTCGACACTGTGTGGAGAGTTTATCTTCTGCTAACTTAGCCAGACCCAAGGCATCCATCATATTTTTAGGTCAAAATTTTTTTACCTCCGAGCGGATCGGCTCTCTAAGGCCACTAAAAAAGCAACTTTTGAAGAAGTCATTTGACAACCCTTCAGTGTGATTAGTGAGTTTTTCAAATTCAAGCTGATATTCACGAACAATACCTATTTGATAGAGTTTGGTGAGAGCTCCTGTGAAATCCTCAAATGCTGAGGGACCAAACCTACCCAAATTTAAGGATTGAAAAGTTGACCAATCGGGTTCATCATTGGTCTTGAAATACCAACGGTACCACTGAAGTGCTTCTTGTTCCAGATGAAAGGAAGCAATTGGGACTTTGTTTGCAGAATAAGTATTGTGGAGGTTGAATTGTTCAGCTTGATATATCCATCCTGTAGGATCTGTACCATTGAACTGTGGAAAGTCTAGCTTAGGTCCACAGAGAAGTTGGAAGTAAAGGAGTGACGCTCTGAAGAAGACTCCTCTTTCTGCATTCTGTTGAGCAAGATGTTATTATGTTGATTCAAGCCACGCATCATATCGGTTAACTCTGTAACCTGAGATTTTAATGTGGCTATTTCTTCCTCCATGATTTTTGTGCCTGCACGAGTGGTGATCATAACTAGTTGTTAATAGCCGGGAATGCGAAATTTTTTTTTGACTTTTTTTTTTTTTTTTGCTGCTATTTTTTTGTTTTTAATCGGTGCTTCAGAAATGGATTGTCTGCAACTGTGTGGTTGGAAATATCCTCAACTGTGGATATGATGTTTTGTGTTCTCTGAACCTGATAAGTTGGATATGGACCCCAGGTTTGTTTGGCTGCCTAAAGGATTTTTAGATTCTCTCTAGCCACCAAAGCTGTCTGATCGGGTACCGCTCTCCAAAAATTTTTGGCCATGGGTTTACCCCTTAACAACAGCTTTTGGTTTACCTCACGGGTGGGAACTAGTCAATCAGGATGGGGTTGTTGCCCTTTTCACTGGCAGGTCCTCTCAATGGGCCAGCTACTTCGGGCTTCCTGTGGTACTCCTCACAATGAGTTTTAGGGCTTATGCCCAAGCACTTCCCACAGTTAAGCGGATAGGTATTTACCCAATCCGAAATGATGGAACCTGCAATGAAGAATTTCTTGCCAAAAAATGGCACAGCTCCTGCAAAACCCTGCTTTGAAAAAAAAATTGCTCCAAATCTACCCACAAAGCCAAGAAAGCGCTCTGATACCAGATGTGACGAACCTCCTATAGCAATTTACCTCTCAAAACAGATTTAATCAAAATATGCGAAAATAAAATAACTCTTACCAATAATTGAAACACAGAAAGCTTATATTAATCGCAGGCATCTTCGAGGGGGCAACCTCCTTTGAGCAAGCTCAATACAATGAATTTGTGGATGCCTTTATTCGGCCTCAACACTTACTTATATACTAACTCTTATTCTAACAACTACTAATTCCCTTGTATGTGGGATAATTTGAATAAGCTCTAAGGGATGACTTACAAAGCATATGCGTCCGTAGCAATTAAGCACCGGTTCCTAACAGGATGAAAACTAAATTTGACATGCTAACCCTTCTCATTCCACAATTTGAATTCAAATTAACATTTCTTTCATTTAAAATTCAAATAATTTATTAATGCTTGATTAATTACTTATAATCATGCACACGTATTTTCATTCAAATACTAATTAAAAATCCATATTTTTTTCCTCGACCAGACATCCTCTATGTTTGTCTCAACCAAGTGTCGACTCATCTAATTAATACCTTGACTTTCTCAACTACCTTATGAGTCATCTTATAACATTTCAACTTCCAAGATAACTCAACCAACTTGACTCATTCTTGTCGAGTCACTCAACCACCTCCCCTTTCTTCTGAACCCATGGAATTGGTCATCATCCTCATAGAAAAGGAATAATTCCTGATCATTGATTGTTTTAATAATTCAAAAAAATCAAATAATCCTAAACCATCGGATTAACCTTTTATAAGCTATAAAGTGACGTGCAATCTATCACTTTAAACCATCCACCTTCAAGATAATGAAGTGCTATCAAATTATTAAGTAAATATAAGTGAATCAAAGCCATTAAAATTATATTGCATAGATACACATTATTCAATTCTATTTGATTTATAAAGGGGTCGAGCATCCAGATTAGCACTCAAGAGCAAATCCAACCTTAATCACACAATAGAGAAGGTGATGAAAATGTATCTCATTTGGTAAGTATTTCATTTCATTTTCTCTCATTTTGTTTCTCTATCTTTGAAGTTAAGTTAATTATAGATTAGATTATAATTCATTTGTATATATTTTATTATCTAGCTTGCATTCTATATTTTATACAAATACATTCTATCATTCTTGGTGGGATTTTGTCCCTTAGGGAGTCATTTCAGTTGATTTTGTTTGATATTCATGTGCATATACATTTAACCTTTGTATTAGAGTTTTTTTATTTTTTGTTTCAGGTTGAATTTTAAGTTCTTAAGATTATTGTCTGTGAATTTATAGAACACCAAATTCATTCTACATAACAATGAATTCATTCTGCATAATAGTGAATTCATTTTAACAAACAATGAATTCATGTATGTGCTATTTTTACTTATTTTTTTGCAGTTTTTTTCTAACAATGTCTATGTGTTTTTGGCTTGTTTAATCCCTTTCCATTTTAGTATTGCTTACTATTTTATATTATATTTTTTGTTTAACCCTTTTTTGTAGAGCAATGAAATCATCATCAACTTGAGTAAATTGTTTTGAACTTTGGCAAAATCATTAAATTTTTTGATGAAAGTGTCAACAACTACAACAAAAACATATGAAACTTTAGGGAATTATTTGCAAAGAGAAAAATCATTCTATGAGTATTTATTTTCAATTTTTAATTTTCTAGTTTAATGATTTACTAAATGTTAATGAATTCATTGTTTTCTCTGAATGTGTAATATAAATATCATTCCAGAACATTAGTTTTCTACATTTTTTGCCTTTTTTTACTAATGTTTTACATGTTGTCTTGATATTCTAGCCGCATAAAAGATTTCTAATAGTTTTATTGCAGGACATTAGTCAAATACAAACCAACAAAAATTATCCAAATCAAATTTTAATTTTTTTAGTATTCTTATTTTGTTCCAAGTTTTCTAATAATTTATATTTCAATATTTTCATTTTTAGTAGTAATTAGCTGACATTTTACCATTTTTTTAATAATTTACTTTCAAGTATTTATTTTATTTTATTTTGTTATATATTCTCTTTTATATAGGGTTACATTAGTGATGATACTCGAAAAATAATAAACAACATTTATAAATTTTATTACCCAAGACCCACTTGCATGTATGCTCATATCTTGGCATCACATTGGTGGAAATACCTAAGAATTAGAGGCATGTGTTAGCCTTTATTATTATTATTATTATTATTGTTGTTGTTGTTGTTGTTGTTGTTTTTGTTGTTGTTGTTGTCGTTATTATATCTATCGATCATGGATTTCACCACCACACAGTATGCCAACTTTGTATACTAACGGGGTATAAAAATTGAGTTAGATTTATCATTATTAGCTAAGTGATGTTATGTTTTAAGCATGTCATGAAGTGAGGGGTTTCATCTTTCAATACCCAAGCTTTAGACAATATGAATCAAAGTTTCATTTTTTTGATGTCAACACAATAAAATTTTATAGTTATGGTGGGCACATTGGGACTAGATCCATTTGTATGCATATGTTAAATCAAATTCTTCCATGGTTTTTGGATTCATCGTACTAAAAGGATTACATAGGTCTCTCCTAAATAAACTTGTTTAAATCTTAAGCTTAGGAAAGTCATTCTTACTATCTAACTTGTATTACATCAGTTAATGGTTAGTTCCAAGAAGCTACTTTCCATGCACACCCTTAAAATTGAGATTAGTGGGCCATAGGTAAGACATGATTTTGCATGGTTAGTACCTTTAAATATTAAGTTGTATCTAATGCAATAGACTTTCAAGTGAAATGGAAATCTTACGAGTTATTCAAGCCCTTTTGCCTAGTTTTAATTCTTGTTTATGTAATACATGTGTGTTTAGAAAAGAACTTGTTTGTTTACTTCCTTGTGAAATACCACGTGTTAAAATCCTTGATTGAAAATATTTTTTTAGAATTGAAATCAATAAATCAAGTCATCATCCAAAAAGCTTTAAAAATCACAAGTTTAGTCTTAGAAATTGAAATTCAAAGTTTCTTGTTATTGATCAAATTTTAGTCAATTTTGTCTTTCACTTTCTTAGAGTCAAATATCTATATGTTTGCCTTTTTTAATTTAATTTTTTTCTCCTAGTGATGTCACCTATCAAAACATAAATAACCTTATTAAAAAGTCCTAGGTTAAGAGAAGAACCTTTTGGTAACTCCCATTTTCACTTTGGAAATCAAGAAAACCATATTAAGATCAAAGACAATGTTGAAGATGAGAAACTTAGCCCTAGATCCATTTTAACCCCTTCTCAAATCGTAGAGTGTATTCTAACTAATAAGAATGTGGTCTTGCTACAAACTTTAAGTTTAGGGGCTAAATTTCCTCCTAATTTTTAAACCCAAATCTTTCCTTATCAACCTACTATTAATAAACCTATTATTCAAAATTAACTAAGTATCTCATCCATTAGTTATAGCCTTGATTCCAACATCCCTTATCAGACCAGGAAAGGTAACCAAATTATAACACCCCATCCATCTAGTATCACTCCACTCCCAAATCCACAAGAAATATAAATCACCCAACTTATCAAAAAATTACCATGCCTAGTAGTCAATGTAGACAAGAAAATTGGAAACACAAATTAACTCCTTTGGGAGAACTATATAATGTATTCTTTCAAAAGTTGGTCATTGTAAACATGGTCATATTTCATAAAAAATAATAATTTGATGGTAATATTCCAAAACTTGAGTGGTATAAAGCTAAATAATATTATGACTTTCACAAAATTGAAGATCATTCCACCAATTGTTGTGCAAGGCTGAACCATTATATCCAAGATTTAATTGACAAAGGGTACATTAAGGTAGAGCCAAGTGTATCTACATCTGAAAATCATAGCTTAGGGGTATGCCAAAATGTATTTGTTGAGATTAATCAAGCTATTCCACTTATAAGTCAAGGTCATAACCTTCCATCCATTTCTCATGAACCTATCTTTGACACATCCATTTTCAACTTTGATCCATAGTCGATCAACCCATCTTTGACAAATAGTGTTTACCATCCATTTTTTATGAAAATATCTTTACATCAATATTTATTCTTTCTTCATAAATCAATACATCAATTAATCCATCAATCAATTAGTCAACTAATCCAAGCTCACAGCTTTCTCATTGGGATATATCGTTCACACATCTAATCATATGAACCCTGATGCATGGGGCACTTCAAAGTGTGCATCTTATCTTGGGATATATCATGTTCCTAATCCACTCTTTGTATATAGCATTTCTTGTGTTCAAATCAATTCATCTTTGCATCTAATCACAATGTGTAATCATTAGTTTAAGTGGGTTAATAACATCCATGGTTAAATCTTATGTTACATCATCACTTTACAAATCCATTCCCACATTACGAGAACTACATCAGCTTGAGGTTTATCTGGACAATATAGGCAATGCTCAAGTACATGGGGTATTTGAGGTTAGTTCAGCGACCCTCATCCATTCAAGTCATTTTATCCATATTTTCTACCATAATTTAATCAAACTGTTAAAACATATATATCAATACTTACAACTATCAATTTTGTAAACTTTTATCAACATCAGACAATCAATATTTTTTGTTTTCAAAAACCCCATCTTACAATTGCTGGGATATATCATTCCCATAGATCTATTATAGTGAACCTTGATTCATGTATCACCATTTTACTGTCCAGTCTATGAACGATGAATATTCTTTTTCCAACTCACTCTTTAGCAATTATCTAATAGGGGAAAATCATTTTACACATGTTTTAAATATTGAAAGTGATTTATTGATTCTAGTACTTCAATTTATTGACAATAATTTTTTACTTTAACCATTTCTCTTTCCTTATGTCATTTTGAGCCTTCATCTTTCTTTATTGCATAAACACTCAAGGGAGCATCATCACATTTCTTCTTTGCATTCATTTATGCTCTACTTTTTTTACTATTATTCAAAATGGTATTGCTTTGTAAGACCATTTCAAAGAGGGGAAAATGTAAACACCTAAATTTCATAATTTGGTGTCAAAATTGACTTTGACATGCTAACCCTTCTCATTCTAAAATTCAAATTCAAATTAACATTGCTTTCCTCCAAAATTCAAACAATTGATTAATTTTTAATTAAATAATTATAATCTTACACACTTATTTTTTTTCAAATACTAATTAAAAATATGTTTTTTTCACCTCGCCTAGACATCCTCTATGTTTGTTTCAGCTATGTATTGACTCATCCAACTACTCCCTCAACTCCTCTACTACTTTGTGAATCATCTTATAACATTTCAACTTCTAAGTTGACTCAACCAACTAACTTGACCCATTCTTGTTGAGTCATTCAACCAACTCCCTTTTCTTCTCAACCCATAGAATTGGTCATCATCTTTATAGATGAGGTCTAATTCCTCACTAGGGATTATTTTAACAATTCAAAAAATTATTGTAAACCTATAAATTGATGTGCAATCTATCACTTTCAATCATCCACCTTCAAGATAACGAAGTGCTATCGAATTGTCAAGTAAATCCAAGTGAAGTAAATCCATCAAAATCATCCTGCATACTGAAGCATTGTCCAAATCTCTTGGATTTGAAAAGGAGTTGAGCATCCACATTAACATTTAAGAGTCGATCCACCCTTGATCACATAATAGAGAAGGTGACGATAATGCAATTCATTTTGCAAGTATTTCATTTAGTTTTCTCTTATTGTTGTTGTGTTATCTTTAAAATTAAATTAAATTTAGTTTAGATTATAATTTATTTGTAAGTATTTTTTAGTTAGTTTTCACTCTAGATTTTACGTTTATACAGTCACAATTGAACTCAAAAGCCTAATAAATTTTGAACGTAAAAAATATCGAACACAACTAATCCACCTAATCAATCTATCAATTTCTCATCAACAACTAAATATTTTTATATAAACCATCTTTATATTTTAATTTGTAAATTTATGTATATGTCCACTTTTCATAAATACATGCTAAAAACTTCGAGATCATTAGAAGAAGGCTTATCATATTTTTTAATTTTAATTTTAACATTGCAATTATTGTACACCCCTTTAAAATTGAATTAAAAAATAAAAATAATATTTTTCTCTAACTCATCTAATAATTAACCCACATAAATTGCCATGCATGGTTGGAGATTCCACCATGATATCTAAGTGATTAAAGGATCCTCAAAAGTTTCATTTTAGATAAATTTTGTTTGCTTTTAAGTACATGATTGGGAATTTATGGTTTAACATTTACTTAAAGTCGTCCTAACTTTTGACAAATTTGATCAAATCCTTGACCTAAGTCTCTGTTATACCTAGTCGTCCATTCAATCATGCGTCCCACCATGCCTCTACGTCTACAAGTTCCTCACAACTCCACCAAATATCAAGATGCCCACGTTCATTGACAAAAGGTTTAGTTAGTTATTATTATTATTATTTTAAATATTAAGGGTTTTTATTTTTTTAAGGAATGGGTATAATACTAGTGGAGACATCTTGTCACATGATATCTTGAGTAATGATTTTATATCTTGAGTAATTATTTTATTAATATGTTGTTTGGTTTTAAAATGTTTTTTTTTCCCAAATAAAATAGGTTTTAAATTTTTTTAGCATGTTGACGATGTGATAATTTTTTAATATAGAAAAAAAATTTACATGAAGATTAAATAAATGCCAAATTTAAAATTGAGATTATCATATAACGATCATGTAAATGTTAAATTTAAAATCAATTATTTAATATTAATATTTTATGAACATTATAATATAATGATTAAAATCATCCTTCTATACATTATGATTATTAAATTCTTCCTCTTCACTTTAACAAGTCCAAATGTTTTATTTTAAAATTTATTTTTTAAAAATCATTCATTATAGTGAAACAAATATTAAAGAAAATATTTTATAAACAATATAAACATTTAATAAAATTCATTATTTGAAAAAAAATAAATATTAAATGTTAATTGGAATAAACGATAACAAGTTCCATCCACCTCTCATAATTTATTATAACTAATTAATTTCATGTTTTATAATATTTAATTAATATAATTAATAGTGAGACGAACTACTTTTAGTTTTTGTTTCCTAAATCCATCAATGATTCGGTCCGCAGTGTTTTTTTTTTTTCCGCACACTTTAATTATCACAAGGTTGTGAAAATCCTCTCTCTAAGATTTGGAGATTGAAAAGTATGAAATATAGTAAATTTATTTTTAAGTGATTTTCTCTATTAGTTTAGATTTGATAAAGATTTGATTATTTTAAATAAGAAGAATTTATACATTCAAAATATATATTTCATAGTATATACTACATACATGGATTTTTCAAAGGGACCTTCAGTGTTATTAGTAATAGTGGTGTGAACCAAAATAAAATTAAAAAAAAATTAACGCTATAATTTAATGTGTTCTATGTGAACTAAAATAAAATTCAAAGAAATTAACATTATAATTTAATGTCTTCTATGTGATTTCAAAGATAGAAAAGATTATTCATTTTTATCTAGTTAATTAAATAGTCAATTTTAATTTTAAAATATAATTATATTTATTTAATTAAATAGTAAATCTTAATTTAAAAGATAGATTTTTATTTAAGTTCATGTTATTTATATATATATATATATATATATATATATATATATATATATATATATAATTTGAAGAAAAAAAAAAGAAGGAAGAAAAGTTGTTTCATATATTTTTTATAATATAAAATTTAATACAATTGGTAAATTGATCCTACAATAAAAATAAGCATGGTGTGTGAGGATCTTCTAGAAGTTTAAATAAAAAGATTATACATAAATTTCTTTTCAAAGTAAGCATGGTGTGTAATCAAAGTGTAATTATAAATAAATTTCTTTTCATTAATGTACATAAACAAATTAATATAATTAAAATTTTAGAAGAATAAATATTATAAATTAATTATTTCTTAAAATTATTATGTAAGATAATATAAAATTATGTTTAGAAATTAATGTATTTAATATGGATGAAATTGTTATAAAAGTTTTGAGTAAGTTATTAATATAATTTAGATATAGATTTATGTATTTTATTTATAATTATAATTTTTTTATAATATAAATAAATGTAAGATGAGAATAATAAGAACATAAAATATAATTTACAAATTTTATGTAGAACATTATATAAAAAAATGGCGAGCTCAAATTTTTAAATGATTTTTGAAAAAAAAAACCAACACATATATAAGAACAAAAATGATATTGATTGAAAACATGTTCCAAAAATCTTAGCACTAAAACTTCTAAATTTGACCAACATCTTTTAACTAAACAATCAAAATAAGCTATATTACACTATGATTGTGAAAAAAAATGATATTGATTGAAAACATGTTCCAAAAATCTTAGCACTAAAACTTTTAAATTTGGCCAACATCTTTTAACAAAACAATCAAAATAAGCTATATTACATTATGATTGTGAAATAGATTCATACATGTTTTGAAATTAGAATATTTATATTGAGAATTTATCTCTATTCAAATTAGAAACAATGACAATATTTTTCAATTGACCAAGTTCATGTAGATAACATGTAAAAAAATGTGATAAATTCAATGTAAAGCTTTAACAATGTTTTTGGTACTTTTTTATATATATATATATATATATATATATATATATATATATATATATATATATATTTAATGTATTCTTAAATTATTTCTTCAAATTTTTCATTTATGTTACGATTTTTTTATTATATCAAATGCAAGTAAATGTAATTCCATAGTTTTTTTGACACATCTTACATCTTTAATCTATAACAATATCAAAATTAATTAGATTCTTATATTAAATATAAAAATAAATATTAAGGTATATTAATTTAATTTTTTTGAGTATAATTTATTAAGTATTTCACAAATAAATTATAAAATTATATATATAATTATATATATATATATATATATATATAAAATTAATGTTATAATTTATTTGTGAAATATTTAATAAATTTTACCAAAAATATATTAAATTAGTACAAAAACTTCAAGCTTACATTATTTTAGGTTTCACACGATCTTAAAAATAACTCTTTATAAAGATAAAATATATCCATTAATTTATAAAGCAAAGAGAATAATAAATAAAAAATTGGTTAAAATTATATTATTAATTTTTCATGATCTTTCACAAACTTGAAAAGGTAAGAAGAAATTCACTCTAAACTAATAGAAAAATTCCAATAAATTTTAACATGAATATATTTACATATTTTTCAAACATTTAAAATTTACAAAGACAAATAAAAAAGGTAAATTTGATTGATTACATATTTCAATAAGTTATAATGTAAAATCATCATTTAATCTCAATATACAAGTTTCATTCAATTTCTAAAAGGAATTTTAATAGAGGAAAAAAATATGGAAATATATATATATATATATATATATATATATATATATAAAAGAAAGATAAATGAATATATATTATTGGGATATTTCACTTTTAAAATATTAAATATTATTAGATTCATTTATTCATCAATATTTAAAGAAATAAGAGAAAATTTGGTAGAATAAATGGTATTTTACATAATAATAAAATATTTTAGGTTAGAAAAAAAACATTTTTTAATTCTATCATTATCACACGACACAAAATTAATTATATTACATAAAATGTATAGTTCACACAAGATGGTTACATTTGATATGTAGTCCAAAATAAATTTTACATATGAAAAATAATGTCAAAAAAAAAATGTGAATTTCAATTCAACATTACAACTGAGTCTATTTTGTGAAGGTTATAACTTTTGATCTAAAAAGTTAATTGAAATCTTTTGTTGAATTAAGTGTAGACTGCAATTTTTTCTAAATATTTATTTAGACATTTAGATAATAAAGAATAGTTAATAAATCCATTCAAAATATAGAATATATTAAAAATTTAATTAATTTTATATAATTTTTTTGATAGATACGAGGTTTTTATTAGGCTCCCAACCAAAAAGGAAAATTTTTAATAGAGAACAACCCACAAGCAGAAACCAGACATCATAACAAACTAAAAAAAGGCCAACAACAAACAACCAAACCAAAACCCTCGAGAACACTAGGGGAGACAATAAACCTTAATCAAAGATCCAAAAAACCAAACAAGACTAATAGAGGACCAACAAGGACAAAACACTAAAAAGATTCATACAAACCTTAGAGGTTAATGCTTGCCTACACCTCATCATCAATCTATCCAAAAAAATAATCTCTCTGCCTCTGTAGATGTTTTCTTTCACCCATGACCTCACACTTAAACTGCTTCCTCGAGCCTTTACACATTGATTCAAGCACCAGTGAGATGGTGGTGACAGGGGTAACCATCCCAAAATCTGAATTTAGTGATTTGTTAAACTAATGTGGGGCAACCATCTAACCATGAGAAACCCATTTCACCAATTTGTTGACAACTACAACTTGTGTCTTTTCATGGTGGTTCACCCTCAATTGAGAGATCTCCAGAATTGAGCTCTGCAACTAAGCCATGGATAGCATGGATATGAATTTCCTTTCCAAAGGGTTTGATGAGTTGACCTTCTTCCTCAGCTCTTCAACAAAACTCAAGAGAACCATGAAATGAGTTTCCATATCTTTAAAAACCATCACAAGAACAAGACCTAGGCCATCCATGCCCAAAAATAGTAAGTTGGGAAAGGGAGATAAGTCATATATAATGATTTTCTTCACTAGCCCCACTCAGTTCTTAGGCAACACACATAAGGAAACCACCTTCAAATAAGAGACCAATATCATCAAGTTCGATGTGAAGACTACTACAATCTCAGAATTAACATGATTATAGACACCTTACACCATGAAATCCAATCCCAAGATGCACGTAACCACTTCATAGAATTCTTCTGATGGAATATAGAAAATAATTTTCAAATGAGCTCTCAAAATCAGGCCATCAAAATCCATCTCCCACACCTTGCTTTCACCATAGATGCATGAGGTGGCAATGACAATTTTTGTGATCTTCTAAATGAACCTAGAAACTACCATGAACAAAAAACTACCAATAGGCCAAGATCTTGAAATAATACTTAGAATTGATTCATATTGATTGCTTGAAATAATTACAAACCCAGGACATGCTTAAATAAGCCTCAAATTAGAATTTAGAGTTGACATGTAAAAAATCTAAAAAAAGGTCTATTTTAAACAGTCGCTATTTGTAGTAAGTTTCTCATGCGAGCGCATGCGGCACTAAAAATTTCATGAAATAACCTAAAAACTAAAATTAGCCTATGGGATGAAATTCAACTGAAGTTGAATCTGGTTTTAAAAATATATAATTTCTAGAAATAGATTTTTTTGAAAAAATCATTAAACATTAATTTTGAACCCTCATATGATCACGTTTGGCCTCCAAAAAATATAAAAATAAAATCTAAGAGTATAAAGATGCTTAGGTTAGAATTGAAATTTTTGATAGTCATTTTGGTGAGTGGAAGATCTCAAACAAAGTTACGAGTCAAAAGTTATGGCCTCTAGATGGTTGGCCTATTTTTTCTGCATCATTCTCCTCTGGTTGTAAACAACTCAGCTCCTGCGAGTTGCCCTAATTTTACTCCTGCTATTTTTCCTTGTCAATCTTCTTTAACTCCCATTCTATAATTCAAGTTTTGTCTTCTTGTTACAATACTTTCTACTATACCAATTACTTGTTATAATTACCATGCCTTGTGCTCACTGTCTTCATATCCATAACCAACTTTATTTTTTCTTTCTTCTTCTTTGGAACTTGCTACTCCCAATTTAATTCTTCATCTTCATCATCTTTACCATCTTATCCATGGAATTGATATAAATCTAAAACATTAAATAATGGAGATATATCAAAATTCTATGGTAAACTTACCTCATAGGTATTATCATTGATTTTCTTCACAATTCTACATGGTACAATTTTCTTGTACTTCAACTTATTGTATATACCTTTTGGAAACTCTCTTTCCTCAAATAAACCATTAACAACTCTCCTTATTTAAATACCTTGGATCTTGTTCTAACATCCGCTGCTGCTTTATATTTCTCATTACTTTCCTAAAACTTTCTTCTTACTCCTTGAAACTGTGGCATATACTCTGCAAACGCTTATGCATAATCACTAATTTGATATGTAATTGGCAATTGTACCAAATCTAAAATACCCATAGGATTTTTCCTATAATAAAATTGAAAAGGTGACTTTCCTATTGATCTATTCATAGAATTTTTATATGCAAACTAACCTTGTGGTAAAGCCAAGTCCCATTGCTTTGGCTTCTCTCCCACTATGCATCTCAATAAATTTCCCAAGATCCTATTCACAACTTCTGTCTATCCATCTATTTGTGGGTGATATGAACTACTGAATTGTAGATTAGTACCCATCTTCTTCCAAAAGTCTTCCAAAAATGACTTAGAAATTTCACGTCCCTATCTGAAGTAATAATTTTTGGAACACCATGTAATCTCACACTATCCATAAAAAATAATTCTGTAACTCTAGTGACATCATTGGTTTTCTTACATGCAATAAAATGAACCATTTTATAAAATCTATCTACAATAAAAAAATTGAATCATTACCTCTTTGTGTGTTTGGTAGTCCCAATGCAAAATCCATACTCAAATCTATCTATGGTCCTCTTGGGAATAGGTAATGGCATGTATAGTATAGTATTTTGTACATGTCCTTTAGCCACCTAACATACTCTACACCTTGAAACATACCTTGTAACATCTCTCTTCATATTTGGCCAAAAATACTTTTCCTCCACAAAAGTTATTGTCTTTGTCTTACCAAAATGCCCAGCCAAACCACCACTATATAATTATCTTATTATATTGTCTCGTAGAGACCCAACTAGAATGCATAATTATTTCCCTTTGAAGAGATAACATTTTTGTATAGGATACTCATCATGAATAATATCTATCCCACCTAATAATGGACTCTTATACTATTCAACTATCTTGCCATAATATGGACCGGTATCATATATTTCTTTGATAACTTCAAATCCAACTACTTCACTCACCATAGTAGTTAATAATGTTATTCTCCTACCCAATGCATCGGCTACCTGACTCTATTTTTTAAATTTATATTTCAACACAAAAGTATACCCTTGCAAGAAAGAAACCCACTTTGCATGCCTACTATTCAACTTCTTTTGTGTATTCACATACTTTAAAGCCTCATGATTTGTAAATAGGATAAACTCCTTAGGCACTAGGTAATGCATCCAATGTCTTAATGCTTATACAATTACATAAAGTTTAACATCATAATTAGAATACTTTGTCATTAACTCATTCAATTTCTCACTGAAATATGCTATTGGCTTTCCTTCTTCACTCAATAACATCAATTCCCACAAACGAAGCATCACAATCAACCTCAAACAATTTGTTAAAATATGATAATTATAAAATTGGTCTTTCTATAATATTCTTCTTCAAAATTTTAAAACTTTATGTCGCTGCTCTAGTCCATGCAAATTCCTTCCCTCTCATGCAATCTATTATTGGTGCCACAATACTACTAATTTTTTAAATAATTTATTTATAAAAAGTTGATAAACCATGGAAACTTCTTACCTCTATAATGCTTCTTAGAATAGGCTACTCAATAATTGCCTTTATCTTTTCTTCATCTATTTTCACACCATCTACTGAAACTACACATCCTAAAAATACCAAATTATTTTGCATAAACTTGTACTTCTTCAAATTTGCATACAACTTCTCCTTTCTTAACAAATCCAATACCATACTCAAATGTTGTAAGTGTTCTTCTTTAGTCTTACTGAATATCAAAATATCATAAAAGTAAACAACCACAAACTTATAAATATATTCTCATAGAAATGTATTCATCACCCTCATAAATGTGCTAGGTGCATTAGCTAATTTGAATGACATCACCATCCGATCATATATGCCATCGCTAGTCTTGAATACAATTTTCCACTCATCTCCTTCACGAATTCAAATTTGATAGTAACCACTCCTTAGATCAATCTTGGTAAGATATTTTTCCCCTGCAAGAACATCCATCATATCATCTAAATGAGGTATAAGAAACCTATACTTTATTGTAATTTTATTAATTGCTCTACTATCCACACACATTCTCCATCCCCCATCTTTCTTTGGAGTTAGCAACGCTGGTGTTGCACATGGACTCATACTCTCCCTTATCACCTTCTTTCTTATCAATTCAATAACCTGTTTATTTAATTTTGCATGTTCTATTGGACTCATCTTATAAGCGACTTGATTGGGTAGAGCTGATTCTAGAATCAAATCAATGTGATGCTGAATATCTTCTTCAATGGTAAACCATCTGGAAACTCATCAAGCATAACATCTGCATATTATTTTAACATTTTTAATGCTTATGTTGGTATTGACACCATTTCTATTTCTTCACTCTTTGCTACTAGTGTATAACAACAACCTAATACCTTCATATCTTGGATAAATTATTTAGTATAGAGCATGCTTTCTATCTTTTCTTCCTCTTTAAGAGGTAACAAAACTACCTATGTATCACCTTTCCAAAAAGTGTATGTGTTCTTTGCTCTATCATGAATTACTTTCCTGTCAAATTGCCATGGTCCCCCCAATAACACATGACATGCATCCATCAGAATAACATCACACCATATTTCATCATTATAAGTTTTTCTTATAGAAAACTTGATTAATAACCTTTTATCTACTGTAACCTCATTCCATTTATTAAACCATGAAATTTGATAAGGGTTAATATTTTTTTCACATTGTAGATTTAGTTTCTCAATCATTTCTTTAGAAACCATATTTTCACAACTACCACTATCTATAATTACTTTACATACCTTTACACCCAAAGTACATATTGTTTGAAAAATATTTGATTGTATCCATGTTAGGGGTGGGCACCAAGAACAACAAACATGCACTGATGCCCAACTGTTAGGATCTTGCTCTTCACAAATAAGAGCACAATATGATTACCTTGTATTAGCAACTAAACACGGAATTATACCAGAATGAACAAGTAACTAGAATTCACACATAGCACAGAATATGAGAGACAATACACTATCTTGTATTAACACTTGTACAGAAAAGAATACAATAAAGAGCCGCCACACTCTTCCACCTTACAGAGGCTTCCCACACCTCAAGTGTACATTAATTATTATTCAAAAACACTCTCCTAATAAAAATGGTCCCAACACACAACTCACACACAGAATTGGTGTTCACCTCTCCAACCAGTCAGTAATAACCCTGCCAGTACACCAAGCACTCTATAGTACTTCAAGTAGATCTCCCATGAACCTGCAACCTGTAATTCAACAGACCATACTTACACATGTAGATCTCTTACGAGCTTGCAACAACCTGCAACTCAATGATCTTACAATGGAAGGATCTTCCTTGCCTTCCTTTTCAGCTCATAATTACAATACATGCCAATGGGTCTATAAATAGATCCCAGACTTAAACAATAACTTAGACTCTTAATTTAGGATAATTATCCATGCAGCTCAAGACTCAAAATAGCCTTTACATGCAAACACTCAGTTCACTTAACTAACTATTTGTGCAATGAACAGTTCTAGAACACACAGGAGACCGATGTCGGTCCTTGTCTAACTGGTGCTGATCGATGTCGGCTGACTCCCTGCCGATGTCGGTTGCCTTCTGCATTCACCTTGACCGACGTCGATCATACTACCAATGCTGGTACTTCTAAAACTCAACAACCTTCTCTTCTACGTCTGCATAGTTGAAGCTTTTAGCTCCACAACCTAACAATCTCCCACTTGGAGATAAACAACTGCAACTGTACTTGTACCTATACTTTTTCTAGTTTGTTCCCTTGGCTTTGTATCTCTCTTCAAGATTACTCATGAAGACCAACCACCACAAATCCTGTAGTGCAACACCTGTCATCCAAATTACCTGCCACATCCGCATCTACAACCATGTAGAAAAGAACTTGACCTTGCATAGCATGTGCACCTGCTGCTGGTCCCACTGAACTGCCCTCCAGTATTTCTTTCTCGAATTGACCCCAAACTTTTTGACAGCTCCCACTACTTGGGAAAACTTAGGTTTAGTACACATGTACTCAACCTCATTATGTGAATCAAGATACTACTATCCAACCATCAGCGTGCTAACTGGTCTCACACAATCATCCTGAAACAAAGTCAACATGTGACCTTCCATGTCCCTAGAACACACTCATGCCAAAAAATCTTGCTGCTCCCAGATTCCTCATGACATACTTCTGAACTAGATTTACCTTTAGTTCAGTAACTCCCTGCATATGCAACTCTGCAACAAGCACACAATACAGTAATAGGATAATGTAGCTAATATTATCCAATCTGGTAAAGAGAAACACAATGATCAAACCTCTATTGTCTTGCTAGCTTACTCATGACCATACACCTTGGCCTTCCATTTCACATGTCCATTTCCACTCTTCTTCATCCTGAACATCCATTCGTCTCTCAGTGCTTCCTTTTAGCTGGCAACTCCACCCAAAACACCTATTTGGTTCTTCTCCAAGGAATCACATCCTTCATCCATGCCAAGCTCCAATTGTTTCCTGGATCTACCTGTTCTGCTTCTTTAACAACTTCCTGGTTCTTTACCATAAGTGAGAAACAAGTAGTGTAAAGAAGGGAAATGATGAATTTGAGGCTTACATACCCTTTAAGTCCTCCATATGGGCGCTTGAGACTCCTTGACAGCTTGCTGTCCACCCAAAATTCGTCTCAGTGACCGATGCTGGTCACATCTCAATCTACACCCGACTGATGTCGGTTTCCTGCGACTGCCTCATCACCGACGTCGGTTCCCCCTTGTCGACATCGGTGTTTATTTGTCCCTGAGTCACCAATGTTAGTCTGCACATAGCTGACGTCGGTCCCTGTCTAGATGCCAACGTCAGTTTTTTTATTGACGTTGGTCTCTGTGTTTTTCTAGTGAGAACTGACCTTTTCCTACGAGCTCCTTTTGGATCAAACCCTTGTCCAAATGACCCTTGCTTTGCTCAGAATTATTCTACCCCTTGTGCTGAACTCTGTCCGTCACCTTCTCCTTAAAAACCAAGGCTTTCCTATTCTTGTCACTAACATCGAATCTCTCAAGAAACGTCACTTTCTTATTTTGCATACAAAAATCTTGATTCATGCTCTTCAAATCTGAAAGCATACCCTTTGACTCAAGAACATGCATCTCCTTCTTATTCATGTGACCAAGCCTATTAAGCCACATCTTCGAATCTACAGCTGAAGTAGATAACCTAGAACGAGAATCAGTAATACAAGTAGATAGATAAAGCGTACCTACTTTCTTACCTCTTGCTACAGCAAGTGCACCCTTGGTAACCTTCTAAGAGTCCATTGTGAGAGTTACTGTGCAACCCTCATCACCCAAAATTCTTACAGAAATCAAATTCCACTCCAGAACTGGGACATGCATGACCTCTTTTAACACCCATGTGTTATCTGTCTGCAATTTCAGCTTCACTTTCCCTTTGCCAACCATCTGACAAGGCTTACCATCCCCTACACAAATTTCTCCAAAGTCTCCCTGGACATACTCATGAAAAAATTCCCTATTTGGGGATGCATGAAAAGAGGCACCAGAATCTAAAACCCAAGATTCTACTTTATCTAAGGAACATACCAGTGCATCCTATGCAACGTAATCTGCAACATCTAGTTCTTCATGTCCTTCATGCTGATCTTCATCCAACCAACAATCTCTCTTTATGTGCCCTTGCTTTCCACACTTCCAACAGGCTATTCTGCCATACCTGGACTTGGATCTCCTGCCTATCCTGGACCTTGATCTCCCATGCTCTATCTTCTCTCTTTGCCTTCCTCTGCCTTCAACACTCAAAGCATTCCCTGATGATTCACCTGTGCTTTTCCTGCGTATCTCTTCATTCAAGATCACACTCACAACATCATCCACTTTTAATATTTTAGAAGCAGACGTAGTATTGCTAACTGCCATTACCAAACTCTCCCAGCTTTCAGGTAATGAGCACAAGATTAAGAGATCCTTAACTTCATCATCAAAATTAATATTGACTGAACTTAACTGGTTTACCAAACCATGGAAATCACTAAGATGACTATGTACAGATCCACTATCCAACATTTTCAAATTAATTAAACGCTTCATAAGAAATACCTTATTCGAAGCTGAGGGTTTTTCATATAAATTTGCCAAAGATTCCATCAACTCTACCATTGTCTTGGCTTGTGATAAGTTAGAAATCACAAACGATGCAAGGCTCAACCTTATAGATCCCAGAGCCTTCCGATCAAGAACCTCCCATTCTTCATCCTTCATATCCTGGGGCTTGCATGCAACCCCACCCAACGGTAAGTACAAATTTTTATGATACAGATAATCTTCTATCTGCATCCTCCATAATTGGTAGTTCTTGCCATTAAACTTCTCCATTCATAGCTTACTTTCATCTGCCATTGCTATACTCCCACTCCAACAAAAACCCCTGTGAGTAACTTGTAATCAACACACACTAACCAGATCTAATACAATCTATTAGTATCTCAACCAAAAGCTCTGATACCAATTTGTTAGGTGGTGGGCACCAAGAACAACAAACATGCACTGATGCCGAACTGTTAGGATCTTGCTCTTCACAAATAAGAGCACAATATGATTACCTTGTATTAGCAACTAAACACGGAATTATACCAGAATGAACAAGTAACTAGAATTCACACATAGCACAGAATATGAGAGACAATACACTATCTTGTATTAACACTTGTACATAAAAGAATACAATAAAGAGCCACCACACTCTTCCACCTTACAGAGGCTTCCCACACATCAAGTGTACAGTAATTCTTCTTCAAAAACACTCTCCTACCAAAAACGGTCCCAACACACAACTCACACACAGAATTGGTGTTCACCTCTCCAACCAGTCAGTAATAACCCTGCCAATACACCAAGCACTCTATAGTACTTCAAGTAGATCTCCCATGAACTTGCAACCTACAATTCAACAGACCATACTTACACATGTAGATCTCTTATGAGCTTGCAACAACCTACAACTTAATGATCTTACAATGGAAGGATCTTCCTTGCCTTCCTTTTCAGCTCATAATTACAATACATGCCAATGGGTCTATAAATAGATCCCAGACTTAAACAATAACTTAGACTCTTAATTTAGGATAATTATCCACGCAGCTCAAGACTCAAAATAGCCTTTACATGCAAACACTCAGTTCACTTAACTAACTGTTTGTGCAACAAACAGTTCTAGAACACACAGGAGACCGACGTCGGTCCCTGTCTAACTGGTGCTGACCGACGTTGACTGACTCCCTATCGACGTCAGTTGCCTTCTGCATTCATCTTGACCGACGTCGGTCATACTGTCGATGCCGGTACTTCTGGAACTCAGCAACCTTATCTTTTTTGTCTGCATAGTTGAAGCTTTTAGCTCCACAACCTAACAATCCATGTATCACCACCTTATTTATTCTATACTTGATCCTTCCTTGGAGTGATCATGGTTCTTCTCATCATGATATTCTCTCCAACATCAGCTGGTGCAACTTTAATATTCTGTTCTTCTATTTCAACCTCAACTAGATTTACTCTTAGGTGATCTTCTTGATTCCTTTCTTGATCTTGATAGTGTGGACACTCAAACACTTTGTGTCCTCCTCCACATCTATAAAACACATAATATCTATGCTAATTTATAAACCATCCTTTATCACCACCATAACCTCGTCTTCTCTGAAATCCTCTTCCTCTTTATTGGTATTGAAACCCTTGCCTATTATCATCTTGCCTTTTTGTAACACATGATGATTCACCTTTATTGGCATTAAATCCACTTCTAGTGGTATTAAACCCACAACGTCTCTTTATTGGAAGGGATCTGCCTCTTTTTGGACCAATAGATGTCCTTCTAAAATTCTATCTATTTTGTTTTTCTTTTACCTTCAAAGCAAATTGATAATCCTCCTCTATGTTAATTATTCTATGCATTATTAATTCATTTTGAATAGAAAATTTCAAATCATTTATATACTTTGCATACATCTTCTCTTTTGTTAATCATGCCTCACTTGTATGGAAAACTTATAAAATTCATCTGCATACTCTTGTATACTATGATCTTTTTGCCTCAAATTTTGAAATCTTTTGTATAGGGTGTTATGACTATTTTCTACACCCCTCCTAAATTTTCATGTTTTTACTTAGTGCCAAAGAGATGACTTTGACATAAATCTTAAAACTGTGTCGGGGACCTTATTAATTAATGATATTGGTAGGTGCATATTTGATTATGAAATTGTAATGATTTGTTTTTTATTTTATTTATGTTTTAGTGGTTTCAAAAATCATGGTGGATAAATGAATAAAATATACATATATGATTATAAATAGAATCGAATTTAGCCTATTTGAAAGTTGAAGTAAACTTACTTTTCTCAGTTCTTAGTCATTTGATGATATATTTGAAATGGTATGGCAATACAATTTTAAAATGGATGATACAGTTGACTTTGATGGCTTAGTGGTGCTTAGTTAATTGTTTCATTCATGTATCAGTTAATTCATGAAGTTTAATTAGTATTCAAGGTTCAAATTTGATCAGTTAATATTAGTTTATAATGATGTTTTCAGTTGATATATTTCTTGAAATAGAATAGATGATGGTGTTATGGTTGAGATGTTTGAAGTATGATGTGTTATTTTGGATAGGATGATTCTTTTGCACTCCTTCAGATAGATTAAAAATCATTTTTATTACCTGGTTGTCCAAATGCATAGTCATTTCATTGGCATTCTAAGTTAATTGTTCAATATTAAAAAAAAATCAAAGTTGATGATCACTGTTACCAACATAAATATTAAGTTAGTGAGCAATTAGTGACATGCAGTCTTTTGGAAAACATGATAATCATTCTCAGGATCATTTTTATTACCTTCATTTGATTAAGTTTTTTTGAATCATGCTAAGGGGATTTATGCCTATCATATTCTTTTTCCCAGGGTTATGATGTTTAACACATAATATTATGGTTTGAATTTGTTCATCGTAATTTTTGCTTGATATAAAGACCATGTATAGTTTCGAAGGGTTTGTTTTGAATGACTTAAGTTAATTGATGATTTTTTTAATGAATAAATCCTAAGGCTCTAACATAGCATGGTTGGTGGTTGAGTTGGAACCTAATGGGCATGGATCCATTGAAACATGGTCAATTTAGCATGGGCATTAATTTTTGGAAGCATGTCTCGATGCTTTGGGATTATGGTGGATTTGGAAACATATTGGCATTAAATTCTAACTGATCACCTCGAGTCACATAATTTGGTGAAGGATTTGGTAGGAAGATTAGCATATTGATAGATTTGGTAAGTCATCAAAATATATGGGGGGATCACTAAGTATGTGATTGGTAATTATGAACCAATAGAAAAAGAGCACGTCACTCAAACATTTATGGCTCAGAGGGTGGAAAATAAAATATTTGTTTTCTTCATTCATTATATATTTTACAAGCTTCAAGTGGAAGCGAAGTTCTGGTATGATGTCATTCGATTTGCAGAGGGAAATTGAGTGCAGGTTGTAAAGAAGAAGTTTAGATTCAAAGTCAGGTATGTGTGTTTCATTTTCCTATAGAAACATGGAGTTTTGTGAAAACAAAGAAAATCTTTATTTGGTTTGGAATTGAGATTTATTTGTGAGAGTTTTGAAAGTTTGAAGGAATTTAAAAATTCTTGTTTGTGAATATGAGGTTAAATTTTGATCTTCAAAGTGAGAATTTGCATGGAATAGTTATCTTCAGACTTGAATAAGATTTTACTTAAAGTTTATCATTTTGATCTCAAGTTCCTATCATGGGTATTTTGCATTCATTTTTATGGAAATGATATCTTTCAATTTGATCTTATTAAGTGGGGATAGTCCTTGCATGTGCATGAATATGCAAAAAAAATTAACTTGCACTTATTTTCAGTTGTATTCTTCAAAGGAAGCTTTAGCTTGGTTATGAGGGTTTTCTATATCAGACTTATTTTAAAATATGGAATTATCACACAAAAGGTTTGGATTAAGTGTCATATCTTGATGTTATGTGAAAATCCTCCTTAGTTTATAGCCATTTTTGTCCTAGATTTTGAGGTGAATGGTGGTTTGTGATTTTAGTATGAGATTCAGTTGTAGTGGTTCAAAATGGCTCATTGTTTCATCAATTGATTTCATATTTGGGGGTTTTGTTTCTCAATTTATCATATGATTGAGTTTGTGAAGGTTTGTTCCAAAATGGTTGCAAACTTATTTTTGAGATGAAACAAGTTACATAGATATATTGATATATAGTTGTTTTAAATTATATATGTTAAGTTTTGAATAGTTGCATGAATTTTGTTTTTGAAAAATTGAGCCCTTGCAGATGAATATCATTAAGTAATATATGGTTTTTGTCAAGTTTTTGGTATTTTTAGATTAAAGACATTTTTGATGTGAGAATATTTTGAATAATTTTGAAAATTTTAGTATATTGAATGGGTTATGATAAGATAGAGATGGAAAAATACAATTTTTTGTGTTTAATATACAAATATGTTTTATGAATTAATTCAAGTTTTAGAAAGTTTCTGGTTAAGGTATAGAACATATCCTTGCATAAGTTGGACAATTTTAAATCAATATATGATATGATCAGTTTGTGAGTTTCATAGTAGTTGATTATGGATAAGTATGCATAGGTGCTCAAATGGTTAACATTTTTGAAATTGGAATTAGATGTTCCTATGTTTGAATCATGAAAATTAATATTTCTATGATTTAGATGCAATGATCACATTGTTTTTTCAGATTTATGTTACAAATGCAATCATGGTCTTAGAGCTTTGAAATTTTGCATTTTTTTCAAATTTTTCTTATCTCAATATGTCTGGGTGGGATCAACCAACTAAAAATAGTAATGATGAAGGATGGGGATAGACGTCAAATAGACGTGGTCAGTCAAGTCATAGTAGAAGTTATAATAGGGATGGTTTCCATGCTGGATGTTTTGGGCCTAAATTTTCTAGGGGCACAAGAATGTTTATTCACTTTGACGCATCTGACCTCGATTTTTAAATTTTTTGACTACTTTTCCTATCTAAAGAGGTTATGTTGGTTATAAAAGTTATAGAGGTCATATGGGTTTTTGAGGTCAAATGTTTAGAGCCCATTCTCAATCCCAAAGAAGTTCTTATCATTCTTTGAACATCATCCTGATCATGATCCTTACTTGCAACTGCAACCCCATATTTTTAGAGGTGAACCAATTGGTGAACTGCTTCTAGTTAATCAACTTCTCAATAATCAACTTGATAACTAGTTTGACAAAGAGGCAACCTATGCCAAGGATCTTAGGAAAATGGTCACTCTTGTAGACACACCTGCCCCATCTAATACAAACCTTGGTAAAAAAATGTAGAAAGTTATTAGGAACACATAGTGAGCCTATTTTTAGGCTTAAGAAGTTAATTTTGGGAGGCCAAGGAAAAACATAGATGTTTTAGAGCATGCTGCTAAAAAGAGTTTTGCCATGAAGAGAACTGAACTTGAAGCATCTAGTGAACTCAAGAAGATTAAGAGAGTTGAATTGGAAGTAGATGATGGCACATCTGACATAGGGACTAGATCACTCCCTTTTCATGCTACTGAAATGGAATATAATGTTTATCTTAATCAGTAAGACAAACCATTAATTAAAGTTTTATCTAACTCAAATGATTACTGATCATCCAAAGGATAGTTTCTATTTAACATTAAACTTTTTCATACAAATTTGAAATTTTAGTATGATACTTCCGATTGGATAATTTTTGAGAAATTTGGTATAATCAGTAATTTTTGTATAGTTATATATGCTAAAGTTTATTTTAAATGTGTTATGGTTTAAGCATAAATAAGATTTATCAATTTTTAATTTATTATTTTATGATTATTATGTATCCTACTATATTACTAATTAGTATGGGTCCCCACTCATTAAGGTTAGTTCTCAGTCTATTTTATTAAATATATTGATCAAATTAAGACATTAAAAATATTAACTAATTTATCCTCACACTATTTAGTTAATTAATTGACTTTGTTAAAGTCAATTAGTTAAGATAAATTTATAACTAACTAAAGTTAGTTATAACTTATTTCATAGCTGAAGTTGAGGATATTAAAGGAGATCAAACATTCATTTGAAGATAAAATCATAATAGGTATTGAGGACTTAAGTATTTTTTGAAGTCAATCACTTATATCTTCTTTATATGTAATTTCTATGAGATAGTACAATTTTTGTAGATAGACTCAATGGTACTTTATCGGATAGTTGAGTAGTCACTTATGCAACATAGGTATATCTAGTTATATTTGTCATCTATTATTGATTATCTAAAGTTTGATAAGTCTAATATCTTTTGATGAACTATTATTTATAGTCCTATGTGCAAAAAATTCAAATATTCAACCTAAAAATGATGATCATTTCACCTTTTTTTGACACTTCATTGGTCTATTCAATTACTAAGTTGTCCTTTCAAGTTTTGTAATGAAAAATTGTTGGATTTCTCATTAAAATTTATTCTTTATGCTAAGATGACTCTCATTTTGAGAGTCTTAACTCTTTTGTAAATAATTATCTCTATTTCTAATATAGTAGACTTTCAATTTTCTTCTAGATCTTTTCTCTTATTAGATAGGTTTTAATTTATTATCTTGTTTTAAATAGTTTAAGTTGTTTTCTTAAAAAATGTGTTACTCTTAGACTAGTAGAAGTTGTTTAGATAAATTCATTAGTTTAGATCTGTTATAGTTTTTGCACTGTTATTTGATTTATATCTATCCTTTTTCTTATCAAGTTTATTGTTTACTTTCCCTTTTAGTTAGAATTAGATTTTTATTATCTTTAGTTTGTTTTAATTTTTATTATCCAGATAGACTGTTCATTATTTTAGTTTCTTTATTTTATCTTAATTTCAGGTTTGTTCTTTAGTTTACTATTTTATTTTTATAAGTTTAGAGTTGTTTGCTATTAGAATAGTTTTGATTATATATATTTTTAGTTTCATTTTTATTTTTCCTTTTCTTATATTTTCTTTATTAGTTACTTCTTTCTTAGGTTTAGTTTCTTTTCTATTCAACGTTTTCTCTTTTATCATTTGCTTGTTTTTCCTTTCTCTAGCCTTTTTTCTCTTTTTCTATAAACCATTGCAAGAATAATGAAGTGTAAGTTCATTTAAAAACATATTTATATTAGAATTAGATTTTTATTCTTCAAGAGATTATATAATCAATAAGTTTTCTCTGTTAAATAGAATAGGTTTAAAAATTTTATTTTTAACTTATTCTTATTTTTATAACAGATTTTTGATTGTGATAATGGAATAAGTTACTTAAATAACTTATTGATTATTTTTACAAAATTTATAATAAAAACATCCTCACATCTTTAGGATCTTAAATGAGCCTTTAGAACCCCTACAAATAGACTGGTATGATTCCAACTTGACCTTCACAATAGGTGAAAGGGTTGATTCGTTAATGGAACAATTTCTATCATCAATAAATTTGGTGACTCCATTGGAAGAAACTCTTTTAGAATCTATTTTCTTTGCTAATGGTTCTTGGAGGTGAAAAAATCTTATTATTCAAACTATTATTAATGAAGAAGAAGATCAAGTTGATATTACTTTTAATTTGACGTGTTTTACATGGTATAATCATCCTAAAGATCTTCCTCAAGTTATTGAATTTATCAATGAAGAATTAAAAACTATTGAGTTTGAAATCAATTGATATTATAATTTGACACATGTAATTCAACAAGATATAATTGATTTAAATAGGAGAATTAGAGAAAATAGAGTAGGAGTGTTAGCTATTAATCCTAATTCTAGAATTTGTTATCTTTTTGACTCTTTTTTTGATGATTTTGTTAAACTTATTGTAACTTCTTTGTCTAATCAGTATTTAAGTCAAGAAAATTAGGTAAAAAATAATCATCCCTCTTAGATAGAATCTTCTAAAATTTTTAATGACATATCAGATTGTCAGAAACCCATCACCCAAGAATCAATTTGAGGGAAATCAACTAGAGGGAGAATAGTTAGTACAAGAATGAAGATTAGAGGATCTCCTTCATGGATTGTACAATAGTAGAGAAATATAAGAACTCATAGAAGGTGAGGACGAATAAAAAGTTTAGCAAGAATGTCACATAGCTATAACTCCTTAGATTTTTGCAAATCTAATCAATGTGAGAAACTGTTTAGGTAAGCTGTCTTCTCTTAAATGATTAAATATACCAATTTTTTTTGGTACTAATGGATAATCTTGGGAAGATCACTTAAAATCATTTAGATTAGTTTGTGCCACTCTTAAAATAACTAATTAAAATATTTGATTAAATATTTTTGCACAAACATTAGGAGGAAAGGCTTATCAAGTATTTGTTATTCTGCCTGTAAAAAGGATTAATAGTTGGAGGGATGTAAATGAATGGTTAGAATTGTCCTTTGGTAAAGAAAAGAAAGAATTTGATTTAGTTAATGATCTTTCATATATTTCATTATATCTGTGGGAAACCATGTATCATTTTGTCTCTAGATTTACTAAGTTATGTCAAAAAATTATAGGTGATTTTAGACCTTCTATAAAATTGTCTAGATTGTATTTTTTAAATGCTTTACCCTTAAAATACAAAATGGCATTAGAGGATAAAGATATAGTTGAATATGATCAAACCATACATTTTTTATTGATTATGAAAAAAATTTGAAACATATAAGTTTTAAAGATAGATCTACCATAGGTTTGAATTCAGATAATGCTAAAATATTAAAAGCAATTCAAAATTTAAGTAATGAGATGGTCACTGTTAAGAGATAGCTTGATGATAATCCCTCTTCTTCACATTAAAAATTTAAAAGATAATAATAATAACTATTATTGTAATGTTTGTGAGCTTGATCATAATCCTAAAACATGTCAAGCTATTATTAAGTTTAAAAAATATCTTTTACATGGAAAAGATAAGATAACTAAAGATTCAACATATAATGTATATTCTCTTGATAATTCTTTAGAAAAAAAAAATATCTATGATATAAATACTAGGAATAAGGATTATGAAATTCCTCACAATAATAGATCAACAAATGATAAACCTCATTTAGATGATAAAGGTTAAACAACTCATAATGATAATGATAAAAATGATAAAAATATTCTTTTTGTAACTAGATATAATAACACACAGTGTCAACATTATAAATCTAAATTTTTTAGACAAATAAATGCTAAGACTTAAAACATAATTGATGATTTGTCAACCATCAAAGATAAATTTTCATTTTTGTAGGATGATAGTCTTCCTAGACAATTAGATAATATTAATGAGGTAGTTAAAAATCTAAGAGTTGATGTAAGTCTACAAGAGGAAAATAATTTTGAACATATCTATGCTCAATAGTTTGACCCCCCTGTTGATTATATTTCCCCTTTTTATGTCACAATTAAGATTGTCAATAAAATAATTCATAATTATATTTTGGATACTGGTTCTTCAAAGAATATCATGTCTAAATGTATTGCTGATTAATTAGGTATTTCTTATGAAGTAGATAACAAAAAAATTATTAATTTTGATGCTTGACAAATCAAAAGTTGTGGTAAGTTTCATGATATAGTTAAGATTATATAGGATGAGCGTATTATATGTATGACCAATATTCAAGTTTTAGATATTCCTAGTAGTTATGCAATGTTATTAGGAAGAGATTGGTCAAAAGCTACCAGAGCATTTGTTGGTAAAGATTTGACTTAGGTTCTAGTTAATAATGAGATTTATTTTATTAAGAGAAAATATTGTTTTGGTACTTTGATTGAATCTCCTTATTCATCTAATATTTTCTACATAGAAATAGGTATTAAAATTTATAAATTGTTGAATATTGATGAACCAAAAAATTAACATGAAAAAGTATTTAAAAGAAATATTTTATGGTCTCTTTACTTCGATGGAGCTTGTTCTCAATAGGGTAGTGGTGTTGCTATTTGTCTCATATCTCCCATTGGTAAAATATTTTGTTATGCTTACAAATTGACTTTTGAGAAAACTAATAACACAACATAATTTAAATAATTATGTTTAGGATTAGAGAAAGCCATAGAATTAAATGCTAAACATTTATAAGTTTCTAGAGACTTACAATTAATAGTGAGACAAATTTGTAAAATCTATAAAACTAATCAAACCCATTTGCATCATTACACTCAAAAGTTTTGGGCATTAATTGAGGATTTTGAAGCCTTCAATATCACCCATATTCTTATAGAATTTAATATAAGATTAGATAAATTTACTATTTATGCTTCTAATCCTACTCTGAGTGAAGTTTAACCCACTATTAATTTTTTCTTAACTAAAATTTTCTATCCCAAGATTCTTGATTTAAAAGATAATTGACCAGTGTTTAGTTGTGATGAGCATATATATTCATTTCTCAAAAGAAATTACTTTGATCATGATGATTATGTACTTAATTGTGGTGATTATTTACAACTAAGTACTAACAAATTACCTATTATTTTAGTAAATTTAGAATCTATGTTTTCACCCAATGACTAGCTAAAAATCACTAGATTTGAAGAGCCATCAAGAAGGATCATAGGTGAAACTATTCCCATAAATTTAAGCATCGAAAATGAACCTAAGTATGTTTATTTAGATATTTAATTAACTAAAAATAAAAAAGTTAAGTTCATTAAACCTTTTAAAGAGTTTATTGATGTATTTGCATGGTCTTCAAGGATCTTAAAGATTATGATACATATATTATTAAACATGGCATTCTAATTAAGTCAGGGATCAAACTTGTGAGGTAAAAAATATGAAGAATTAGACCTTTGTTAGAAGACACCATTAATAAAGAGCTAGATAAAATGATCGATGTTGGTGTCATTTTTCTTGTAACATATTCTGAATGGGTGGCTAATATAATACCTGTAAGAAAGAAGAATGGTGATATTATATTTTGTGTTGATTTTAGAGATTTAAATAATGAAAGTGTGAAAGATAACTTTCATCTACCTAGCATAGATAAAATTTTATAACAAGTTGTAAGATCTGAAATGATATCTTTATTAGATAGTTTTTTAGGTTATAATCAAATATTTGTAAATTATGATGATAGGCACAAAAATACTTTCACCATGCATAGAGAGACTTTTTCTTATAATTGGATGCCTTTTGGTTTAATGAATGCAAGAGCTACTTTTCAAAGGGCTATGCCTATTGCTTTTGATAATTTGATATGTATAGTCATTCAAGTTTACTTAGATAATCTCACTGTTCATTTCAAGAAAAGAAAAAAATATTTAGATCATCTTCATGAAGTTATCACAAGAAGTAGAAAGTTTAGTATTTCTCTAAATCCTAAACAATCTATTTTTGGTCTAACCAAAAGAAAATTGTTAGAACACATAATTTCTAAAGAAGGTAATTCTATTGATCATAAATGTGTTAAAGCAATCAAAGAATTACCTCCTCCCAAAGATCAGTCGAGTTTAATATCTTTCTTTGGTAAAATAAATTTTATTAAAAAATTTATTTCTGATTTTGCTGATAAATTTAACCTATTACAACTGTTATTAAAGAAAGATAAGATTTACATTTGGGATGAAAATGTTGATTTAATTTTTAATTCTGTTAAGAATGTTATTGAATGTTCACCTATCCTTACCAAACTTGATTTAAATAAATCATTTATCCTTTATGTTAATGCTACATAAAAGTCTATAGAATCTATAATTACTCAAGAGTTTGAAAATAATGAATAAAAACCTATCGATTATATGAGCCAAGTCTTAAAAGATATAGAAACTACATACCATGTCATTAAGAAATTTGTTTTCTCACATGTTTCTTATTTAATTAAGTTTTAATATTTTATAATAAGAAACAAGGTTTTTATGTGATCTAATGTACCTATTTTATTGTATCTTTTAAAACAACCAATTATTCAAGGAAGACTTGCTAAATAGATTTTACGTATTGAATAATTTGACCTTGAATTTGAAACTTCAAAAACTATTAAAGGAAATGAATTGGCTAAACACTTAACTAAAAATGTTACCTCTAATATTAACATTCTATTTCTCTTAGCTGATGAAAAAATAAATGCAAAACCCCAATTTAAAACTATGAAAGTCACTGAATTTGCTGAAAATTTTAAGTTCAGACATGAAATGAATGATTGGGACTGTTTGTTGGCTGAAGACGACTGGTATCATGATTTAGTCTATTATTTTCAAAAATAATATTGTCTTAATAATTTAAATAAGAAAGAAAGATGTTATTTACGTTTAAAAGTGTTAATTTTTTGTTTAATAGAGAACTTCTTATTTTGTCATAATCATGATGGTATTTTATTAATATGTCTTACTCATAATCAAACTTAGAAATTTCTTAGGAGCTGTCATGAAGGAAAATATGATGAAAATTATGCTACAAAAATAATATCTTATAAAATTTTAAGAGATAGTTATTATTGGCCCATTTTGTTTCAAGATGCCTATAAATTGGTTCATTTTTGTATGCCTTGCCAACTTTTTGTTGGAAGGGATAAATTACTTGTGATGCTTTTGAATCTGATTATTATTGAAAAGCCTTTTAATAAATGGGGCATTGACTTTATTTTAGATATTCACCCACCTTCATCTATAGGTCATAGATATATTTTGACATCCATGAATTATTTCACTAAATGGCTCAAAGTCAAAGCTCTTAAAAGTTCAGTGATAAGTGAAGTAATTTCATTTTTAGAAATTCAAATTTTCTCTAAATTTGGAGTTCCATATGAGATTATTTTTGATAATGGGCCTCAATTTGTTTCAAATGAGTTCTTATAATTTATATAAAAATAGTCTATCATTTCTAGTCATTCATTAAAATATTAGCCACAAAGAAATGGACAAGTTGAGTCTACTAATAAAAATTTGATTTATATTATGAAAAAATTAGTTTGTGATAATAAAAATAATTAGCATCTTCAGATTTTTGAAGCCTTATTAGTTGATATAACTATTGTTAAGGTACCAACTAGCTACTCTCCTTTCATGTTAGCTTATAGATTTGAAGCCACTTTACCTATAAAACTTGAAATTTTTTCAGCAAGGACTAACTTACAATATATAGTTGAAGATACAAATTTAATTGAATAAAAGTTATATAATTTGATAGCACTTGATGAATCCAAAGCAACTGCGCTATAAAAATTAGAAAAGGCTAAACAAAAATTAAAGAAGTTTTTTGATAAAAAAGTGTCCAGTAAAAAATTTAAGGTTGGTGATTTAGTGTTATATTGGGATAAAGCTCATGAAGATCCTAGAAAACACCATAAATTTAATGCATCATGTCTTGGACCTTATAAAATTGCTACAATTATTGGAAATAACACTTTTCATCTTAAATATCTTGAAAGAAATTGACTACATTATTCAGTAAATGGACATCATGTAAAGTTATTTCATAATTAGTTGTTCATTTGTCTTTTTTTTCTTTTATTTTCTATTTTTATTTTGGTTTGTTCCCTTCTCTTCTTTTTTTTGTTTTGATTTTTTTTCTTTGTTTTTCAGTTGATCAATGAAGAATTGTGGAATGAGAGAGACATGTTATGAAGGAATAATACAAGAATCTATGGAAGATGTTATAAGTATCATTTATTTTCAAAAATATTCTTATAAATTTAGTTTCGTAATAAATGCATAATATGACTGACCTATATATGGTTGTATAAGTATTACTTGATTTTCAAATTTTGTTCCTAAGGCATTTGTAATGGTTTATGCATCCATACCAAACTCTCTTATTATTTATTTTCTCTTTTTCATGTCACACTAGCTGAACACTCCATCCCTTGCTAAATTCATCATTTAAGAGGTTCACGCTTAGCTAATTGAGAAAATATTTTTATAGATCACACTCTTAAGGCAAAAATTTGTGTTATATTTTATAGGTAAATTTGTTCCTAATCAAATTTTTTTCCAAAATTGACTAGTAAGGTCATTAATGTTATGCCCATTTTCTACACCCCTCCTAAATTTTCAAGTTTTTACTTACTGTCATAGAGATGACTATATCATAAAGCTTAAAACTATGTCAGGGACCCTATTGATTGATGATATTGGTAGATGAATATTTGATTATAAAATTATAATGATTTGTTGATGATTTTATTTATGTTTTAGTGGTTTCAAAAAGTATGGTGGATAAATGAATAAAATATACATATCTGATTATAGACAAAATCAAATTCAACCTATTTGACAGTGGAAGTAAACTTACTTTTATTAGTTCTTAGTCATTTGATGATATATTTGAAATGTATTGCAATTCAATTTTAAAATAGATGATTCAATTGAGTTTGATGGCTCAGTGGTGGTCAGTTAATTGATTTATTTATGTATCTGTTAATTCATGAATTTTAATTTTTATTCAAGGTTCAAATTTGATCAGTTGAGATTAATTTATAATGTTGTTTTCAGTTGATATATTTCTTGAAATAAAATAGATGATGGTGTTATGGTTGAGATGTTTAAAATATGATATGTTCTTCTGGATTGGATGATTCTATTGCACTCATTTTTATACCTTAAAAATCATTTTTCTTACTTGATTGCCCAAACACATAGTCATTTCATTGGAATTCTAAGTTAACTATTCAAAATTCAAAAAAATAATCAAAGTTGATGATCACTATTACCAACAAAAATATTTGGTTGGTGAGCAGTTAGTGACATGTAATCTTTTGGAAAACATGATAATCATTCTTAGGATAATTTTTATTACCTTCATTTGATTAAGGTTTCTTGAAGCATGCTAAGATGAATTATGCCTATCATATTCTTTTTCCTAGGGTTATGATGTTTAACACATAAATTATGGTTTGAATTTATTTGTCATGACTTGTGCTTGATATTAGGACCATGTATAGTTTTGAAGGGTTTGTTTTGAGTGACTTAAGTTGATTGATGATTTTGGTAATGACTAAATTATAAGGCTCTAATGTAGCATGGTTGATGGCTGAGTTGTCACCTAATGGGTCTATACCCATCAAAATTTGGTCGATTTAGCATAGGCATTAATTTTTGGAAGAATGCCTTGATGCTTCGAGATTATGGTGGATTTGATGGCATGTTGGTATTGAATGCTAACTAATCACCTCAAGTTATAGAACTTGGTAAAGATTTGGTAGGAAGATTAGCATGCTGATAGATTTGGAAAGTCACAAAAATATTTGGAGGGATAGCTAAGTACATGATTGGTAATTTTGAATCAATGGAAAAAGAGCATGTCACTTAGACAATTATGGATTAAAGGGTGGAAAATAAAAGATTTTTTTTCTTCATTCATTGTGTGTTTTACAAGATTCGATTGGAAGTAAAGTTTTGGTGTGATGTCATTCGAGTTGTAGAGGAAAATTAAGTACAAGTTGATTAGAAGTAGTCTGGATTAAAAGTCAAGTATGTGTGTTTCGTTTTCCCATGGAAATATGGATTTTTGTGAAAGCAAAGAAAATTTTTATTTGGTTTGGAATCAAGATTTATTTGTGAGAGTTTTGGAAGTTTGAAGGAATTTGAAAATTCTTGTTTGTGAATATGTAGTTGAATTTTGATTTTTGAAGTGAGAGTTTGCATGGAATGGTTATCTTCAGACTCTAATAAGTTTTTATTGGAAGTTTATCTCTTTGGTCTCAGGTTATTGTCATGGCTATTTTGCATTCATTTTTATGGAAATGATATCTTTCATTTTGATGTTATTTAGGATAGTCCCTGCATGTGCATGAATCTGCAAAAAAATTAACATGCACTCATTTTTAGTTGTATTCTTCAAAAGAAGCTTCAGCTTGGTTATGAAGGTTTTATGTATCATACTTGTTTTAAAATATGGAGTTATCATGCATAGGGTTTGGATTAAGTTTCATATCTTGATATTATGTGAAAATCCTCCTCAGTTTATAGTCATTTTTGTCCTAGGTTTTGAGGTGAATGGTGGTTTGTGATTTTAGTCCGAGATTCAGTTACAATGGTTTAGAATGGTTCATTGTTTTATCAATTGTTTTCATATTTGGGGTTTTTTTTTCTCATTTTATCATATGATTGAGTTTGTTAATGTTTATTTCAAAGTGGTTACAAACTTAGTTTTGAGATGAAATAGGTTGTAGAGATATAATGATATATAGTTGTTTTCAATTATGTGTTAAGTTTTGAATAGTTGCATGAATTTATTTTTCAAAATTTGGGTCCATGCAAATGAATATCATGAAGTAATTTGTGGTTTTCAACAAGTTTTTGGTATTTTTAGATTCAAGATGTTTTTGATGTGATAATATTTTGAATGATTTCCAAAATTGCAGTATATTGAATTGGATATGATAAGATAGAGATAACAAAATACAATTTTTTGTTTTTAATATGCAAATTTATTTTATGAATTGATTTAAGTTTCAGAAAGTTTTTGGTTAAGGTATAAAACATATTCTTACATAGGCTGGACAATTTTAAATCAATATCTGATATGATCAGTTTGTGAGTTTCATAGTAGTTGATTATGGATAAGTATGCATCGATACTCAAATGGTTATTTTTTTTGAAATTGGAATTAGATTTTCATATGTTTGAATCATGAAAATTAATATTGCTATGATTCAAATGCAGTGATTCCCATTTTTTTGGATTTATGTTGAAAATGCAATCAAGGTGAGCTTTAAAATTTAGAATTTCTTTCATATTTTTCTTATCTCAATATGTCTGGGTGGAATCAACCAGATGAAAATAGTAATGATGAAGGATGGAGACATATGTAAAATAGAGGTAGTTAATCAAGTCATAATAGAAGTTCTAAGAGGTTTGGTTTCTGTGCTAGATTTGTTAGGCCTAGATTTCTTAGGGCCACAAGAATGTCTATTCACTTTCATGCATTTGACTCTAATTTTTAGAATTTTTTGAATACTTTAGCTATCTAAAGAGGCTATGGTGGTTATAGAGGCTATAAAGGTCATAGGGATTTTTGAGGTCAAAGGTTTGGAACCCATTTTCAATCTCAAAGCAGTTCTTCTCATTTCATTAAACATCATCTTGATCAAGATCCTTACTTGCAACAGCAACCCCCTATATTTAGAGGTAAACTAGTTGATGAACCACTTCCAGCTAATCAACTTCCTGATAATCAGTGTGATAATCAGCGTGATAAAGAGGCAACCTATGCCAAGGATGTTAGGGAAATGGTCACTCTTTCATAAACACCTGCCCCATCCAATACAAACCTTGGTGAAAAATGTAGAAAGTTAATCCTGTCGGGAGCACATAGTGAGCCTATTTTTAGGCCTGAGAAGTTAAGTTTGAGAGGCCAAAGATATATTAATAAAAGGAAAACCATAGATATTCTAAAGCATTATGTTAAAAAGAGTTCTATAATGAAGATAACTGAACCTGAAGCATCCAGTGAACTTAGGAAGATTAAGAGGGTTAAGCTGAAAGTTGATGACGACACATCTGACATAGGGACCAGATTGATCCCTTTCCCTACCACTTAAATGGAATATAATGTTTGTATTAATCATCAAAACAAACTAATAATTGAAGCTTTATCTGATTCAGATGATTATTGGTCATTTAAAGGATAGTTTTTGTTTAGCATTAAACTTTTTCATACAAATTTGACATTTTAGTATGATACTTTCGATTGGATGATTTTTGAAAAATTTCATATAATCAGTAATTTTGGTATAGCTATATATGCTAAAATTTATTTTAAATGTGTTATGGTTTAAGCATAAATAAGATTTATTAATTTTTGATTTATTAATTTATGATTATTATGTATCCTGCTATATTATTAATTAGTATGGGTCCCCACCCATTAAGGTTAGTGTCTGGTCTATTTTCTTAAATATCTTGATCAAATTAAGACTTTAAAAATCTTAATTAATTTATCCTCACACTATTTAGTTAACTAATTGACTTTGTTAAAGTCAATTAGTTAACATTAACTTATAACTAACTCAAGTTAGTTATAACTTATTTCATAACTGAAGTTTAGGATATCAAAGGAGATCAAAAATTCATTTAAAGATATAAGCACAAAAGGTATTAAGAACTTAAGTATTTTCTGAAGTCAATCACTTATCTATTCTTTCTATACAATTTCTCTAAGATATTATAGCTTTTGTAGATAGACTCAATATTACTTTATCTGATGGTTGAGTAGTCACTTATGCAACATAGGTATATTTAGTTATATTTATCATATATTATTGATTATCTAAATTTTGATAAGTCTAATAACTTTTTATGAACTATTATTTACAGTCCTATGCATAGAATTCAAATATTTAACTTGAAAATGATGATCATTACACTTTTTCATGACACTTCATTGATCTATTCAGTTGTTGAGTTGTCTTTTCATGTTTTGTAATGAAAGATTATTGGATTTCTCATTAAAATTTATTCTTTATGCTAAGATGACTCTCATTTTAAGAGTCACAACTCTTTTATAAATAATTAACTCTATTTCTAATATAGTAGATTTTCAATTTTCTTCTAGATCTTTTCTCTTATTAGACATGTTTTAATTTATTGTCTTATTTTAAATAGTTTAAGTTGTTTTCTTTAAAAAGTTGTTACTTTTAGACTAGTATAAGTTATTTGGATAAATTCATTAATTTAGATCTATTCTGGTTTTTGCATTGTTATTTGATTTATATCTATCCTTTTTCTTGTCAAGTTTATAGTTTACTTTCCCTTTTAGTTAGAATTAAATTTTAATTATCTTTAGTTTGTATTAATTTTCAATGTCCAGATAGACTATTCATTATTTTAATTTCTTTATTTTATCTTAATTTTAGGTCTATCCTTTAGTTTAGTATTTTATTTTTATAAGTTTAGAGTTGTTTGCCATTAAAATAGTTTTGATTATATTTTGTTTTAGTTTCATTTATATTTTTCTTTTCTTAGATTTTCTTTATTAGTTCCTTCGTTCTTAGGTTTAGTTTCTTTTCTATTTATCCTTTTCTCTTTTATCATCTATTTGTTGTTCCTTTCTCTAGCCCTTTTTCTCTTTTTCCATAAACCATTGCAAGAATAATGAAGTGTGAGTTCATTTAAAAACATATTTATATTAGAATCATATTTTTATTCGTTGAGAGATTGTATAATTAATAAATTTTCTCTGTCAGATAGAATAGATTACAAATTTTCATTTTTAACTGATTCTTATTTCTGTAATAGATCTCTGATTGTGATAATAGAATAAGTTATTTAAATAACTTATTAATTATTTTTTAGATTTTATAATAAAAACTCCCTCATGTCTTTAGTATCTTAAATGAGACTTTAGAACCCATACGATTAGACTGGTACAATTCTAACTTGACCTTCATGGTAGGTGAAAGAGTTGATTCATTCACGAAACAATTTTCATCATCATCATAGGGTTTGTGTATAAAGCCATAGGAAGAAATTTCTCCATCAGCTTCTTCTCCATCTTTTTCCATGAATTAATTTTCTCTATCTTTCTTTCTGCAGGTGATCCCACCAAATCATATTATGACCTTTCAATTTTGTGTATGCAAACTTTACCTTCTTGTCTTCTCTCATAGTCTTCCACTTGAAGAACTTCTCCATGCCATTCATCTAATATATCAACTCCTCTGGTTTTAAATTGTCTCTATAATCTAAAAGATCAACCTTGATTCCTTCAATTCTTCTTTTTAAATCCTGAACCATCATCTCCTCCATTGATTATGGTTGCTCTTGCTATTCTTCTTCTTGTTGAACTTCATCATGATTTGTGTCTTCCTCATCACCACCATATCTTATTTTTTGATTAGTGATAACCTCTATTAATTATTGAAATTACCTCTATAGATATTGTATATTCTGGGTCATCTATGCAACACATCCTTATCCTCTCACCATTCTTTACTCCTCCAAGATTCAAACTTGCTCTGACACTAGATAATGAACCTAGAAACTACTAAGAACAAAAAAATTACTAATATGCCAAGATCTTGAAACAATAATCATAATTTTTTCGTATTGATTATTTGAAATAATTATAAAACCAAACCATGCTTAAATTATTCTCAAATCAAAATTTAGAGTTGACATGCAAAAACTTGAAAAATCTAAAATCTAAAAAAAAGATGTCTATTTTTAGCAGTGGTTATTTGTAGTAAGTTTTGCATGCAAGCATGCATGGCTCTAAATTTTTTTTGAAATAATCTAAATACTAAAATTATCTTATGGGATGAAATTCAATTCAAGTTGACTTTTGGTTCTAAAAATATACAATTTTTAAAAATAAGAAATTTCCAAAAAAATTATTAAATATTAATTATGGACCCTCAAATGATCACATTAGGCCTTCTAAAAATACCAAAATCAAATTTAAGTGGATAAATCCACTTAGGGAAGAATCAAAATTTTTGATATGATCGTTTTGATACATGGAAGAACTCAAATAGAGTTATGAGTCAAAAGTTATGGCCTCCAGAAGGTTGGCCTATCTTTTCTGCATCATTTTCCTCTGGTTAAAAACAACTCAGTTCTTGTGAGTTGTCCTGATTGTACTGCTACCATTTTTCTTTGCCAATATTATTTAACTCCCATTCTATAATCTAAGTGTTATCTTTTTACTGTAATCCTTACCACTACACTAAATACCTATTATAATTTCCTTGCCTTGTGCTCATTGTCTTCATATCCAAAACCTATACTATTTTTTCTTTCTTTTTCTTTGAAACTTGCTGCTCCAGATTTAATTATTCATCTTCATCATCTTCTTCATGGAATTCATATAAATATAAAATATTAAATACTGGATTTATATCAAAATTATGTGGTAAACTTACCTCATAGGCATTATCATTGATTTTCTTCACAATTCTACATGGTCCAAAATTTTTGTACTTCAACTTATTTTATGTGCCTTTTGAAAATATCTCTTTCCTCAAGTAAACCATTACCAACTCTCATTATTTAAATACTTTGGATCTTCTTCTAACATCCGCTACTACTTTATATTTCTCATTACTTTCCTACAACTTTCTTCTTACTCCTTGAAACTGCTGCATATGCTCTACAAATGCTTATGCATCATCACTAATTTGATCTACAATTGGAAATTATACCAAATCTAAAATACCCATAAGATTTCTCCAATAAATTTTAAAAGGTGACTTTCCTATTGATCTATTCACTGAACTATTATATACGAACTTAGCTTGTGGTAAAACTAATTCCCTTTGCTTTGGCTTCTCTCCCACTATGCATCTCAATAAATTTCTCAAGCTCTTATTCACAACTTCTATTTTTCCATCTATTTGTGGGTGATATGCACTACTGAATTGTAGCTTAGTACCCATATTTTTACACAAAGTCCTCCAAAAATTACTTAAAATTTTTATGCCTCTATCTGAAGTAATAATTTTTGGAACACCATACAATCTTATAATACCCATAAAAAATAATTTTGCAACTCTAGTGGCATCATTGGTTTTCTTACATGTAATAAAATAAACCATTTTAGAGAATATGACTACAAAAAAAATTGAATCATTACATCTCTGTATGATTGGCAATCTCAACACAAAATCCATACTCAAATTTGTCCATGGTCCTCTTGGAACCAGTAATGGCATGTATAGTCCATTATTTATGCATGTCCTTTAGCCACCTGACATATTCTGCACCTTGAAACATATCTTGTCACATCTCTCTTCATATTTGATCAAAAATACTTTTCCTTCAATAAATTTATTGTCTTCATCATATCAAAATGCCTAGACAAACCACCACTATGTAATTCTCTTATTATATTATCTCATAGAGACCTAACTAAAATGTATAATTGTTTCCTTTGAAGAGATAACCTTTTTGTATAAGATACTCATCATGAATAATATCTATCCCACCTACTAATAGATTCCTCTACTATCCAGCTATCTTGTCAAAATATGGATCAGTATCATATAATTATTTGATAACTTCAAATTCAACTACTTCACTCACCATACTAGTTAATAATTCTACTCTTGTGTTCAATGCATTAGCTACCTAATTCTATTTTCTTGATTTATATTTAAACACAAAAGTATACCCCTGCAAGAAAGAAACCCACATTACATGCCTATTATTCAATTTACTTTGTGTATTCACATACTTCAAAACCTCATGATATATAAATAAGATAAACTCCGTAGGCACCAGGTAATGCCTACAATGTCTTAATGCTTGTATAATTGCATAAAGTTCAACATCATAAGTAGAATAATTTATCCTTACCTCAATTAATTTCTCACTAAAATATGCTATTGGTTTTCTTTCTTGACTCAACACAACACCAAATCCCATAAACGAAGCATCACAATTAACCTCAAACACTTTGTTAAAATCTGGTAATGCTAAAATTGGTCTTTCTTTAATCTTCTTCAAACTTTCAAAACTTTCTATGGCTACTCTAGTCCATGTAAATTCCTTCCCTCTCATGTAAGCTACTATTGGTGCCACAATACTACTAAAATTTTAAATAATTTTTTTTTGTAAAAAGTTGCTAAACCATGAAAACTTATTACCTCTATAATGCTTCTTAGAATAGGCCACTCAACAGTTGCCTTTTTCTTTTCTTCATTCATTTTTACACCATCTGTTGAAACTACAAATCTCAAAAATACCAATTTTTTTTTCATAAACCTGCACTTCTTCAAATTTGCATATAACTTATCCTTTCTTAACAAATCAATTATCATTCTCAAATGTTGTAAGTGTTCTTATTTAATCTAATTGAATATCAAAATATCATCAAAATAAATAACCACTAACTTACTAATATATTCTCGTTGCACTGTATTCATCACCCTCATAAATGTGTTAGGTGCATTAGATAATCTGAATGGTATCACCATCCACTCATATAAGCCATCCCTAATTTTGAATTTAGTTATACACTCATATCCTTCATGAAATTGAATCTGATAGTAACCACTCCTTAAATCAATCTTGATAAAATATTTTTCTCTTGCAAGCACATCCATCATATCATCTAAATGGTATAGGAAACCTATACTTTAATGTAATTTTATTAATTGCTCTACTATCCACACACATTATCCATCCTCCATCTTTATTTGGAGTTAGCAGCACTGGTGTTGTACATAGACTCATACTCTCTCTTATCACCTTCTTCTTTCATAATTCCGTAACCTATTTATTTAATTCTACATGTTCTATTGGACTCATCCTATAAGCTGCTTGATTGGGTAGAGCTGAGCCTAGAATCAAGTTAATATGATGCTGAATATCTCTCTTCGGTGTTAAACCATTTGGTAACTCATCAGGAATAACATATACATATTATTTCAACACTCTTGCTATTTCTATTAGTATTGACACCATTTCTATTTCTTCATTCTTTGCTACTAGTGTATAACAACAACCTACTACCTTCATATCTTAGATAAATTCTTTAGTACAAAGCATGCTTTCTATCTTCTCTTCCTCTTTAAGAGGTAACAAAACTACCTTTGTACCACCTTTTCAAAAAGTGTATGTGTTCTTTGCTCCATCATGAACTACTTTCATGTCAAATTACCATGGTCTCCCCAATAACACATGACATGCATCCATTAGAATAAAATCACACTGTATTTCACAATTATAAGATTTTCTTATAAAAAACTTGATTAATCACCTTTTATCTACTATAACCTCATTCCCTTTCTTAAACCATAAAATATGATAAGGGTTAGGATGTTTTTTCCATTGCAGATTTAGTTTCTCAATCTTTTTTTTAGAAACCATATTTTCACAAGTACCACCATCTATAATTACTTTGCATACCTTTCCACCCAAAGTACATCTTGTTCAAAAAGTATTTGATCAAAACCATGCATCACCACCTTATTTATTCTATACTTGATTCTTCCTTGAAGCAATCATGGTTCTTCTCATCATGAGATTTTCTCCAACATCAGCTGGTGTAACTTCAATATTCAACTCTTCTATTTCAACATCAACTAGATTTACTCTTGAGCGATCTTCTTGCCTTCTTTATTGATCTTGATAGTGTGGAAACTCAAATACTCTATACCCTTCTTCTCCACATCTATAATAGACATAATATCTATGTTAATTAGAAAACCATCCTCTAACACCACCATAACCTCATCTTTTTTGAAATCCTCTCCCTCTTTGTTGGTATTGAAACCCTTGCCTATTTTCATCTTGCCTTTCTACACCACATGATGATTCACCTTTATTAGCATTAAATCCACCTCTGTTGTTATTAAACCCACCCCCTCCCCTTATTGGAGGGGATCTACCTCTTTTTTGGACCAAGAGATATCCTTCTAAAATTCTATCTATTTTTTTCTACCTTCAAAGCTAATTGATAAGCCTCTTCCATGTTAAGTATTCTATGCATGTTTAGTTCATCTTGAATAGAAAATTTCAAACCATTTACATACCTTTCGACCATCTGCTATTCTATTTCATTATGCCCCAATTGTATGGAAATCTTATAAAATTCATCTATATACTCTTGTATACTGTAATCTTTTTGCTTCAAATTTTGAAATCTTATGTATAGGGTTTATGCATAATCCACAAAAAAAAAAATTCCCTAAGCTTCTTCATATTTTTTTATTAATTAATCTTCTCTTTACCTTTTTTAGTCTTTCTTTCTGCAAGTGATCCCACCAAATCATTGTATAACCTTTCAATTTCATGCATGCAAACTTTACCTTCTTGTCTTCTCTCATAGTCTTCCACTTGAATAACTTCTCCATGCTATTCATCCAATCTATCAACTCCTCTTATTTTAAACTGGCTCCATAATCTGAAACATCAAATTTGAATCTTTCATTTCTTCTTTATAAAACTCAAACCATCTTCTCTTTCATCGATGGTGGTTGTTTTTACTGTTCTTCTTCTCGTTGAACTTCTTCATCATGATCCGTGTCTTCGTTATCACCACTCTATCTTCTTTGTTGATTGGTGATAACCTATATTAATTTTTGAACTTGCCTTTGTAGCTCTTGTATAGTCTAGTTTATCTACATAACACCTCCTCATCCTATCACCATTCTTTACTCCTTCAAGATTTGAACTTGCTCTGATACCAGATAATGAACCCAAAAATTACCAAGAACAAAAAAATTACCAATAGGTCAAGATATTGGAACAATAATCATAATTGATTCGTATTGATTGCTTGAAATAATTACAAACCCAAACCATGCTTAAATAAGCGTCAACTCAAAATTTACAATTGACATGTAAAAATTCAAAAAAACTAAAATTAAAAAAATATATTTATTTTTAGCAGCTGCTATTTATAGTAAGTTTCACATGCAAGCATGCATGGCTCTAAATTTTTTCTAAAATAACCTAAATACTAAAACTAGCCTATGAGATGAAATTCAACCTAAGTTGACTTCTGGTTCTAAAAATATATAATTTAAAAAAATAGAAATTTCTCAAAAATTTTATTAAACATTAATTTTGGACCCTTAGATGATCATATTTGGCCTTCAAAAATATCAAAATCGAATCTAAGAGGGTAGAGCCACTTAAGGTAGAATCAAACTTTTTGATATGATCATTTTGGCATGTGTAAGAGCTCAAATGGAGTTATGTGTCAAAAATTATGGCTTTCGAAAGGTTGGCCTATTTTTATTGCATCACTTCTCCATGACAAGAGCCTTTGAGAGCACCAACAAACCATGGTATCTAGGAAGAGAGCTTTGTTAATGATAGAGTGACATCAAACATTCCCTTTGGCATGCTAAAAATAAATGAGGACTCCAAGAAATCATGACATGAGAGTAAAGTCTCTTGGCTCCCTCATGCCGCATACAACCATCATCTTGGCCAATCAATCAACCACCACTGCATTTATGATTTCAATCCATAATCAATAATCATTTATGATGGGAGATTTAGTAAGATAATGATGGAGGATTTTGTCAAGGTACTTTTTGCCATTATAGATGCTGCCAAGATAATCAAAATATCCAAAAAGGCTCTCCTCTAAAATTGCCATTTTTGAGATTGCTTTTTAGGAAAAAAACAATACAAAAAGGAAAAAAGTGACTAAAGATCAACCCATCTTGATCAGGGAAAGAGATGGGAAATCTTTGCATGCCTCCCTCACATTATCTACTCAACAAACCTCAACTTGATCAATTCTGTAGTTTGCAAGGAAATTTGTAGTCAAGTTTGCTTCATAGAAACAATGGTGGAATTCCATAGAAGGAAAAATCTCCAATTTCTCCTAGGGGCTTGACAAGATGTTTTCTAAATGCCAGGAGGTGGCTGCCTTCTTTTGGAGTGCAAAAATAATAACCTGTGAATCACCTTCCACAATCAACTTTGAGATATCGCACTGGATTGCTAATTCAATCCCACTAGTAAGTGTTTGAGCTTTCATTTTGTTGTTTGTGCCATCTTGAAGTTTTCAAAACATTTCTCAGATTAGCGATCCGCTGCAATCCCGAATAATACATCCAGTCCTAGAAGCTCCTACATTCCCCCTGGAAGCTCCATTGAAATTAAGTTTGAACCACCCTGCAAGTGATGGATTTCAATCATAATTTCCTTTTCGACCTTTTTTTCCAAAGATTACAGTTGACCCATTAACAGGGAAAAGTTTGGGTATAGGTATTTTTATAACCGGAATGCCCAAACAAGTGATGAATAGTATTCCTAACCATAGACTATGGAATGCCTTACTGCGTTAAACACATGTTTCAATCCACTTGCCAACCCTCGTCTCAATGAATATCAAATCGATTAGCTCATTGCATGTGGATACATTTCACGAAAGTGTGCATACCTTACCCTTATAGAATTAGAACCTATGACCTCCCTTTTGAAAGCACATAATTTTATATAATTTTTATTTTAATAATATTTTTAACATTTTTAATTATTAAATAAGTTATAATTTATTAACAAAAATTATATATTTCATTCGAATAATATTTAAAATTTAAAATTCTTTTTAACTGCTAAAAAATTATCTAATAAGATATTATGTATTTTTAAAATTTTACTATTTTTAGATTCATCAAAACTCTACCTATAGATGTTGAGATTAAGTAGTATAGGAGTTCAATGCTAGCGTTGTAAATCTGAGAGAATGGTTTATATGACTAATGTTTTGTTTTGTTTTTGTTATTATTATGGTGAGTGACGGATGGCATGGGAACCACAAAACACAAATATATCAATTGCAGGAAGGATATTTAAATGTTGATGGGATACGACAAAATTTTACGTTCATCAATAAATAGTTTTTAATTTTTTGAATAATTTTTTTTGGTATTTATTTATTTATTAATATAATTAAATCTATTTTTATTAAAAATGGTGAAAAAAAACTTTATACTTAATATGTTTTAACATCTTATTATTTTTTATAATATTATAATTTATATATATATTTTTAAAATTTTAAATTTAATTAAAATCTATAAAATAAATGAGATTAACATGTCAATAAATTTTAGAATATAACTAATCAAATTCCAATCACTAACATTTTGGTTGATGGGTTTACTATTGTATCATGGCTACTTTAAATCAATAAATGACTAACATTAAAATCCAAACATTTTAGCAATATAATTGCTTCCCATACAACTCTATAATTAACATAAATACCTTTTTATAAGGTTGATTACATCAATTAAATTATTTACGATGAATGCATATATTAGTAAAGTAGAAAAATAAAAATATTTTTAATAGTTAGAATTTCATATTACTATAAAATTTATTAATTCATTTTGTATTACATAGATTTTTTTAAATAAATTTCAATTCAAAATTGGAGTTGACAAACAAAATTAAAATATTTAAAATAACAAAAACTATTTAGAGTTAATTATATTGTTATACATAACTTCTTTTTCTCAATAATTTTGTCATGAATGTTTGAATGGGCTTAAAATTTTAAACACATCTTCTAAATATTAAAGTCATGATGTTGGATGATTTTCAACTAAAATTTACGTTCGATTACAAAGTTATCCAATTTATGTTATTTTTAGCATGACTAAAAATACTAGCATGCAATTTTAGATCCTTAGCAGATCTCATATGGCTCTCCAAACATCTTGGAATTAACCCTACCATGAATGCAATTATGAATGTATTCTTTTGTCATTTATTTTTATTTTGGTATGAATAAAAGCTCAATCAATAAATTAAGTGAACAAGTCAAAAGTTATCACCTCCAAAAAATAGGTCTCTACATTAATAAAGTTTATGGTTTCATGAAATTTTGATTATTAAACCAATTATATTTTTTATTTTTATTGTATGTAGATTCACCATTGCTATTAATGTATAACTATTTTTCAAAGATGTTGTGAGATTGTATTGCGTTCCAAAAAATATTATATCAAATAGGGACACAAAATTTCTAAGTCATTTTTAAAGAAAATTATGAAAGAAACTTGAAAGTTTAAAATATAATTTAGTAATGCACACCACCCTTAAAGAGAAGGACCAACAAAATTAGTAAATAGGACCTTGATAAATTTGTCAAGATTCATAGTTGGAGAGAAGCCCAAACAATAGGATTTAGATTTACCATAAGCTAAGTTTGAATATATTAGCTTCGTGAATAAATCAATAGAAAAATCAAAATTTCAGATTGTTTATGATAGAAATTTTATGAGTATTTTAGATTTAGTATAGCTACCAATTTCAAAATGAGTTAGCAATGATATATTAACATTTACAAAGCACACACAAATATTACAATAAGAAAGTTATATGAAATAATGAAAATTATAAAGCAAAAACAAATGTAATAAAAAGGTCAAAGGTATTTGGAGGAGTTTTGGTGATTCTATATTTAAGAAAAGAAATATTTTTCAAAAGAACATACAATAAGTTAAAGTACACGAAAATTAGTCCATGCAGAGTTGTAAACAAAATCAATGACAATGCTTATGAAGTGAGTTTACACAAAATTTTGATCTTCCCATTATTTAATGTTACACATTTATATGATTTTCATGGAGAAGATGGTGAATGAGAAGAATATGAAGAAGTGGATTGGAAGCAACATGTACCATAGAATAATAAATAATATATAGTACAAGTTCTGAATAAGAAGACAATGAACACAAGACAAGAAAATTATAATAGGTATTTGGTACAATAGAAAGGATTGTAATAGGAAGACAATACTTGAATTTTAAAATGAGAGCTAAAAAATATTGACAAGAATAAATAGTAAGAATATAATTAGGGTAACTCATAGAAACTGAATTGTTTTTAATCAAAAGAGAATGATGTAGAGATCTATTTTTTCAAAGCCATAAATTTTGACTTATTAATCTGATTTAAATCTTGTTCATCTTAAAACAAAGATAATAGAAATAATAAAGAAGCTATAACCTCCTTCACTAGTTTGGACCCATTTTAAAATGCCAAAAGATCCATATAAGATCATCTAATACTCCAAAATTGTATTTTATTATTTTTTATCATATTAAAAAAAGTGAAAATTAAATAACATTATAACGATATATAAAATTGAATTAAAATTTATCCAACATTATGAATATAATATTTATAAAAAATACAGTTAAAATTTTAGGCACATTAAATTGGTAGTTTTTTTGAATTATTTTTAGATTTTTAATTTTACTTTTTTTTGGGCTATGCTAATTTGTGAATTCATCAGTTTAGGTCATATATGATTGCAAAAATTCAATGCACATTAGTTTAGAATCTGAATATGAATTAATGTTAATATTTTTTTCTTAGTTTTATTGAATAACTAACTACCTAATTAATGAAGATGTATTACTTTTGATTTTGATCAGTTCCATTGAATGAATAACTACCTAATTAATTCAGGTATATTACTTTTTGAAGTTATGAATAAGATTTTTTTTAAGATTTATTTAATTTTATTTTAAGTTTTTTAATAATAAATTTTTAATGTAATTTTATTTTATTTTATTTTAATATAAAATTTTAATGTCTTTACAACGATTTATCTATTTGAAAAAATACCACCTGCCCCCCTTCCCCCACTCCCCCCCCACACATATTCTAATTTATTATTTGACATATTTATAATTATTATTGACCATCCTTAAACCAACACCACTTTAAAATAAAAGTTATTACAATTTTTTACAAATTTTGACATATAAATAAATATAATATAAATTGAATTGTAAAACCTTCAAATTATTAGTATTAACAATTGTATATAATACACAACATAAATCATCAACTTTTATGTTGTGTGATTGTAAATCTTCTATCAATTTAATATTTAAATTTAAAATTAATATTAAAGAATTATATATATATATATATATATATATATATATATATAATAATTATTAAATCTATTTTCAAAAAATAATAAATTTAATAATAAAATTATTTAATATAAATAAATTTAAAATATATTCTTTATTATTATTTTATAAAAATCAAAATCAAAATTTAATTTTTAATTTTTTTATTTATATAATTAAAATAATTAACTGTTTTTTTACAGACTGAAAATTCCGTAATCCTAAATAATTATGGGGTTAAGAAAATGACATTTTATTTTCATTTAAATAAATATAATTGCCTCATATTGATTTACACAATCTCAAACAAAAAAAAAACATTCCTTTTACTATTTGAGAAAGAAAGACGTTCAGAATTTTTTTATTGTAATTGTTTGTCCCCAACAATTATGGGTTGAAGCTCGTATTCGAATTCATTATTTTCTATTTTCTAAGTGGGTCTTTAAAATCGTTTCACATTTCTCACATAAGGAGTGAATATTAATATAGATGATATTAAAAAATATTAATTTTAATGTGTTTATATAAAATTTATCAGGTATTATATTAATAAATAATTTTATTATATTTAAAAAAAAATTGGAGTATTTATATTAATTTTCTTAGTCTTTTCAATCTTTCATTTTACCATTTCTTTTAAATTTTTTATTTTAACATGTTTTTTGTTTTGTATATTCAAATTTTACGTTATATTTTAATAAATAAGTTTATTAATTTGAAGGTATTTAATTTAGATTTATTTATATGATATTGATTAATGATTTTTTTTGGTTGATCATTATTTTAAATAGTAATTTTAAGTTAAAAGTGAAGGATTGAGGGATATTCATTCCATCAAAATTATTCGGACACGATCTTGTTCTTGTCAAAATTTACTAACAACAAAAATTAATCCGGAATAAATTTTTTATAAACCAAACAACTTTACCAATTAAACAACACCCTGATTTTATTATACTCTCTTACAAATTTCTAATTAATTAAAAATAAGTCCCTCAACAAACTTCACCATAAACATACAGTCCATCACTACCTCCCTGCCTGCTTCTACCGTGAGTCGCCCATCTACATAAATACAGACCTTCCTTTTACATTAGTCAAAACAGAATCCCAAATATATATGCGCAGCCTCGTCCGACGTCCAATGGGAAAGTTTGCATTGTAATTATTTTGGTTCTAAAGGAATGGGTATGGAGGAAATGCCTTCGGAATAGTATTGTTATAATATCATTAACATAAAGTTGATGAAAAAAGATTATCATTCATTCAACCATTTATCATGGGCGCAATCATTGAAAGGATAATGTAGGGATGAGATTGAATATAATGATTGACATGACTCGAATGTCGTAAATGATCTCCGTATCTCATAATTTACAGACAAAAGTTGAACGAAAAATATGGTCCTCGATTTTCTTTTCTTCTCTCTCTCACATGGCATACAGCAACAGTACTCCACTTTAATCACCACGAAATAGTAAAGAAAATGATTAAAGATATCATCAACACTTTTGACATATTCCATGGTTGAATGTATATATAGATATCATTGTTGCATGGGAGTGGTAAATGATCTTTAAACTTTCATGGTTTTTGCAGGTTCTGTAAGTCTTCAACAAGTTACAAAACCCTTTGGAAACCTGCAATCAAAATATTTTGGCATACTTGAAACCATCCTTACAATGCTGATGTTCAAATGGATCATTTAACAGTTCCAGGAAGCAGACTGATGGGTTAGGGTTTTGCATGTTAAATACTTGGGTGCCCATATAAATTTGCATGAAATAATAAAGATAATTTTTATTTTGTTTGTGATCCATAGAATAATTAACCCATATTAATTTCCATGCACGGTTGCAGATTCCATCATCATACATGACTCATTGTTCGGGCCGGCGGTCAAGGAAAGTATTCTGAAAAGCTTAATTTGAGATAGATTGTGTTTTCTTTTGTAGACATGATTGAGAAATGATGCTTCATCAACATTGATTGACAAAGTGGGTCGCTGGAATGCTTCACATATGGTCCCAACTCCCCATTGCTCCCTTCTGCTTCTGGAGCACCAAGAGCCCTTCGTGCTCTAGGGAATATTAATAGTATAGAATTTCAGCCCCAAAGAAGAATCGCAACAAATAAATTTATACAAAAGTATTTAAGTTCACAATGTTTATTTGGTTGTGTCTGCCTTACAGCCTGATACAAACGTATATATTTCACCCACATAATGCGAGGAACGTTCTATTAGGTCACATAATAGCATGGAAGAATTGCTATAGAAAGGTACTAGAGTCTAGCCAATTAGAATAGTCTCCAAAGAGAGCATGCCACTAAAAGAAAGGCTCAGAGAGATAAAGTTGAAATAATGAATGAATTTAACACCAGATAGAGTGGGATTTCAGACAAAACCCAAACATATGTTTAAAAGATTATGGACATTTGCAAGCCAGTGAAAATGGTTGGGGAATGCAGAGGCGGAGCAGTCTCTCACCGAGGGGAAGTACTTGATAAATCAAACACCATAAAAAATGATCTAGCTTGGGCTGCTGGCCAAGTTGCCACACACGATCTAGATGGACGAGCCAAGTTTTGGGAGAGGACTAGAGACCCCAATACCTGGTGAACTTGTATAAAGCCATAGAGAAGGGACTCATCACCTGATAAAGTAGTTTAGGGGAGTACCTCTTGAAATGCATATCGTAGTTCCACCTCTAGTCTTTCCACTAGGCCTTAGGAGGCTCTAAGCCATGTTTATGCAACATAACATCAGGGAACAACTCTTGAATGTGAAGAATAGAAGGTAGGTATGCATTATTTAATTGAAAATTGTTTTTTTCTAAATATTAGGCCATGGAATCTAATCCCTGACAGTAACAAAATCTCAGATAGTGTGAATCTCTTTTGGAAATAATCGCAGAGTTTTAATACAAGGAATTCATCCAGTGGATCAGAAGAAGTAGTAAGAAAGGGGACCATCATAAGCTATGGTCATTAAAAGACAACCCTATGCGAAAACCATCCCCACCCACTTCAAGTGGGGTATGACAGCTTCAAATTCATTCCAAATGATTTTGACCACAAAAGAGTATAAATCTTGATAGGAACCATATGGTGATGAGAAGGGATTGGAAGCCAATATTTTCCCAACTGGTTTTACCATAGGGGAGTTTGTAGAGATACAAAGTCTTAGAAATTTTTTCCAAGATTCATTGCCCTCAATACCTTGAACAACCCAAATATCACACAAGGCCATACTTTGTTGATAGGTGTCAATGATGCCCATGCCATCTTTATCATGAGGGAGGCAACAAATATCCTAGGCCACCTGATGAAAACCTTGGGCACAATTAGAATTGTCTCAAAGGATTTTGGCCAGAACATCATAATAGGCCTTGGAAGGAGATTAATAGGAAGAATAGTAGACATAATTAGCGACCAAGAATTTGGTGTAAATCTAAAACTTGCCTACTAGAGATAAGGGTTTGGTTATCCAATATTCAATCTTATTTTCAATCATGTTGAGGACATATTACCAAAACTTGGTCAAAGAATTGTCAAAAGCAAAGGGGATGCCCAAGAAGTTGAATTGTTAATCGTGAGTAATCCATTTCCAGTTATAATTGTGAATCCACTCAAGCATAGGCATCATGCTTTGTCGAAAACACTAAGTTTTCCTCCATTATATGATGGATCTAGAAACTAGATAGAAAGTGTCAAGGCATTATATAACTTCATTAAAGGTGGCCTCTTGTTATTTGAGTGTGAGGAAGGTGTCATTTGTAAAGTGGTAATCGATGAAATGGGAGGTACGTTTAGGAAAAACAATTCCCTGAACAAGCCCTTGAGAAGCTCTGGAATCTTGAAGATAACCCAAGGCTTCAATAGATGGCACATAAAGCACCAGATCAAGGGGACAATCTTGGTGAATATAATGATGGAGCTCAACCCCTCAAGTTTATACCCATTAATAGTGAGGCATGTTTAAGTATCATGAAGCAATTTTTACACCACATAAATGAAGTAGGGGCCAAAGTCAAGAGCCTTGAGCATGGAAAGAATAAATTGCCATTAAATCTTATCATAAGATTTTTCAATGTATAATTTATTAAAAATAGTTCTCTGGAGAGAGGAATGAACCGAAGCCATGCCTTCCCAGACTGCAATAAGATTATCCAAAATATAATGTTACCCTCTAATAAATCATGTTTGTTCTAATGTAACAATGGTAGGTAAAATGAGTCAAACATAGTTGGTGAGGGCTTTAACAAGAATATTTTAAGAAACATTAAGCAAGATTATTGACCTTCAATTTGGTAAGCAAATTAGGATCTCCAAAATTTAGGAATAAATTTGATATTAACTTGGTTGATCATGGGTCCAAGAGATTGATTCTGCAAGGCTTCTTTGTAGATTTGCAGTATATCAGGTTTCATAACTTCCCAGGTGGATTTGTAAAATTCACACGGGAAGCTATTGAGGTCAAGGGATTTATCATTGGTCATACAATGTAGATCCTCTATGAGCTCCTACAAGGTGAATGGTACATCATAAAGCTACTGATTGATAGGTGTGAGCTTGAAATGCACCACATTGAGGCATTTATGAAGTGCCTGGGTTTATTCAACTATGAAAGGTTGAGCTTGAAAAACCATCTTATAGTGTTCAAGGAAAGTCAAAGAGATATCAGATTGAGAGGTTAGCTAGGATTAAGCCACTTAAATGGCTTTAATTTTCCCATAAGCTTGTTTTCATTTTAGTGCTTTAAAAAAATCCTTGGAGGCCTTGTTACCAATTTTTAGCCAATGTAGTCGAGCACGAAGTTGAGTGCATGTGGTAGCATGTCTATCCACCACCTTAAGGTGGTATATGAGAGAGGTTGTAAGCCATTGTAATTGCACATTGAAAGGATCAAGATTGATAGAAATAGAGACCCATCATTACTCATTGATCATGGCCTCTTCTGACCATTTTTTGATCTAAAAAACATGTTTGCCATGGTGGTGGAGGAAGTGGGTGGTGTGTAGAATGACCCCATTCAACCACTTAATTTAATTGGTGGCATATAAGGGCCATGAGGTGAGGTTACATATCCATATGATGAGTCAGATTGTTCTAGCATGAATCAACATAAAAGTATATAGAATAAATTGATTAAGTGGCACATTGTATTGTCCCAAAGTCCATTCCACTTTCCAAGAAATACAAAAATGGTCTGAAAAAATAATACCAAAAAGAAAATTAATAAGATGGCCATCAATTCTATAAAAAGAAAAAAGATTTTGATTTGACAACGTAAATCAATCAAGCTATTTGAGCACATGGTGATTCCTAGATCAATAGTTGGACCATGTAAACTGAGATGTGGAGTTAAATTTCTATCATCAAAGGAGTGGGTCAACCAAATCCCATTTATTTTTGAAATAAAACCAAGCCTCACGTTCACCAACACAACAGTGCATGGGGAAGGCCCTAGTATTGTCTTAGGGGTGTTGAATCATGTTGAAATCTCCACACACTATCCACGTGGTAGTAGGTAGTCCATCAACTAAAGATCACCAAAGCAAGGCATAGTTAGGGCCATCATTAGGTGCATAAATGTTGAGAATGCCAAATGGATGGTCATCAATGTCAATAATAATCCAAACTTTCCAATGTGAAGGGTCCTCCCCCATGGTAATAATGCCAAGGGAAACCTTAGGGGATACTAAAATACAAGCGTTTCCACGTCCCTCCTCATGTAAGGTAGTGATCTTGTTGGCATCATGCCAAATACTTCACAAAGATGTCTGAAGGAGAAATCTAGACACTTTAACTTCTTGTAGACAAATAATATTTCAAAAACCAATCTGGTGACAAGAGACATGCATAGAGTATTTATAGGTAGACTCTATAAGACCATTAATATTTCATGATAACACATTTATGAGGAAGGGTCATCCATCTGAAGCTCTCCCTACCCTTCCTCAAAATTTGTTAATGTTGCAAAGTTGTTGTGATGGTGATGACATGAATTTTCGCCTACCATAATAAAGTGGTGTTTTTCATTGTCTTCTTCTTGAGGAGATTTTATGCCCCTGTAAGGTGGGTTGTAAGACTGCTAGGAGAAGGAGTCACTAGTTGAGAGAACCTCAGCCATGGGCATCATAGTGTTCTGGGAAATTAGAGAAACACTTTGTGGGTTGGAAGGAACTGGGATGGTAAGAGAGGGTGGAAAAGTCCCATGAGAGGGTTTGATAGTTGGCGAAGAATCTTCCCGAGGTGGCATCTAGGGTGGGATTTGTGTCTTAGGGCCCAACAACCTTTTAGGGGGAACTATGGTCCAACCATCACCTTGGTCTATTAGTTTGGGATTCTTAGTGTTAGGAGCCTGTGTCCTACCCTGTCTTTGCATTATTAGTGTATTATTCACTATGGACACATATGATTTATAAGTCATTCTTTTAGCATATTTGAATTATCCCACATACATGGGAAGTAGTAGTTGTTAGAATAGATTTATTATTTAAGTAAGTGTTGAGGCTTGATGAAGGCATCCACAAATATTATTGTATTTAGCTTGCTCAAAGGAGGTTTCCCCCATAAAGTGGCATGCAATCTAAAGGTTATTTTGAGTTTGTTTTTGAAGTTTATTATATCTATCAATTATTTTCTATAATTCATAAATCTATGCAGAAGGTTCTTCACATCTGGTATTAGAACACTTTTTCAGCCCGTGGGTAGATTTTAGAGATTATTTTTTTAGTAGTGGTTTTCCAGGAGTTGCACCATTTACAAATTTTTTTCCTTTCTCTATTTCTTACATCTTGATTATGGATTCAGATAAGGGTAAATACCACTCTACATAACTATGTAAATTACTTGTGCATAAGCCCTAAAATTCATTGTGAAGAGTACCACATGAAACCCAAAGTAGATGGCCCATTGAGAGGACTTGCCAGTGAAAAGGGAAACGAACCCATCATAATTGACTAATTTAAACCTATGAAGTAAACCAAGAACTATCATTTAAGGGTAAATCCATGACCAAAAAAATTCTAGAAAGCGATACTTGTTTAGACAGTATTGGTGCCCAAAGAGACTCATTAAAGCCTTTAGGCAGCCAAATAGACTTGGGGCTCATATCTGACATTAAACTTTTTAAAAATATTAGTAGTGTGATTAAAATTAAGAACATTTGGTACACACACACTTGTCGATAGACATCTGGGCAAAACAACCCAGTGGAAATCAGTTTCTAAACCAAAGTAATAAAATTTTCATTTTTTCTCCATATCTCTCATTCTACAATTCCGTTGACTCTCAAAATTTCCTAGAACACTTGAAATTACATTATATGAATTTTATTCTTTGATGGACCATATCCAATTTTCACTTCTAATTGCCAAAAATCTCAGTTTTTGATTTTTTCAAGTTTTATCATAACTTATTTAGTTTTTGTCCTCTTGATTTGAAACTTTCCCACAATGTTCGTTTCTCTTTTCTACTCATTTTTCCTTCTTAGACATTTTTTCTTTTTTTCAATTATGATTCTAAAATTTCCCTTTTCCTTCAGTAATCCTAACTAGGAAGTGCCCCAAAACTAGTAAAAGTACATTTACCCCTTCCAATCGAGTCCAAATAAAAAAAATCCTTGGTGGTTGTGCCTTAAATTTTTTTTTATATCCCTTGGAAAAAAATCATTAGTTATGGTAGTCACCCTTGTAGGCATAAAAATCATGGAAGAATAATTCACCACATTGAAACCTTAGGTCATTGAGTTAACCGAAAGGATGCATGGATTGAATTAACATAATAACCCTTTACTCAATACATTGCAAAAGGAGTATTCTTTAGAGAATAGTTTCTCTTCTCACCATGGATCACATGGGCCCAAGATGGACTTTTCACAATTTAATGGTACATATCCTACTGGATGGATATATTGAGCTAAGCAATTATTCAACCTTCATAATACTAATTTTGTTAATAAAGGCCCAATTGCTTCTTTTCACTTGGAACCAGAAGCACTTCAATGGTATTGTTGGTATCCAAATCAAATGATGAACCTGATTGGAAAACATTTTCATTCGTACTTATGGGTGGGTTTAGTCCTTAGGCATTTGAGGACTTTACAAAATCTCTCACCGAACTCCATCAGACAAGAACCGTTCATGATTATTAGATTGAATTTGAGAAATTGGATAATCACACTGAAGGGTTATCAGATGACTTCTTCAAGAGTTATTTTATTAGTCACCTCAAAGATCCAATCTGATCAGAGGTGACAATGTTTCATCCCAATAAAAAAATTGATGCCTTGGGTCTAGTTAAGTTAGTAGAAGATAAACTCTCAGAGCAACATTGACTTCCCACTTTTCCACCAATAAAGAACACAATGAACTAGTGGACAACCACAACCACATTAGTCAAGTTTCATACTAAGACAAAGATGTGGGATTGTATGGATAAATTATTATGTTATAATTGTGATCAAAAATGGGTTAAGGTTCATAAGTTCATCATACAATAACTCTACTTACTATATGTGGAATCTCTATCAGAGCAGGATAGTGACCTTGACATCCAAGAATTCCAAGATGCTCAAGCAGAACAAAGCCCCTTCAATGACTCAATGTCTCAGGAGACCTAACCTGAGATCTCTCTACATGCACTCATAGGTGTTACAATCCCTTAAACCATGAACTTCAAGGGTTTATTTAAGAATATCCCTCTCACAATCCTTATTGACTTTGGTAGCAACCATAATTTCATTGATCCTTGCATTGATATGCACACATATTGCTTTGTACACCCTTGTTCTAGCCTTGAAGTCATGATTGATAATGGGGGAATATTTCCATGTAAAGGGAAGTGTCATAATGCATGTATTTCAATAGGCAATTACACTCTTTTCTTAGATATGTTTTCCCTACCTTTAGGGGTATGTGATGTGGTCTTAGGGGCCTAATGGCTTTACATATTGGGACCTATTCTATGAGACTAATCTGATATTTGAATGTAATTAATAAATAGTGGAAAAAACACACCTTAAAAGGGTTATTGCCTAGATTTTCTAACATCATTAGTTCCCATCACATGGAAAATCTTCTGAAGAAAGGCTCACTTGGGGTCATTTCCCAGCTGCACTCCATCCAACACCAACTCCCTACTATTACCAACTATCTTTATGATTTACAATCCATCCTTGATAATCATGCAACCATTTTTATAGACCTAGTGGGTTTTCCCCTTCATGCCTCGAATACAATTTCATCTTGTTCCTTCTAGGAAACATCCCACCCAACATCCAACCATACCACTATCCCCATTTGAAAAATACTGAGATTTAACATATAGTGTGAGAAATCATCAAGTCAGAAGTTATTCACCCCAGCACTAGCCCATAATCCTCCCTAATGTTTCTTGTCCACAAAAAGGATGGGTCATGGAACCTATGCATTGACTTCCATGACCTTAACCACCTCACTATCAAAGATAAATTCCCAATTCCAGTCATCGATGAGATTCTTGATGAGCTTCATGGGAAAAATAATTTATCCAAATTAGATTTTCATTTTGGCTAACATCAGATTTGTGTGCATGATGATGACATTCTACAGAGAGCATTATTCACTCATGAGGCTCACTATGAATTCTTGGTCATGCCATTTGGACTTACAAATGTCCCTTCAACATTTTAGGCCCTAATGAATAAAATCTTTTGACCTTTCCTCCAATTTGTTTTGGTTTTCTTTGATGATATTTTGATCTACAGCCACACATGAACTGAACATCTCCAGCATCTTGACAGGGAGTTATAACTTCTAGCAGATAATCAATTATGTGCCAATTAGTGCAAGTGTTCCGTTAGTTAAGAGGAATGTGAATATCTAGAGCATATTATTTCAGCCAATGGGATCTACATGGATCTAGAAAACGTTAATGCCATGCTACATTAGCCTCAACCAATAACCCTCAAGAAACTTTGTGGCTTCTTAGGCCTTATAAGATACTACCATAAGTTAATCAAGGATTATGGAATGATATCAACTCCCTTGACATCGTTATTGAACAAGGATGCACTCACAGAGATGTCACAGCTACCAAAGCATTCATGGCACTCAAACAAGCTATGTGTAACACACCATTTTTGGCCATGCCAGACTTCACAAAAACTTTCACCATCAAAAGTGATGCATGTGGCAATGGCCTAGGTGTTTTTCTTATCCAAGAAGGTCATCACATTATTTTCACTAGTGAAACCCTTTCTAGATGAAATTTGGATTTGTCTACATATTAAAAGGAAATGATGGAAATTATACATCTAGTACAAAAATGGCATCCATACTTAATTGGGAATAATTTTTTCATCAAAACTGATCAACATACTTTGAAATACTTCTAAGAAGAATGGGTCTCATCCTTTGCGCAACAAAAATGGGTCAGCAAACTCATGATCTATAATTATGAGATCACTTACAAAAAGGGTAAAGATAATGTTGTTGTGGATGTTCTCTCATGCATGTTCAAGGACCATACTTCCCTTTCTTCCATATCCATGCCCATGTTGAACTAGTTGAAATATGTACACTAAGGGTATGCACATGATCACTACTTACACTACCTTATTCAACAATTGGTCATTAACCCCTGTACAATACCACATTATTCATGGGATGGTGCTTCTTTACATTAAAAGGGTCTTCTGGTGCTTCCCAATAGCAAAAACCTTCATCAAGCCACATTCTATGATATCCATAATTCTACGTTAATAAAGCATTCATGATTTCTCAAAATATATGAGTTGGCATGCCAAAATTTATTCTAGGAGACAAAAGGGAAAATTAAATAGATGGTTATCGAATGTGATACTTGCAAACACAAAAATGATGAAACTGAAGTGATTACTAGTTGGATTGAACCCTTAACCATTACTACTAGGATCTATACCAATATTTATATGGATTTCAGTGAGGGGATCCCTAAATCTAGAGGAAAAATAATGATCCTAATCATGGTAGGACCACCTCTCCAAACATAGTCATTTTGGTGCTCTCAGCCACCCTTATACAACCTCCATGGTTGCACAAGATTTCTTGGATCAGATCTTCCATATTCATGGTATCCCCTCTTCAATTATCTCTGATCATGATGAAACTTTCACTAGCCTTTTTTGGACAGAGTTATTCCAATGCATGGGCACACAAATGAAGATGAGCTCCAGGTATCGTCCCAAAATAGATGGCTAGACAAAAATTGTTAAAAAAAGCTTAGAAATATTCTTTCGTTTCATTACATTAGAACAACAACACTAGTGGGAAAAGTGGATCCCCCTCACACAATGGTGGTACAATATGTCATACCATATTTATACTAAAATGACTCCATATAAAGTAGTTTCTCGTTAAGCACCCCCAACACTTCTCTCATGCATCCCTAGTAGTTCCCCAATTTAGGTGGTCAACACTAATATCTACCATTACCATTGGGATTAGATTCTCATCATGATGTAGAGTAATCTTCATATGGCACAAAATTGAATGAAATAGTAGGCAAATCAACACCACTCTGAGTATAGCTTTCAACTCAGTGATATGGTTTTTCTTCATCTACATCCATACAAGCAATCATACTTGAAACTAAAAGGGTGTTATAAGCTTACATCAAATTTTTATGGGCCATATAAGGTTCACTAGAAGATTGGGTATGTTTCTTACAAGTTAGAGCTTCCACCTTCCTCCCAAATTCACCTAGTCTTTCTTGTCTCCAGTTTGAATAAAGTTATTGGAATCACTATCAAAGTGCAGATAGTTTTACCCAAACTTGATAATGAAGGCTCCATCTTTATTGAACCAAAAGCAATCCTAGACAGGCACACCTACCAATTTCTCTCTTTCTCCATCATAGAAGTCTTTATTGTTATTATTTTATTAATTTATTCTCACTATTTATGTGTGGATATTTCATTTATCTTATTTTAGATATTATGGGGATATTTTCTAGTTGTTTCTATCTTTTAGAGATAGTTATCTCTTATTCTTAGGTTTAATCTCTTGATCACTTAGCTTGATCTCTAGTTATGATTGATCACTTATCTCTTAGTTATGATTTATCACTTCGCTTGATCTCTCATCTAGGATTGATATTCCTTGCCTATATATGCAAGGCATATTCACTGTATTGAACAAACATTGGAGATATAATATATGGTATTTCTTCTCTATTGTTTTGCATATGTGTCTATAAGTATATGTTTTCAAATTACTTTCAAAATATTATTTTTATGAATGTGATGTTCTATTAACACCATAGATCTTTGTGGCTTAGAATAATTTGATTGTCATTCCTTCTATGGTACTAGATCTTAAGGAGTTGTAGACATCCATTTATAAATTCTATACAAGAGACTATTTTTTCCATATATCCAATTCTTTTTTGTTTGTTACAATGAATGAGAGGAAGATTTTTGCATTTTTTCTAGCAATATTTGCTTACAATGTTTATCGTGATAGTTTGGAAGGAAGGAAGAAGAGATTTGTTTTCGTAGATCTATGGTTGATTATGTGTTATCTACAACATGGACATGTTTCTAGGTGCAGTCTATTTTAATGTACATCCTTAGGTGAAGTCGTACACTTTCTATACATCATGACTACATTTCTTTTGTAGATCCACATGTAGAATAATGATGATGTTTAGATAGGTGTCAAATTCATAATAATAGACAAAACCAGGGTGACATGTGAGAGAGTGTCAAGCTATGATACCATAAAAGGAATGATAGTAAAATTATTACAAGCCAAAAATATCTGTGATTTTAATACAACATTGCATTCATAAAAAAAAAAATTGAAAGTAATTTGACAACATATACTTATAGATACATATGCAAAATAAAAGAGCAAGAACAATAATACCATATATCATATCTTCAAAAATTGTCCAATACAATGAATATGCTTTGCATATATATGCAAGGAAGATCAGTCCTAACTAAGAGATCAATCTAAGTGATCAATCATAAATAAGAGCTAAGTGATCAATCATTACTAGAGATCAAGATATCAAACCTAAGACTAATAAATCACTATCCCTAAAGGATACATATAATATCTAAAGATAAATATGGAATATCTCATAATATATAAAATAAGATAAATAAAATATCAACCAATAAATGGTGGGAATAAATAAATAAAAAGGAAATAATAAAGCACCTAGGTGAATATGAGCTAAGGTGAATAACCTACTCTAACATAACTTGTTATATATGTCTTTTGAAAATTTCTCTTTCCTCAAGTAAACCATTAATAAATCTCCTTCAAATATTTTTGACCTTCATTTGACATATGTTGTTGCTTTATACTTCTCATTATTTTCCTACAAATTTATTCTTAATTCTTCTTGTAACTTTTTTTATATCTTCTACAAATGCTTTTGCATCATCACTCACTTGTTATGTAATTGGTAACTGTACCATTTATCTAAAACACTCATGGGATTTCTCCCATAGATAGTCCAAAATATTGATTTTACTATTGATATATTCAATGAACTATTATATGCAAACTCAGATTTTGGTAAAGCCAAGTCTTATTGCTTGAGCTTCTCTCTAACTATGCATCTTAGTAAATTTCCCAACACCCTATTTACAAATTTTGTCTATCCATTTGGTTGGGGATTATATGCACTAGTAAATTTAGCTTAGTCCCCATCTTCCTCCATAAATTCCTCCAAAAATGACTTAGAAATTTCATGTCCCTATTTAATATAATGCTTTTTGGAACACAATGAAATCTCATGATATCCTTACATAATAGTTATGCAAATCTAGTGGCAACATTAGTTTTATTACATGTAATAACATGAAACATCTTAGAAATCATGTCTAAAAAGGAAAAAAATAAATCATTACCTCTCTGTGGGTTTGGTAATCCCAACATAAAATCCATATTTGAATCTATCCATGGTCCTCTTGGAATTGATAATGGCATGTAGAACCCTATATTTTGTGCATGTTCTTTTGCCACCTAATACATCCTGGACCTTGAAACATATCTTTTCACATATCTCTTCATCTTCAGTCAAATATACTTCTCCACCAAAGCAATTGTCTTTGTCTTATCAAAATGTCCAACCAAATTACCATTATGCAACTCTATTATAATATTGTCTCTTAGCTACCCAATTGGAATACATAATTATTTTCATTTCAAGAGATAACCATCCTACATAAGATACTCATCATAAACATTACTTGTATCACCTGTTAATGGGTTCTTGCATTGCTCAACTATGTTACTAAAATATGGATAAGTATCATATAATTCATTAAGAAATTCAAAACCAACTACTTCACTCACCATAATAGTTATCAACCCCACTTACCTTCTCAAAGCATCAGCACCTAATTCTATTTTCTTGATTTATTATTCAACACAAAAGTATAAACCTACAATAAAGACACCCAATTTGCATGTCTAATATTTAACTTTTTTTAAATGTTCACATACTTCAAAGCCTCATGATCAATAAATAAGATAAAATCCTTGGGCCCCAAGTAATACCTCCAATGTATTAATTCATATACAATGACATAAAATTCAACATCATACATAGAATACATTATTCTTACTTCATTCAATTTCTCACTGAAATATGCAATTGGCTTCCATTCTTGACTCAACACAACACCAATTCCTACAAATGAAGTATCACAATCAAGCTCAAACACTTTACTAAAATTTGGTAATAATAAAATAAGCTTTTCTATAATTTTTTCTTCAATAACTCAAGGTTTTCTGTTCCTACCCTTGTCCAGGCAAATTATTTTCCTCTCACAAAATTTGTTATTGGTGCAATAATACCATTAAAATTCTTAATGAACTTTATATAAAAAGTTTATAAACCATGTAAACTTCTTACCTCTATGATTCTCTTTGGGATAGGCCACTCAACAATTACCTTTACTTTTTCTTCATCCATTTTTAAACCATGTATTGAAACTACAAATTCTAAAAATACCAAACTATTTTGCATAAACCTACACTTATTCAAATTTGCATAGAGATTATCTTTTATTAAAAAATTGATACCATTATCAAATTCATTAATTCTCTCCTTTAGTCTTACTATATATAAAAATATCATTAAAATAAACCATCACAAACTTACCACTGTATTCTTGTAGCACTATGTTCATCACCCTCATAAATGTGTTGGGTGCATTAAATAATGTGAATAGCATCACCATACACTCATATAAACCATCTCTAATCTTTAATTTTGTTTTTCATTCATCTCCTTCATGAATCTAACTCTGATAATATCCACTCCTTAGATCAATCTTGGTAAAATATTTTACTTTTGAAAGAACATCCATAATATCATCTAAATGATGTATAGGAAACCTATACATGATTTTAATATTATTGATTACTATACTATCCAAAGACATCTTCCATGAAAAATATTTCTTTGGAGTGAGTAATGTTGGTGTTTCACATGGACTCATGCTCTCCCTTACTACACCCTTCCTCATCAATTTAGTAACTTGTTTATTTAATTTTGCATGTTCTGTTAGATTCATCCTATAAGCTTCTTGGTTGGGTAGAGATTATCCTAGAATCAGATCAATATGATTCTGAATATCTCTCTTTAGTGATAAACCATTTGGTAACTCATTATGTATAATATATGCATATTCTTTCAAAACTACTATTGTTTATGCTTGTACTTGTACTACTTATATGTCTTCCTTATTCACTACTAATCCATAACAATAACTCATAATCTTTAGGTCTTTAATAAATTCTCTTATAGTCAACATAATTTCATCTTACCCTTCTTTAAGAGGTAACAAAACTACCTTCATACCACCTTTCCATAAACTATATATATATTTTGCTCCAATATGAATTATTTTTATATAAAATTACCATGGCCTCCCCAATAACATATGGAATGAATCCATTGGTATAACATCACACAATATTTCATCCTTGTAAGTTTTATCTATATAAAAATTGATTAAACACCTTTTATCTACTCTAACTTCATTCCCTTTCTTAAACCATGAAATTTGATAATGATTAGAATGCTTTTCACATAGCAAACCTAGTTTCTCAATCATTTCCTTAGAAACCATATTTTCACAACTACCACCATCTATATTTACTTTCCATATCTTACCTCCTAAATTACACCTTGTTTGAAAGATACTTTTTCATAGATATGCATCACCACCTTATTTATTCTACACATGTTCTTTCATTAGAGCAATCATTGTTCTTCTAATCATGAGATTTTCTCCAATATCTGTTGCTATAACTTCAATATTTTTCTCTTTTGTTTCAAATTCAACTAAATTGACTCTTAGAAGATCCTCTTTCTTCCTTTCTTGATCTTATTAGTATGGACACTCAAATGTTTTATGGCCTTCTTATCCACATCTATGAAAAAGATAATACTTGCATTGATTTTTAAATAATCCTATACTACCACCAAAGCTTTATCCTCTATAAAATTATCCTTCTCTTTGTTGGTATTGAAACCCTTTTCTATTATATTCGTATCTTTCTACGCCATGTGTTGATTCTCCTATAATGGTGTTAAACCCAACTCTATTTGTATTATATCTACTCATCCCTGTATTGGAGGGGATTGTCCTCTTCATGGCCCACTAGATGTTTTTCTAAAATTATGTCTATTTTATTTTTATTCTGCCTTAAAATCTAATTGATAAGCTTCCTCCATGTAGAGTATTCTATGCATGCTTAATTCATCTTGAATAGAAAAATTCAAACCATTTACATACCTTACAACCATCTTTTCTGCTATTTCATCATGATCCACTCATATGGAAAGGTTGTAAAAATCATTTGTAAACTCTTGTATACAATGATCCTTTTGCCTCAAATTTTTGAATCTTCTATATAAGGTTTTTGTATAATCCACAGGAAGAAATTTATCCCTTAGCTTATTCTCCATAGTTTTCGACAAGTTGATCTTCTATTTACCTTCTCTTTGTTTTTCTTTCTGCTGGTGATCCCACCAAATCATTTCATGAACCTTCAATTTTGTGCATGCAAACTTTACGTTCTTGTCTTCTCTCATAGTTCTCCATTTGAAAATTGTCTCCATGATGTTCATCCAATCCATCAACTCCTCTAGTTTTAATCTTCCTCCATAATCTGGAACATCAACCTTGATACATTTAGTCCACCCTTCTAAGGCTATAACCATCCTCTCTTTCACTGATGACATATTTTCCTATTGTTCCTCCTTTTGAAAATTTTCTCTTCATGATTTGTGTCATCCTATACATCATATTATCTTTAAATCAAAATAATCTCGATTAATTATTTTGGTTGCCTCTACATCTCTTGCATAGTCCAATTTATCTGAGTGATTCCTCCTCATCCTCTTACCATATCTTATACCAAATAATGAACTTGAATACTATTAAGACAATAAAACAATAATAGGCAAATCTTATGAAATAATACACTATATTTATTCATATTGAATGATTAAAATAATTAAAAACCATGCATAAATAAGCCTCAACTCAGAATTGGAGTTGACATGCAAAATTTAGAACTCTAAAAAATAATAAAACTCGACCTATTTTTTTAAGTAGTTGTTATTTTTAATAAGTTTTGCATGTAAGTGCACACAACCCTAAAAATCTCCAAAAATGAACTAAACACTAAAATTAACCTATCGAAAGTATATCAATTGAAGTTCAAATCCTATTACAAAAATATATAATTTCTAAATTTAGAAAAATACAAAAAATAATATTAAATTACGATTTCAAACCCTCATATGGTCACACGTAGCCTCCAAAAAATATTTAAAAAATCCATAGCTAGATAGACCTAGTTATGATTTTACCAAACTTTTCAATATAGTCATTTTGGCATGAAGATGGGCTCAAACAGAGAAATGGATAAAAAGTTATGCCATTTGAAAGTTTGGCCTCTTTTTCTACATCGAATGACATGTCCTCCAAGGAATTTTTAATTCATTAGAAATTAGAGAGCCCTTGATATCCCAAGGCCCAACTTTGAATTTGACCATCCATTCACCCTTTATCTCTTCTATATAAACCATATAATGGTCTTGACCATGGTAATCAAAAAATTCAGCAAAGCTTGTGAAGCTTTCGTGCTCTCTTAATCATTGCCATTACACTCATAATTCTTTGATTTTCATATTTCATCCATGGCCATTGATCTTGTGCATCCATTGAGTCCATTTTGTATCCATGTCTTGAATTCATTATAAATTGCAATCAAACATACATTGATTATTTTTTCTTGGAGTAACAACGAAAATCTTGGAGAGAAGGTTCAAGGGGTCAAAATGATGGTAATAATGTTCCAATCAAATGCTGATTGCTTCCAATTTATTTCCATTTGATGATTTTGTGAATCTTGAGTATATTTTAGTTAAATTGTGTATGGTTAATCCAATTGCTCAATTTTTTTATAATACACTTCTATATATTAATTAAATAGGCATAAAATTTTAAGGTTTAAGCCAATCTATATTAATAAAATAAATGTCAAATTTAAAATCAACTATTTACTATTAATATCTCACAAACCTATCAAAACATAATTATCCTTATTTATAAATAAAAATAAAAATACCATATAAACTAAATATCATCATTACTTATTTGTTTTTTTAATTATGTGTAAATGGTGGATTTTTTTTAAACTAGGGATCCTTACCCTAGAAATGAAACACACAACAAAGGGCTAAACACAAAAATATTATAATGTACACAGTAGCACAACATGAAAAAAGAACATCTAAAACAACTACAAAAATATCTAAAAAAACTGTTAATGACCCACCCAAATCAAGGGTCAAAGATGAATAGCAATTACTCAAAACATATCTATTGCTAAAATCATTTCCTTTGGGTCTACTTCATTCTAATTTTTCAAGCCATGCCTGCATCTTCCATGAGGTTTCTATAGGGCCCTCTTGATCAGAGTAACTTGCTAGATGACTGGATCTCCTTTTTTTCTTCTTTTTTTAATTTTTTTAATTTTTATTTTAAAATATATCCTCTATCATCCTTATAGGTTCTAAGAGAAATACCATTCCCCAAACCCTCATCATAATTTTTCAAACTCAAGTCAAAATCCTCACTATCCAATATATTATTTTTTATTTTTCCTTCACATGAGGATGTGATGATCAGAATTATGGTTTCTTCAAAAAGATGTGAAATCTTACCATCTTGAAGAGGTATTAGAATAAAATAATATAAATTGTCTTCTTTATTTTCTCTCACTACATCATGATGTTCCATTGCAAGCCCTATATTTCCCTGTTCTTTTGAATCCGATGAGCCATCATTCATTGAACCAGAAACTATAATAAGTTCTAAAGAAGAATATTTCCATCAAATTGAATCTACTTTTATTTTTGCAAGAGAAAGATAATCAAAGGATAAATGACCAGTAATAAAATACCTAAAATACTTAAAAGGTAATCCCTCATATTCTAATAGCTGAATCCATACTTGATCTTCTACTATTATATCTATGAAGGTCAAAAGATCAAGCGTAGTGTCAATAAAAACTAAAAATATGGCAAAAGTAGTATGAGAAAATAAATTAGTCGATGAATTGATCCTTATGAATTTCCAAGTGAGTTATCAATAACATTGAAGCAAGGTTTGGCCCAAAAATGAAGGGGAAGATATGGGAGCCAGATCTAAATGAGTCTGGGGGAGAAAGTATCGATAAGGGGATTAAAATTTAGATCCCAAGGTTTCATAAATATCTAGTGTTAATTCCAGGTACACTGATGCCCAAGAATAAGATTTTTATCCCAAGACAAGAGAAAAACAACAATGAAAAAACCTTTTTCAAAAGTATAAAGTTCCACTTTACCTTTCAAAATGGGTTTTTATTGCAACGAGATCCTATCATTTAGATCTTAGAGATTGGGCCATAATTTTTCAAACCAACATATGGCTCCTTTTCTGAGATAATAATCTTTATTCAACATGACCAAGTTGAGGGCATCATTTCTAGTTTGAGCAATAAATTATCAGGACCTGGTTTCAGGGGCTTTCATTTGAAGGTTTTCAAAGCATTTTTTATAACCTCTGAGAATGATTAGGCTACCTTATTCACTTCCCCACTAACTTCTGCCTCAACCGACACATGTTGTCATGATCGAGAATGTTCCTTAGCAGTGGAAAGTGTTAAAAAAACAATAGAGAAGATGTCAATCTTGTACAATCTCCTAACCTCCATGCAAGGTCCCTCAACACTAACAGGGGGATTGTTATTACCTAGTCCAATGCTAGATCTTACCCTAACCCCATCCATCACTGATAGATTTGCCTTCACAACCACCATCTCCCCTAACTGCTTTGTTGTTGAAATAAATCAACATAAGTTTTGAAAAAGTAACCGTATCACTATCTCTATAAAGAACAACACAACATTATTTATATATTTATCTACTTAGTTTCTTATTGAAATCTAATTCTCTCAAAAAGATAAAAATAATTAACAATTTGTAATAATAGTACTTTGTCAACTCACTCTCTATATATAATTAAAATTGAATTAATTGTCACATATTAAATGCATGGACTTCTTGAAGGGACCCTCGTGTTATTAGTAATGTTTGTGTGAACCAAAATAAGATTCAAAGAAGTCAACATTATAATTTAATGTGTTTTATGCAATTTGAAAAGGTTTAATTTTAACCAAATTCTCTTACCGTTTAGTTATTCTTATTTAGCCAATTAAATAGTAAATTTTAGTTTTAAGATATAATTATATTTATTTAATTGATTAAATGATAGGTCTTAATTTAAAAGATAGTTTTTTATATTATTTTTATAATTTTACTTAAAAATCAAGTTTAAGAGAATTTTAAAAATTTTCTAAATATATTACAATGTTAAGTTATGTTAGAAAATTCTAAAAAACATTTCACTTTAGTTTGGTAATTAATATATTAAGGAAAAAATAAAATAAAATAAATTCTATCTAATATGAATTGTATTAAATTTATTTAAATTAAAAAATAAAAATATTTATTATTTATTAAGATTAAAAATGAATAAATAAAATATATCACTTACATTTTGTATTTTAATAAATAAAAGAACAAAAACATTTTATTATCATCTCCCCTAATTAAACCACAACACTTTCAATTACTTTAAATTATCTTAATACAAATAATACAATTGAAAAATATAAGTACAAGATAATTATTTATTTAATATTATAATAAATTGAAAATAAAATAAAATTATACATCTAAAAGTTTCAAATTCAAAAGGTTTAAAATAGTAGAAATATTTCATAGGAATTAATAATGTTTGGAGAATGCTCGCATATCAGGGACATGTATGGCACATTTAATTCTCGTTTGACTGTCCTTTAGCGAATTATATGAATCTTATGTACGAGAGTTTTAGAACACACGTTTTTTTATCCCACGGAAAAAAAAAAAAGAAAAAAAGAAAAATAATTTTTTTATTCAATTTTATTTGTGAATGAAAATTTAGATTAAATTCTAAAAGGTTTGGAATTGTAACAAAATTTTATAGGATTTTTAATGTTGATGCCATGCATGGTCAATTGATCTTTTTATTTTTTATTTTTTAAATAAATAATATACTTTTTATATTTAAATATAAAAATTTATTGTAAAAATAATTTTTGTACATAATAATTTGAAAATAAAAATAAAAAATATTAAAGTTATTTCATATATTTTTATTATATAAAATTTAATATGGTTAGTTAACTAATTTTATAATAAAAATAAGTATGAAGTGTGTGAGGATCTTCTAGTAACTTTAAAAAAAGGTTACAAATATTATAAGTAAATTGTCTTTTCAGAATGTAATTATTATTAAAATATCAAAAAAAATTAATATAGTTGAAATTTTAAAGAATAAATATTTTAAATTAATTCATTAATATGGGATAAAATTATTATTAAAAGTTTGAACAAATTATTAATATAATTTAAATGTAGATTTATGTATTTTATCTATAAATATAACTTATAATATTTTGATATTATAAATAAATGTAATATAAAAGTAGCAAATATATAAAATATAATTTACAAGTTTTACGCATAATATTATATTTATATATAAAGAAATGACGAGCCTAAATTTTGAATTGTTTTATATTATGTGAATATTTTGAATTCTCTGAACATATAGAACCCTTGATTATTATGGTGAGTAGGTTGGAAAAGAATTTAAATGACAGAAATATATTGACGGGATGTGACAAAAATTTAAATATTGACAAAATGTGATGAAAATTTACGACCATTAATAGTTTACCCTTTTTCATTTTCGAATAGTTTTGTATATTTTTTAAAATATAATTAAATCTTTTTTAATTAAAAAAGCAAATTATATTTTAATATGTTTTTAACATCTTATTGTTTTTCATAATATTACAAATTATGTTTATAAGTTTATTTTTTATTTAACGAAAATTTATAAAATAAATAAAATCAGCATATCAATAAATTTTAAAATATAATTAATCAAATTCAAACCACTCATTGGTTGTTGGGATTTATCTCTTACTAGCTACTTTAAATCATGCATGATTTTTAATGACTATCTTCAAATCCAAACGTCTCATCAATACAATTGCTTCCTATAAAACTCTATAATTAACATAAATACATTCTTACAAGGTTGAGTATATTAATTGAATTCTTTATGATGAATTCACATATTAGTAAAGCATTAAAAATGGAATTTTGTGAAAGCATTATATATAAATATATATATATATATATATATATATATATATATATATATATATATCAATTTAAATTTGGAGATGATAAATGAAATTGAAAAATTTTAAAAACTGAAAATTATTTAGAGTTAACTATCCTGTTATAAATAGTAATTTGTTTTTTAATAATTTTTTCATATAAGTTTGGATAGGCCTAAAATTTTAAACACATCTTTTAAATATTAAAGTCACGATATTGGATGATTTTCAACTAAAGTTTGTGTTAGGTTACAATGTTATCCAATTTATGCTATTTTTAGTCTAATTAAAAATACTAGCATGCAATTAGAAAATCTCATATGGCTCTCCAAACGTTTTGGAATTGGACATAATAGGAACGCGGTTATGACTACATTCTTCTATTATTTATCTTTATTTTGGCATGAAAGAGAGCTCAATCAATCGATTAAGTGAACAAGTGAAAAGTTATAGCCTCCAGAAGATAGGTAGCTACATCAGTAAAATTTATGGTTGCATGAATTTTTTATCATTAGTCTTATTTTATATTTATTTTTGATAGCATGCAAATTCATCATCACTATTAATGCATAACTATTTTTTAAATAAGTGAGATTGCATTATGTTCCAAAAACCATTCCATCAAAGAGGGACACAAAAATTCTAAGTCATTTTTAAGGAACTATATGAAAGAAACTTGAAACTAAAATACAATTTAGTAATTAATGCACACCACCCATAAAGAGAAAGACAAACAAAAGTAGTAAATAGGAACTTGAAAAAATTGTTAAGATTCGTAATTGGAGAGAACCCCAAACAATAGGACTTAGATTTACTATAAGCTAAGATTGAATATAATAACTTTGTGAATACATCAATAGGAAAATCACAGTTTCAGATTGTTTATGGTAAAAAATTTATAGGTATTTTAGATTTAGTGTAATTACTAATTATAGAATGAGTTAGTGATGATGCATTAGCATTTGGAAAGTACCAAAAAAAAATTACAATAAGAATGTTAAATTAAAGTAATAAAAATTATAAAACAACAAAAAATGTAATAAAAAGGTCAAAGGTATTTAAAAGAGTTTTGGTGATGCTATATTTTATAAAATAAAGATTTCTCAAATGAATGTACAAAATTTTGAATAAAATCAATGACAATGCTTATAAGGTGAGTTTACACATAAGTTTGATCTCTCTAATATTTAATGTTACATATTTATATGATTTTAATGGAGAAAAGGGTGAAGGGGAAGAATATAAAATAGTGGATTAGAAGAAGCATGTACCCAAGAATAAATAAAATATAGTATAGGTTCTAAACAAGAAGACCATGAACCTAAGACAAGTAAGTTATAAAAAGTATTTAGTACAGTGGAAAGGATTGCAATGGGAAGACAAAACTTAGATTTCAGAATGAGAGATGAAAAACAATGACAAAAATAAATGGTAAGAATATAATTAGGGCAATCATAGGAGCTGAATTGTTTTCAACAAGAGGAGAATGATATGGAGACCTATTTTATGGAAGCTATAACTTTTAACTAATTCAGATATCGTTCACACCAAAACAAAGATAAAAGAAATGATAAAGTGGATATAACCCATTTCACCAATTAGATCCTATTATAAAATGTTTGAAGATAATGAACACAAACTCTATCAAGATAATAAATTATAAATAGGCAAGGATTCTAAAAATAATAACTTGTATTGATTCATATTGAATGACTTGAAATAATTATAAACCCAAATCATGCTTAAATAAGCCTCAACTTAGAATTTAGAGTTGACATGAAAAAATTTATTAAAAAAAAAAAAAAAAAATCTAAAAAAAATGTCTATTTTTACTAACTTCTATTTATAGTAAATTCATATGCAAGTGCTCATCACTCTAAAAATCTCTTAAAATATTTTAAATTCTAAAATTAGCCTATGGGACAAAATTCAACTGAAGTTAACATCTGGTCCTAAAAATATACAATTTTTGAAAATAGAAAAATCTTTAAAAAATAATTAAATTATAATTTTGGACCCCCAGATGATCACGTATGGTCTCCAAAAAAATCAAAAATATCCATAAGTAGGTATAACTTCTTAGGATAGAAACAAACTATTTGAGACAATCATTTTGGTGTATAGAAAAGCTCAAATGAAGCTACGGGTCAAAATTTATGGCCTCTAAAAGGTTGACCTATTTTTTCTACATCATTTTCCTCTGGTTGAAAACAACTGAGCTCCTATGAGATGCCCTGATTGTATTGCTACCATTTTTCCTTGTCAATCTTCTTTAGCTCTCATTATGTAATCTAAGTGTTATCTTCTTTCTACAATCCTTCTCGATATACCAAATACCTATTTTAATTCCCTTGCCTTCTACTTATTATCTTCATATTTAAATATTGTACTATCTTTTCCTTCTTTTTTGGAACCCGCTTCTCCTAATTTACCTCTTCATATTCATCACCTTCACCATCTTTTCCATGAAATTCATACAAATATGAAACATTAAATAATAGAGAGATATCAAGATTATGTGGTAAACTCACCTCATAAGTATTATCATTGATTTTATTCACAATTATGCATGGTCCAATTTTTATGTACTTCAACTTGTTGTATATACCTTTTTTAAATCTTTCTTTCCTCAACTAAACCATTACCAACACTCCAAATATCTTAGATCTTATTTTGACATCTGTTGTTGTTTTATATTTCTCATTAATTTTTTGCAACTTTCTTCTTACTCCTTGCAACTATTGCATATGCTCTGCAAACATTTCTGCATCATCACTAATTTGATCTACAATCAATAATTATACCAAATCTAAAATACCCATAGGATTTCTTGTATAAATAATTTTAAATGGTGACTTTCATGTTGATCTATTCACTAAACTATTATATGCAAACTCAACATGTGGCAAATCCAAATCTCATTGCTTGGGATTCTCTCCCACCTTGCATCTCAACAAATTTTTCAAGCTCCTATTCACAACTTTTATCTATCTATCTATATCTATCTATCTATCTATCTATCTATCTATCTATCTATCTATCTATCTATCTATTTGTGGATGATATGCACTAATAAATTATAGCTTATTACCTATATTCTTCCATAAACTTCTCCAAAAATGACTTATAAATTTTGTGTCCCTATCTGAAGTAATAATTTTTGAAACACCATGCAATCTCACAATATCCTTAAAAAATAATTCTGTAACTCTAGTGGCATCATTGATTTGATTACATGCAATGAAATAAACTATCTTAAAAAAATCTGTTTACAACAATAAAAATTGAATAATTACCTCTCTATGTGTTTGGTAATTCTAACACAAAATCCATACTCAAATCTATCCATGGTCCTCTTAGAACCAATAATGGCATGCATAATCCAATATTTTATGCATGTCCTTTAGCAACCTGACATATTCTACACCTTGAAACATACTTTGTCACATCTCTTTTCATCTTTGGCCAAAAATACTTTTCCTTCATAAAAGTTATTCTCTTTGTCTTACCAAAATGTCCAACCAAACTGCCACTATATAATTCTCTTATTATATTGTCTCGTAGAGACACAAATAGAATGCATAATTGTTTCCCTTTAAAGAGATAACTTTCATATATAAGATACTCATCATGGAGAGTATTTATCCCATCTGTTAATAGACTCCTACACTATTCAACTATCTTACCAAAATATGTATCAGTATCATATAATTATTTGATAGCTTCAAATCCAACTACTTCACTCACCATAATAATTAATAATGCTACTCTCCTTCTCAATCATCAACTATCTAATTTTATTTTCTTGATTTATGCTTCAACTTAAAAGTATACCCTTGCAAGAAAGAAACCTACTTTGCATGCCTACTATTCAACTTCTTTTATATATTCACATACTTCAAAGCCTCATGATTTGTAAATAGGATAAAATCCTTAGGCACCAGAAAATGACTCCAATGTCTTAATGCTTGTATAATTGCATAAATTTTAACATCATAAGTAGAATACTTTGTTCTTACCTCAATCAACTTCTTACTAAAATATGCTATTTGCTTTCCTTTTTGACTCATCACAATCAACCTCAAACACTTTGTTAAAATTTGATAATACTAAAATTGATCTTTCTATAATCTATTTCTTTAAAAATTCAAAAAATTCTATGGCTGCTCTAGTCCCTATAAATTCCTTCCCTCTCATGCAATCTGTTATTGGTGCCACAATACTATTAAATTTTTTAATAAATTTTATGTAAAAAGTTTCTAAAGCATGGAGACTCCTTACCTCTGTAATGTTTCGTAGAAGAGGCTACTAAACAATTTCCTTTATCTTTTTTTCATCCATTTTCACACCATCTGTTGAAAATACAAATCTTAAATATATTAAATTATTATGTATAAACCTGCACTTCTTCAAATTTACATACAACTTCTCGTTTCTTAACAAACCTAGCACCATTATCAAATACCGTAAGTGTTCTTATTTAATCTTATTGAATATCAAAATATTATCAAAATAAACAACCACAAGGTAACCAATATATTCTTCTAGTATTTTATTCATCACCCTCATAAATTTGATAGGTACATTAAATAGTCTAGATGGCATCACCATCTAATCATATAAACCATCCTTAGTCTTGAATGCAATTTTTCACTTATCTCCTTCACAAATTCAAATATGAAAATAACCACTTCTTAGATCAATCATGGTAAAATATTTTGCTCCTGCAAGTACATTCATCATATCATCTAAATGAGGTATAGAAAATATATACTTGATTTTGATTTTATTAATTGCTCTACTATCCACACAAATTCTCTATCCTCCATCTTGTTTGGAATTAATAATCTTGATGTTGCACATGGACTCACACTCTCCCTTATCACCTTCTTTCTTAGAAATTTAGTAACCTATTTATTTAATTCTACATGTTTTTTTGGACTCATCCTATATGCTACTTGATTGGGTAAAGCTATTCCTAGAATCAAATTAATATGATGTTAAATATCTGTCTTTAGTGGTAAACTATCTGGTAGCTCATCAGTCATAACATATGCATATTATTTGAACACTCTTGCTTCTTCTATTCATATTTTCATCACTTCTGTGTCTTCATTATTTTATACTAATACATAACAATAAGTTGTCACCCTCATATCTTCTATAAATTCTTTAGTAGAGAGCAGGTTTTTTTTTTCTCTTCCTCTTTAACAGATAAAAAAACTACCTTTATACCACTTTTGCAAAAAGTGTACGTGTTTTTTGCTCCATCATAAATTACTTGCCTATCAAATTTCCATGATCTTTTAATAATACATGACATGCATACATCAGAATAACATCAACCATATTTCATTATTATATCTTTTTCCTATAGAAAACTTGATTAAGCACCTTTTATCTACTATAACTTTATTTATTTTATTAAACTCTAAAGTATGATAAGGATTATGATGCTTTTCACATTGTAAATTTAGTTTCTCTATCATTTCTTTAGAAACCATATTTTCACAACTATCACCATCTATAATTACTTTTCATATCTTTCCACCCAAAGTACATCTTGTTTGAAAAATATTTGATCACATCCATGGATCACCATCTTCTTTATTCTGCACTTGTTCCTTCCTTAGAAGGATCATGGTTCTTCTCATAATGAGATTCTCTCCAACATCTATAGGTGTAACTTCAGTATTTTGTTCTTTTATCTCAGTCTCAACTAGATTCACTCTTGAGAAATATTCTTACCTCCTTTCTTGATCTTGATAGTGTGGACACTCAAATTCTCTTTCTCCTTATTCTCCACATCTATAACAAACATAAGATCTGCACTAATTCAAAAACCATCTTCTAGCACCATAGTAACCCCATCCTTTCTAAAATCCTCTTTCTCTTTGTTAGTATTGAAACCCTTACCTATTATCATCTTGCCTTTCTACACCACATGATGATTCACCTTTATTGGTATTAAACCCACCTCATCCCCTATTTGGAGGGGATCCTCCTCTTCTTGAACCAAGAGATGTTCTTTTTAAATTCTATATATTTTATTTTTCTTTTATCTTTAAACCTAATTGTTAAGCCTCTTCCATGTAAAGTATTCTATTCATGCTTAATTTATTTTGAATAGTAAATTTTAAACCATTAACATACCTTAAAATCATTTGCTCTTTTTTTCATCATGCTCCACTTGTATGGAAAGCATAAAAAACTCAGCTATATACTCTTGTATACTATGATCTTTTTGCCTCAAATTTTGAAATCTTCTATATAAGGTTTGTGTATAATCCATAGGAAAACATTTCTCTCTCAGCTTCTTCTCCATCTTTTTCCATGATTTAATATTATCTCTTACCTTTTCTCTATCATTCTTTCTACAGGTAATCCCAACAAATCATTGCATGAACTTTCAAATTTTTCCATGCAAATTTTACCTTCTTCTTTTCTCTCACAGTCTTCCACTTGAAGAACTTATCTATGCTATTCATCTAAACTATCAACTCCTCTAGTTTTAAACTGCCCTTGTAATTTGGAACATCAATTCTGATACCTTCATTTCTAACTTCTAAGTCCCAAACCATAATTTCTTCCATCGATGGTGGCTTCTCTTGATGTTCTTCTTGTTAAAATTCTTCATCATGATCTGTGTCCTCCTCATCACCACCTTGTATTCTTCTCTTATTATTGATAAGCTCAGTGAATTGTTCCACTTACCTCTGTAGCTCTCATAAAGTCCAGTTCATCTGTGAAATATCTATTCATCTTCTTTCCATGTCTTAGTCCTCCAAGATTTAAACTTGCTCTAATACCAGATAATGAACCCAAAATCTATCAAGATAATATATTATCAATAGGCAAATATTCTAAAAATAATAACTTGTATTGATTCATATTTAATGAATTGAAATAATTACAAATCCAAATCATGATTAAATAAGTTTCAACTCAAAATTTAGAGTTGACATGTAAAAATTAAAAAAAACTAAATTCTAAAAAAAATGCCTATTTTTAGCAGCTGTTATTTATAATAAGTTTTGCATGCAAGCGGACGTAGCTCTAAAATTCTTTTGAAATATTCTAAATGCTAATATTATCCTATGGTACAAAATTTAACTAAGGTTAACATCAATTCTTTACAATAAACAATTTCTAAAAATAGAAAAATCCCCAAAAAATAATTAAATTGTAATTTCAGACCCTCAGATGATCACGTATGGCCTCTAAAATATATTGAAAACATATTTATCTAGGTAAAACTGCTTAGGAAAATAACAAATATTTTGAGATGGTCATTTAGGTGCGTGGAAGAGCTCAAACATAGCTACGGGTCAAAAGTTAAGGCCTCCAAAAATTTGATCTATTTTTTCTATATTATAAGATCCATACAAAATCATCTAAGAGTCTGAAATTGTATTCTATTATTTTTAGTCATGTTAAAAATAGTAAATATCAAATAACTTTATAACCGAATATAAAATTGAGTTGAAACTTGTCCAACATTACAAATTTAGTAGTTATAAGATATATTTAAAATTTTAGGCACTTTCAAAATAACATGAAAAAATTATTGAAAAAAATAAGTTATTAATTATAATAGTAGCAATTAATTATAAGTAATTTTTTATTTTTTTAATTTTTTTTAATTTTAAATATAAATTCCAACTTCAAATTAATGTTTATTTAATAATTTTTATATAATATTCTTTTTCATTTTTCATTTTCTATACTAATTTGTGAATACATCACTTTAAGTCATGTATGATTGCAAAGATTCATTGCACAATAGATTAGAATTTGAATATGAATTAATATTAATATTTTTTCTCATCTTTGTTGAATATCTAACTACCTATTAATTAAAGTATATTACTTTCGATTTTGAAGTTATATGAATAAATATTTTTTAAAAATTTATTTGAATTTATTTTTTTATTTTAAAATTAGGAATAAAGATTTTTTATAAAATTTATTCAATTTAAATTTAAATTTATTAAAATAAGTTTTTAAATTAACAATGCTTTATTTTATTCTAATATAAAAATTTAACAATATAACAATGATTTTTTAAACTGAAAAAAGTCGTTACAATTTAAGTAAAATACATTTGGAAAAATCTAACCCCATACACATCTATAAGGGAGACACACATATAATCTAGTTTATTATTTTTGACATATATTTATTATTATCATTAATCATTCATAAGCCAACAACATTTTTTAAAATGAAAGTTTTGTTTTAAAAAAATTACAAATTTTAATATATAGATAAATATAACATAAATTGAATTATTAAATCTTAGAATTATTAACATCAATTATATGTAATGCACAATAAAAATCAACAACTTTTATATTATAATATTTTTATCAATTTAAAAATTAATATTATATATAAATAATTATAATTTTATTATTAAATTTATTTTAAAAAAATGATATATATATATATATATATATATATATATATATATATATAATATATATATAATTAATATTTATTTATAAAAAATGATAAATTTAATAATGAAATTGTAAATTAAAAAATTGAAAAAATATAAATAAATCTAAAAAAATATTATTTATTATAATTTTATAAAAAAATTAAAATCAATATTTAATATTTTATTTTTTAATTTATATAACACACTAAAGATTACATAATCCCAAATGATTGTGGAGTTAGGAAAATGACTCTAAAATACATTGTGTTTTCATTTACATAGATCATAATTACGTAACATTGATTTACACAATCTCAAACAAAACAAACTTTCCTTTTACTATTTGAAAAATAAAGACAGATTTTTTTTCTATTGTAATTGTTTATCCCCAAGAATTATGGGTTTAATCCCGTATTCGAATTCATTATTTTCTACCTTCCTTAAATGCCCTAGACTTTCTAATCATTTCAATGTCTCTCACTTTCTATGCTTCTCACTTTGTATGCCCTTCACTTGTGTTTTTTAATGGGTGCTAGATTCTAACAAGTGTTTATGGTTATAAAATAGGGTGTGAATATTAATATAAAAAAATATTAATTTTGATGTGTTTATAATTTTTTTATCATGTATTATATTAATAAATAATTTTATTATTATTTTTAAAATTTATATTATTTATATTTATATTATTTTTCTTATTTCTTTAAATTTTTCATTTTAACATTTATTTTAAATCTTTTATTGTAACATATCTTTCATTTTATATAATTTTAAAAACTATATTATATTTTAATAAATATATTTATCAATTTAAAAAATGTTTAATTTAAATTTGTTTATTAATTTAAAAATATTTAATTTATATTTATTTATATTATATTAATTAATAATTTCATACCTTCGCTTACAATTCAAAACAAAACCCCCTAAATATATATATCGTTTACGGCCAATGTGAAAGTTTGCATTGTAATTGTTTTGGTATTAATTAAAGATCGTAAAAGTTCAACATACACTCCACCACTACATATATACAGACCTTCGCTTTACAATACTCAAAACAAAACCCCCTAAATATATATATGCCCAGCCTCGTCTCACGGCCAATGTGAAAGTTTGCATTGTAATTGTTTTGGTATAGATGAAATGCCTTCGGAATAGTATTGTTATAATATCGTTAGCGTAAAGTTGATGAAAATAATTTAACATTCATTCAAATGGTTTATCGTGGACGCAATCATTGAAAGGATAATGTAGGGATGAGATTGAAAAGAGTGTTTGACATGACTTGAATGTCGTAAATGATCTCCGTATGTCTTAAGTTACAGACAAAAGTTGAACGAAAAATATGGTCCTCGATTTTGTTTTCTTTTCTTCTCTCTCTCACATGGCATACAGCAACAGTACTTCACTTGAATCATTACAAGATACCCCCCATAAAAGGTTAAAAATATTATCATCACATTGGGTATATTCCATGGTTGAATGTATATATAGATCTTTAATCTTACAAAACCTTTTGGAAACCTGCAGTCAACATATTTTGACATTCTTGAAACCATCCTTACAATGTTGATGTTCAAATGGATGGATCATTTAACAGTTCCAGGAAGCAGACTGATGGGTTTGGGTTTTGCATATTAAATACTTGGGCGCCATGTAAATTTGCATGAAAAAATTAAGATAATTTCTCTTTTGTTTCATGTGGTTCATAGAATAATTAACCCATATTGATATCGAAGCACGATTGCAGATTCCATCTATCATACACGACTCATTGTTGGGGCCGGCGGTCAAGTAAAGGATTATCGAAAGCTCAATTTGAGATAGATTGAGTTTTCTTTTGTAGACAATGATTGGGAATTGATGGTTCATCAACATTGATTGACAAAGTGGGTCATTGGAATCCTTCACATATGCTCCCAACTCCACATTGGAACATGCTCCTTTCTGCTTCTGGAGCACCAAGAGCCCTTAGTGTTCCCGGGAATATTAATGGTACAGAATTTCAGCTCAAAATAATAGTCACAGCAAATAATTTTATAAAAAAATATTTAAGTTCACAATGTTTACGGGTGCTGTCTGCCTTAAAGCCTGATACAAGCGTGTACATAAATTTTACTATTAGGTCACATAAATGTTATCTTCAAATAAACATAATTTTAAACATTCAAAATAGACATAGAACTTCTAATTAGAAAAAAGTCATATTTGTAAATTTTAAACTACCCGTTTTTCAGAGTAGAGGCGGCTGGAAGAGTATTATCATTAGCATCAGGTATCATTAACATATATACGGAGGAAAAAAATGATTCTTCCATCAACCCTGTTAAACAAATGAATATTAAATTTTAGCGGGCTAGAGGGCCTTGATAGTCATGTCAAAAACTTGTTTATCTTCGGGCCCTGAATAGAGTGTTAGGTGCATGAATAATTGATTTTTTAAAAAGTTTAATGTTAAAGATTGAGTATCTATTTAATTTTAAATGAGACATTATCTTATTTGTATATTATTATTGGAGATATATATATAAAAAGTTGTGAAATAAAGTAGTCGAACATAATATGGTTCAAAATTTATTTCAGAAGAATATTTTGGTTCTAAAACAAAAATTCAGCTGGTCAAAGCACAACTCAAAAAACTATAAATAATCAAAGAGCAAGTTTTTATGCACAGACTAATGCCCCAAGAGGTGGAGGAAGAAGATCATCCTTTGGTAGCACTGATGAAGCGGGTGGCTTTATGTTAGTAATCTCCAAAGCTTTCCAACCATCCATGGGGTCATCATGAATAGTGATAGGTGAACCATCAGTTGATTGTGTAGGAACAACAATACTTTTTGGAGACCGTTGTGAAGGACCAATATCAGACTTGCTATATGAACTCTAGCCACCTCCTAAGGGTGGGTGAGGAGAAAAGTGGCCCCTACTTCTAGGCCAAATTTTGCTTCGATGCCTCCTACAAGGAGGAGGTGGTAGACCCCGGAGCAAGCCATCAGGCAAAAACTTATTTTTGGTGCAGGGGCACTCCCCCAATAGTGAAAGAGCTCATGCAGGTGGCAGAGGTCTAGAGGCATCTTTTCCACTTGAGCTTGAATATGAAAATAGACTGAAGAGATAAAAACAACCTTTTCATTAATAGAAAATAAAATTTCATAGGTCTCATAATTATAAATAGCATTTTTCCTGATTTTCATAGTTTAAAGAGAATAGTAGCGCGAAAGAATTGCCAGAGAAAGGTAATAGAGTCTAGCCAATTAGAATAATCTTTAAAGAGTACCTATCGCCAAGAGAAAGGCTTAGGGTGATAAAGCTGAAATAACAAATGAATCCAATGCCAGGAAGACTAGGCTTTTAGACAAAACCATAACATATGTATAAAGGATTCTGGGCACGTGTAAGTTGGATATAAGTGCTGAGGAATGCGGAGGTGGAGCAGTCTCTCACCAAGGGGAAGTCTTTGATAAATCAAACACCATAAAAAATGCGCTAGCTTAGGCTCCAAGCGAGGTTGTTTTAAGAACCTCTACACTCATATAACTAAATAACTAAATATATATAACATAAAATACAATATATTTTTTTAGTGGGAAGGAATAACTCCACAATTACTTACCACTTTGAGGGGGCTACCTCCTTATCAGAATATTCAAATCTAATTGATTTATATTTTCTTGGATGTATTACAATGGCCTATGTCCCTCTATTTATACTATTCTAATCTATACCATTCTTCATTTATATGAATTGAGTATTATTTTTATTATAATATTATTCTACTACTATTTTATATCCAATATATAATATATAGTGCTATATAGTACAACAAATCAAACACCATAAAAATTGAGCCAACTTAGACTCCAGGATAGGTTGTCACACACGATCTAGATGGGCGAGCCAATTTTTGGGAGAGGAATAGAGATCTCATTGCATGTTAAGCTTACCTAAAGCCAGAAAGAAGGGACTCATTACCTAATAAAGTAATTCATGAAAGTAGCTATTGAAATAGATATTGCTCCACCTCTAGTCTTTCCACCAAGACAAGTATGCTCTAGGCCAAGTTCATGTAACATAACAATAATTAGCAACCCCTGAATGTGAAAATAGAAGGTAAGTACACATTATTTAATTAAAATTTGTTTTTTAGTTTAGGATACAGAATCTAATCCCTAGAGGTAATCAAATCTTGGATGATGCAAATCCCTTTTTGAAATAATCATAGATAAATGAGGTATTAAGAAAGGGGACCACCATAAACTATGGTAATTAAAAGACAACCCTATGTGAAAACCATCTCCCACCCACTTCATGTGGGGTTTGACGGCTTCAAAATCCTTCCAAATTCTTTTAACCATAAAAGAGAAAAAAATATTGACAGGAATCGTAGTGATAAGAAGGGATTGGAATCTAATTTTTTTCCAACTAGTTTTACCATAGGGAGAGTCCACGGAGATATAATGTCTTAACAAAATTTTCTAAGATTTTGTAATCACCTAAAAGTGGTATTTGAGTGCTAGTAGTGCTACTTGAGACTAAATATTCCTAGCTTAGCCTTAGACCTATCCTAGAACATATTATCATACATTTTTAGGCTTCGTAAGATCTATAGGTGTCCCCAATCAGTTCAAATGTAGTCCAAGATCCTCATTTATCAATCTTAGCCTTTCATGCCTTGTTTTCTATCAGTTGGATATTAGTGCCACATTAAAGACACTAGAACTATGTGGAATTAGTGTCCCCAAATTGGTGCCTATGTCCTTTACCCTAGCTTTTTTAAATGAATATATATTCAATGGTAAAATATTCCTAAGGTCAGCCTAAGAATCTTTTATTATCCACAAAAGCAACATAATACTATAAATACATAACTTTTAATCCTCTATCCACTAGATTGAAATCATATGAAAAATACCTATTCAAACATGAAAAAAGTTGAGCAAAATCAAGGTTATTAATCCATATTCTACCCTAATTATACATACTACCATCTATAACTGCCCTAAGCTTAGATTTTATAGACTCCCAATCTCAAGCACACTCAAGGCACTCAAGGCGACTATCATTTTAGCATCACTTGCACTTGCACCATCACTTAGGTGGAGAGAACTACATTGGACTTGATTCCTCCTAAGAGTATTGGTATGTAGGAAACTCTTTTCAAAATTAAGTGTTAAGGATGTCCAACATATCCTACTAATGAACACACTTTTTAGCTCATGCCTTACTTACAAGGAGGATTAGGGTTTACATCATAAATCAGCTATTACGTGTACAATACAAAGTTTCAAAGTTTGTGCGTGCATAAATAGAACCTAAAAACAAAGATACAAGTATACTCAGAAGTTTAGAATAGTCTTACATAGAGGACATTATCCTCATTATCAAGACACTAGATCCACATAGGGCCTCTATATAAATATGGCACTACTGTCTAAGAGGGTTTCTTGATATAGGGATCTAATTGATGACACTTATACCTACTCATATCTTAGTTTCCATTATTCAAATTGTTTATATAAGGTGTTTTCTAGATAAGTCTTTATTTGCACATATTTATTACTATATTTAGAATGTCAAATCTAGTCAAATATGTAACAAATTAGTGGTTAGCTTATGCATATTATTGTTTTCATTTAGAGTATTCAGTGCCTTAACAAAATATAGGATTTACATAAGCTAAACCCTAAAATGTTAAAACATTTGGTGAACCCAACTTACTTTGCACATTGTTCAAACCCTAACCCTAGATGCTATTAAGGTTTATATCCATTTTGTGTCTATGCTCAGATTTTAGCTCTAAAATTTATGATTTGTTTCAATTTTTATTTTTTGTAATATTTCTTAGATTAAAATTCTTCAAATGTTCAAAATACACAAAAAAATATTTTCCTACTTCCCAAACTATAATGAGAGAATTTGACAATTGATTTGATGAAATTGACAAGAAATAAGTTCAAGATTTTATGTCCAAATATGTAGATATGCAAGATGACCTCATCACTATTATTCAAGAAAAACTCCAAAATTCAAACAATGGTCAATCTTCAACTCCCATAGTTAATAACAATGTTACATGTATATCTGGGCCAACTCAGCTAACACAACAAGCAATTGTAATTTAACAACCTTCTGTGGCAACTATACCTCTTGTGATTAGTTCCTCCACTCCAAATGTACAATCCCTTATGCATGAGGTTCATACTATGTAGGCTAATGTGTTACATATTGAGAATAGAGCCACTAGGGCATCATATGCCTTGGATTCTAACATTCTACTACATTCACCTTTGGCATATCACACAGAGGCAACTCCCTTACCATCCAAATTTTTGGCACCTAAGATTACATTACATGATGGCAAGCATGACCCAGAGCACTATCTTATTGCTTTTCATGGAACATGTTTGGACTACATGTCCAATGATTAGCTTTTCTTGAAGTTGTTTTCATGTAATTTAAAGGATTATGCCCTATAATTATTTTACAACTTACCAGATCGATCTATCACATCATTCAATCATTTTATGGGCATGTTTTTAGCACACTTCTCCATCAATATCAGTGACAAGATCCCATATACCCAAGTTGCATAGTTGAAACAAAAGTTAAATGAACCTATCATATAACACATCTTACGATACAAGACTATATTAGCTAAATTGAATAGCCCCATGGTAGATGAAGAGCTTCATGACATCATCAAATAGAGTGTTTTACTAGCATTACACAAAGCTATCTTATTTAATATGTTTCCTACAATCACCTTTTTTTGCCACAATAAAATAAAGAGAGGTCAAGCTTTCATTAATGTGCAAACTAAAATATACCATTAAATTAAAATAAATTACTAAGAGTTCAAATAATCCTCCATATAAGGTAATGTCCATTGAGAACAAGAGTGCCCAAAAGGCCACAGTTAACAAATTTTTAGATCCATCTCCTTGCTTAGTTTTATCCTTTCCTCAGTGCAGAATCCTCACAACCTTCTAGAGTCACAAGCATAGGTTTTATAGCATATTTTAGAATATAATGCCATATCTCTCCCTCCCATTAAATAGGTTGATACGACATATGGTATCTTCAAAATGACTATGATTCCAATAATTCTATGAGTATCATAGGGCATCAGGATATACAAAAAAAAGACTCATAAGCCTAAAACATAAGATACAAGATTTGATTGAGGCTAACATTATTAATGTGACAACACCCACAAAGGCACCAAAGGTACACCAAATATAAGCTAAGGCATTAAAGATATTCTTAGATACATTTCCAAAGCACATAGAAAATGAGGTAGGGAGAACATCAAGTGTTCACTACACATATTAGGCACATCCACCACAAGGTTTATATCATACTATTACAGAGGAGGCACACCCATTGCATAACATCATTGGCATATGCCATAATTTTATCCTTGCTAGACCACTCATCACCTTCTCAGACTAGGAGATTATTGATGATGATACAAATTTACATGTGCTCTTTGTCCGAGCATGCATAGATCATCATCCTATCCATAGTGCTATGGTTGACAACATGTCAAGCATTAGGTAATTTTTAGATTTTTTTAATTTTGCATATCAACTTCAATTTCTAGTTGAGGTTATTTTAAAAAAATTATGTAATATTTTTATTCATTCAAATTGAATCAATAAAATTTATGATTTCACTAAATTATAAGTATTATATCTATTAATAAATTCAATTTTTTTTTTCTATGCTAGTTTGTGAATTCCTCAGTTTAGGTCATGATGATGTAGAAAAAATAGGAAAATTTTTTGGAGGCCATAAATTTTGACTCGTAACTCTGTTTGAGCTCTTACATGCACCCAAACAATCCGTATAAAAAAGTTTAATTTCCCCCTAAGCCGCTCTACTGACTTAGTTTTGATTTTGATATTTTTTTAATGGCTAAACATGATCATTTGAGGGTCTAAAATTAATGTTTAATGATTTTTTTGAGAAATTTATATTTTTAAATCATATCAATTTTTAGAACCAAAAGTCAAATTTAGTTAAATTTTATTTCATAGGCTAATTTTAGTATTTAGGTTATTTTTAGATTTTTTAGAGCCGCATGCGCTTGCTTGCAAAACTTACTATAAATAGTGGCTACTAAAAATAGATTCTTTTTAGATTTTAGTTTTTTTTTTAATTTTGCATGTAGAATCTAATTTTCATGTTTAAGATTATTTAAACATGGTTTGGGTTTGTAATTATTTTAAGCAATCAATACAAATCAATGCTGAGTATTATTTCAAGATCTTGGACTTATTGATAATTTTCTTGTTCTTCATAGTTTCTGGGTTCATTATTTGGTATCAGAGCAAGTTCAAATATTAGAAGAGTAAAGAATGGTGAGAGGATGAGGAGGTGTTGCAAACATGAATTAGACTATACAAGAGCTACAGAAGCAAATTCAACAATTAACAGAGGTTATCACCAATCAACAAAGAAGACAAATTGGTGATGAGAAAGACATAGATCATGATGAACAAATTTAGCAAGAAGAAGAACAATAAGAGCAATCATCATCGATGGAAGAGAGGATGGTTCAAGATTTAGAAGGAAGAAATAAAGGAATCAAGGTTGATGTTCTAGATTATGGAGGCAGTTTAAAACTAGAGGAGTTGATAGATTGGATGAATAGCATGGAGAAGTTCTTCTAGTGGAGGACTATGAGAGAAGACAAGAAGGTAAATTTTGCATGCATGAAATTAAAAGGTCATGCAATGATTTGGTGGGATCACCTATAGAAAGAGAGATAAAAAAAGGTAAAGAGAAGATTAATTCATGGAAAAAGATGGAGAAGAAGCTAAGAGATTTTTTTTTAATGGATTATGCACAAAACCTACATAGAAAATTTTAGAATTAGAGGTAAAAAGATCACAATATAAAATAATATACAGATGAATTTTATAAGCTTTTCATATGACTAAAGCATGATGAAATAGAAGAGTAGATGACTGTAAGTTATGTAAATGGTTTAAATTTTTTTAATTCAAGATGATATAAGCATCCATATAATACTTAACATGGAGGAGGCTTATCAATTAGCTTTGAAGGCAGAAGAAAAATAAAATAGATAAAATTTTAGGATATTTATTGGTCCAAAAAGAGGAAGATCCCTTCCAATAAGAGGATGAGATGGGTTTAATATCACTAGAGGTGGATTTAATGCCAATAAAGGTGAATCATCATGAGGTACAAAAAGAAAAGATGATAATAGGTAAGGGTTTCAATACTAATAAAGAGGAAGAGGATTTTAGAGAGGATGAGGTTATGGTGGTGATAGATGATGGTTTTCAAATGAACATAAATCTTATGTATTTTACAGATGTGGGGAATAAGGGCACATAGCGTTTGAGTGTCTATACTATCAAGATCAAGAAAGGAGGCAAGAAGATTACTCAAAAGTAAATCTAGCTGAGGCTAAAATAGAAGAGTAGAATACTGAAGTTACACCAGTTGATGTTCGAGAGAATCTCATGATGAGAAAAACCATGTTCACTCCAAGAAAGGATCATGTGAAGAATAAAGAAGGTGGTGATGCATGGCTACGGTCAAATATTTTTTGAACAAGATGTACTTTGAGTGGAAAGGTATGCAAAATAATAATAGATGGTGGTAGTTGTGAAAATATGGTCTAAAGAAATGATTGAGAAACTAAATCTGAAATGTGAAAAACATCCTAACCCTTATTGGATTTCATGGTTTAAGAAAGGGAACGAGGTTACAATAGATAAAAAGTGCTTAAATAAGTTTTCTATAGGAAAAAACTTATAATGATGAAATATGGTGGGATGTTATTTCAATGGATGTATGTCATGTGTTATTTGGGAGACTGTGGTAATTTGACATGAAAGTACTTCATGATGGAGCAAAAAACACATATATTTTTTAGAAATGTGGTGAAAAGGTAGTTTTGTTACCTCTTAAAGATGAAGAGAAGACAAATATCATGCTCTATACTAAAGAATTTATCCAAGATATGAAGGTAGCAAATTTCTATTATGCACTAGTAGCAAGGAATGAAGAAACAGAAATGGTGCCAATACCAACATAAGTAGCAAGAGTGTTAAAAGAATATGTAGATGTTATTCCTAATAAGTTACCAGATAGTTTACCACCAAAGAAAGATATTCAACATCACAATTATTTTATTCTAGGATCAGCTCCACCTAATCAACGAGCTTATTGGATGAGTCTAATAAAACATGTAGAATTAAATAAATAGGTTATTGAATTGTTAAGGAAGAAAGTGATAAGGGAGAGTATGAGTCCATGTGCAACACCAACATTGCTAACTCTAAATAAAGATAGAGGATGGAGAATGTGTGTAGATAGTAGATAGATTAATAAAATTACAATAAATTATATGTTTCTTATACCTCGTTTAGATTATATGATGGATGTGCTTATAGGAGCAAAACATTTTATCAAGATTAATATAAAGATTCATTATTATCATATTTGAATTCATGAAGGAGATGAGTGGAAAAATGCATTCAAGATTAAGGATGACTTATATGAGTGATGGTGATGCCATTCAAATTATCTAATACACCTAGCACATTTATGAGGGTGATGAATATAGTGCTATGAGAATACATTGGTAGGTTTGTGGTTATTTATTTTGATGATATTTTGATATTCAGTAAAACTAAAGAAGAACAATTACAACATTTGATAATGGTAATGGATTTGTTAAGAAAGGAGAAGTTGTATTCAAATATGAAGAAGTACTAGTTTATGTAGAATAATTAGGTATGTATGGGTGCAAGTCATATTTTAGTTGGTGGTGTGAAAATAGATGAAGAAAAGATAAAGGCAATTATTGAGTGGCTTATTCCAAAAAATATTACAGAGGTAAGAAGTTTTCATGGTTTAGCAACTTTTTACAAAAAAATTATTAAAATTTTTAGTAGTATTGTGGCACCAATAATATATTGCATGAGAGGGAAAGAATTTGCATGAACTAGAGCAACCGCAAAAAGCTTTGAATTTTGAACAAAATTACATAAAGACTAATTTTAGCATTACCAGATTTTAACAAAGTGTTTAAGGTTGATTGTGATGCTTTATTTTTAAGAATTGGTGTTGTGTTGAGTCAAAAAGGAAAGCTAATATTGTAATTTAGTGAGAAATTGAATGAGGTAAGAATAAAGTATATTACTTATGATGTTGAAATTTATGCAATTGTACAAGCATTAAGACATTGGAGGCATTATCTAGTGTCTAAGGAGTTTATATTATTTACAGATCATGAGGTTCTAAAGTATGTGAATACACAAAAGAAGTTGAATAGTAGGCATGCAAAGTGGGTTTCTTTTTGTAAGGGTATACTTTTGTGTTGAAGCATAAATTAGGGAAAAAAATCAAGTAGTTGATGCATTGAGCAAGAGGGTAGAATTATTAACTATAATGGTGAGTGAAGTAGTTGGATTTGAAGCTTTTAAAGAATTATATGATACTGATCCATATTTTAGCAATGAAGTTGAACAGTGAAGAAATCTATTAATAGGTGGGATAGATGCTATTCATGGTGAGTATCTTATACAAGAAGGTTATCTCTTTAAAGGGAAACATTTATGCATTCCATTTGGGTCTCTACGAGACAATATCATAAGAGAATTACATAGTGGTGGTTTGGCTAGACATTTTGGTAAGATGAAGATAATAGCTTTGGTGGAGGAAAAGTATTTTTGGCCAAAAATAAAGAGAGATGTGACAAGGTATGTTTTAAGGTGCAAAATATGTCAGGTGGCTCAAGGACATGCATAAAATACTATACTATACATGCCATTATAATTTCTAAGAGGACCATGGATAGATTTGAGTATGAAATTTGTGTTGGGATTAACAAACACATAGAGGGTAATGATTCAATTTTTATTGTTGTAGATAAATTTTCTAAAATGATTTATTTTATTGTATGTAAGAAAACTGATGATGCCACTAGAGTTGAAAAATTATTTTTTATGGATATTGTGAGATTGCATTGTGTTCTAGAAACTATTATATAAAATAGGGACATGAAATTTCTAAATAATTTTTGGAGGACTTTGTAGAAGAAGATGGGTACTAAGTTACAATTTAGTAGTGCATATCACCCAAAAATAGATGGACAGACAAAAGTTGTGAATAGACACTTGAGAAATTTATTTAGATGCATAGTGGGAGAGAAGCCAAAGCAATGAAACTTGGATTTACTACAAGTTGAGTTTGCATATAACAATTTAGTGAATAAATTAATAAAAAATTCACCTTTTCAAATTATTTATGAGAGAAATCCTATTGGTATTTTAGATTAATTTATAATTATAGATCAAATTAGTGATGCAATAGAAGCGTTTCCAGAGCATATGCATTAATTGCAAGGAGTAATAAAATCTTTGTAGGAAAGTAATGATAAATGTAAAGCAACAACAAATGTCAGAAGAAGATCTAAGGTATTTCATGAAAGAGAGTTGGTAATTGTTTACTTGAGAAAAGAAAGATTTTATAAAGGTACATACAATAAATTGAATTACAAGAAAATTGGGCCATGCAAAATTGTGAAGAAAATCAATGATAATGCATATGAGATGAGTTTACCACAAAATTTTGATATATCTCTAGTATTTAATGTTTCAAATTTATATGAATTCCATGAAGAGGATGGTGAAGATGATGAAGATGAAGAAGTAAATTGGGAGTAGCAAGTTTCAAAGAAGAAGAAAGAAAAAATTGTGCAAGTTTTAGATATGAAGACAGTGAGCATAAGGCAAGGGAATTATAATAGGTATTTGGTGTAGTGGAAAGGATTGCAACAAGAAGACAACACTTGGATTAGAGAATGGGAGTTGAAGAAGATTAATAAGGAAAAATGGTAGCAGTACAATTAGGACAATTCGCATGCGTTGAGTTGTTTTCAACAAGAGGAGAATGATGTAAAAAAAATATACCAAATTTTTGGAGTCCATAACTTTTGACTCGTAACTCCGTTTGAGCTTTTCCACGTGCCAAAACAATTGCATCAAAAAGTTTGATTCTACCCTAAGCTGATCTATCCACTTAGATTTGATTTTTATATTTTTTGAAAGCCAAATGTGATCATCTAAGGGTCTAAAATTAATGCTTAATAAAAAATTTTAAGAATGTTTTATTTTTAAAAATTGTATATTTTTAGAACCAAAAGTCAACTTCAGTTGAATTTTGTTTTATAAGATAATTTTAGTATTTAGGTTATTTCAAAACAAAATGTAGAGCTACATGCGCTTGCATGCAAAACTTACTATAAATAGTGGCTGCTAAAAATAGACTTTTTTTTAGATTTTAATTTTTTTTAAAAAAATTTGCGTGTAGATTTTAATTTTTTATTTTAGGCTTATTTAAGCATGGTTTGAGTTTGTAATTATTTCAAGCAATCAATATGAATCAATTCTGAGTATTGTTTCAAGATCTTGATCTATTGATAATTTTCTTGTTCTTGATAGTTTTCGAGTTTATTACATGATGATGATTGCAAAGATTCATTGCACATTAACTTAGAATTTGAATATGAATTAATGTTAATATTTTTTTTTCATCTCTATTGAATAAACTACCTAATTAATTAAGGTATACTACATTTGATTTTGAAGTTATGAATAAATTTTTTTATTTAGATTTATTTAATTTTATTCTAAATTTCTTAAAATAAGTTTTTAATGCAACAATTTTTTATTTTGTTCTAATATAAATGTTTAACAACCCTACAATGATTTTCTAAACTGGAAAAATAATTACAATTTAAATGAAATGTATTTGGAAAAATCCAACCCCTTATAAGGAGACTCACTTTTATATATAAAATATTTAAATATATTTTAAATTATTATTTTTGACATATATTTATTACTATCATTAATTATTCTTAAACCAACAACACTCTTAGAAATGATCGCTGTTAAAAAAAGTCTACAAATTTTGATTTGTAGATAAATATAACAGAAATTGAATTATAAAACTTTCAAATTATTAGCATTGTGAGTGATGAACAACATAAATTATGAACTTTTACATTTTGTGATTGCAAATTTTCTATCAATTTGAAATTTGAATTTAAAAATTAATATTAATAAATATTATTAAAAAATAATTATATTTAAAATTTTATTATTAAATCTATTTTTTAAAAAATAATAAAATTGTAATTTAAAAAATATTGATATAAATAATTTTTAAAGAAATATTATTTATTATGATTTTATAAAAAATTAAAATTAATATTTAATTTTTTAATTTTTATAATTTAAATAATTGATCATTTAATTATTTATTTATATATTAGAGATTTCATAATCTCAAATAATTTTGAGGTCAGGAAAATGACTCAATAATACATTATTTATATATTAGAGATTCCATAATCCCAAATAATTGTGGGGTCAGAAATATGGCTCAATAATACATTGTGTTTTCATTTACATAGATATAATTACATAAGATTGATTTACACAATCTCCAACCAAAAAATCTTTCCTTCTACTATTTGAGAAAAAAAGACAGATTTTTTTTTCATTGTAATTGTTTGTCCCCAATAATTATGGGTTGAAGCTCGTATTTGAATTCATTATGTTGGTAGACTTTGTAACTAGGTCTTTGAAAACATTTCAACATGCCTCAAACTTTCTATGCCTTTCACTTCCTTTGTCCTTTATTTGTTGTTGTTTTTTTTTAATGGGTGCTACATTCTAGCAAGTATAAAATAGGGAGTGAATATTAAAATAAATAATTTGAAAAATATTATTTTTAGTGTATTTATATAAAAATTATAATGTATTATATTAATAAATAATTTTATTACATTTTTTATTACAAGTATTTATATTATATTTTTAAAGTTTTTTGAATTTTTTATTTTAATTTTTTTTTAAAAACATATTTTTCATTTTATATACCTCTTAAAATATATTTTATATTTCAATAAAAAAATTTATCAATTTTAAAATATTTAATTTAAATTTATTTATATTAATTAATAATTTTATTACATTTTCTTACCATTTTTCAATTAAGTAAAGATAAATCCCTTACCAAACTTTATAGTCCTCCACCAGCACCCTGCCCGCTTCTATTGTAAGTCGCCTATCTACATAAATATGGAACCCCAAATGTATATGCCCAGCCCAGCCTCGTCCCACGTTCAATGTGAAAGTTTGCATTGTAATTATTTTGGTTCTAAAGGAATGGGTATAGAGGATGCCTTCGGAATGGTATTGTTATGATATCATCATCATAAAGTTGAAAAAAAAATTATCATTCATTCAAACGGCTTATCCTGGGCGCAATCATTCAGATAATGTCAGGATGAGATTGAAAAGAGTGGTTGACATGACTCGAATGTCGTAAATGATCTCCGTATCTCATAACTTACAGACAAAAGTGGAACGAAAAATATGGTCCTCGATTTTCCTTTCTTTTCTCTCTCACATGGCATACAGCAACAGTACTTCACTTTAATCATTACAGGATCAAAGTAAAAAAAGAAGATTAAAAATATTATCATCAGATTGGGTATAATCCGTGGCTGAATGTATATATAGATATCATTGTTGCATGCGAGTGGTAAATGATCTTTAAGTTTTCATGGGTTTTGCAGGTTACAAAACCCATTGGAAACCTGCAATCAACATATTTTGACATACTTGAATAAGTCGGGTTGATCAATATTGGGAGAATAATTCCTTGCAATGTTGATGTTCAAATGGATCATTTAACATTTCCAGGAAGCAGACTGCTGGGTTTGGGTTTTGCAAGTTAAATACTTGGGTGCCACATAAATTTGCATGAAATAATAAAGATAATCTTTCTTTTGTTTGTGGTCCATAAAATAATTAACTTCCATATTAATTTCCATCATCATACATGACTGATTGTTGGGGCCGGCGGTCATGGAAAGGATTCAGAAAAGCTTAATTTGAGATAGATTGTGTTTTCTTTTGTAGACATGATTGGGAATCGATGTTTCAACGTTGATTGACAAAGTGGGTCACTGAAATCCTCGACATATGGTCCCAACTCCACATTGCGACATGCTCCCTTCTGCTTCTGGAGTACCAAGAGCCCTTAGTGCCCCAGGGAATATTAATGGTACAGAATTTCTGCTCAAAATCATAGTCACAGCAAATAATTTTATAAAAAAATATTGAAGTTCACAATGTTTATGAGTTTTGTCTGCCTTACAGCTTGATACAAACGTATATATTTTACCCACGTAATACGAGGAACGTGCTATTAGGTCACATAAGTGCTACCTTCAAATAAACCAAATGAATATTGATTCTTCAATCCACCCTGTTAAACCAAATGAATATTGAATCCTAGCGGAGTAGAGGGTTGATGGTAATGTCACAAAGTCTAGAGGTGGGTCGCCTTTGGATGAACTTTCTCCAATATTATATCTAAGCATTACTTTAATGGTCCAACAAAACTTAGTTCAAGATAGATTGTTTTTTATTTTGGACACGTGATTAATAATTTATATTTTTAATATTGATCAACAAGTGAGTGATTGAATGAAACATTTTAAATAAATTAAATACTTCACTATTGAATAAAGATATAATTTAAATCACAATTAACTCATAACGAATATGTTATATATAGCAAATGAAAAATTACTCCAACACATTTTTTAAAATTGAATTTTTAGTTTTTTATTTATTTTCATCCTCCTTAATAAAATTGTTGTAATTAAAATATTTATAAAATTTTATTTGAACATGATTTTTTATAAAAAATAGGTCATTCTAAATCTATTGAAAAGATTAAGAAAAAACTACTTGATTTAAAATAAAATGATATAAGATTTAGTCATTGCATGGATTTATTCTTCTAAAATTAACCTAAAGACACATTAATATGATTTAGAGTCGTTCTATGGCTTTATTCTTGTATAAAATTAGTACTCAACAACATTTATCTAACATTTTACCCCTTAATGTTGAGGGACTACCAAACATATCTTAGAGTTTCAAAAATATAAATTTTGGAATAGTTGCACTGAAGATATTTGCAAGCTACTCTTAGGTGTTTATATGTTTTAATCCACATCTTTCTTATAAACTAAACATTGAATAAATTAGTACTTAAAATCAAAATGCTTTGACATTTTGTGATGGATTGTATTCTTGGCCAATTTGATAGCACTTGCATTATCATTGTAGATTGATCTTGTTTCAACCCAATATCTTCTACAAATTTTCAGAGCCATAATGTATGTGTACCATTTGAATTGACTAAAATATATTTGGCTTTTCTAGATTAAAGGAAAATTGAACTTTGGTTCTTTTAGCTCCATGTAGCCCAACATGAACCAAGTGAAAATGAATTTATGGATGTTGACTTCGGTCATCTAAACTGATGCAGATCCCAAACTTCCATAGGCCATAAATTTTGATCTATAGCTTTATTTGAGCTCTCATTTGCACCAAAATGACCGTATAAAAAAGTTCAATTTGCACATAAGCCACTCTATCTACTTCGGGACATTTTAAAAACTTTTCCAAGGCCTTACGTGACCATTTAAGGGTTTGAATCTGATTTTCATTTTTTTTTTGGATTTTATCTATTTTTATAATTAACATATTTTTGTAACCAAACATAAAATTCAATTCAAATTTGTCCATTAATTTTAGTGTTTAGGAGATATGTGAATATATTTAGAGATGCATGCACTTGCATGCAAAACTTACTAAGAATAGTAGCTGGTAAAAATAATAAGTCATTTTTTTAGAATTATTTGCATGTCAACTCTAATTCTATGTAATTATTGCATTCATGCAATATAGATTATTAATTTAAAAATTATATGTAATTATTGGTTTCATTTAGAAATTATCAAATTTTGTAAAATTTTTGATTTCATTCATTCATAAATGGTTGTATGTAATTATTGCATTCAATCAATATGAATCAATACATATTATTATTTCAGAAATTATGTGTTCTATGCCTATTGGTTTTTTTTCTTGATAGTATTCAGGTTCATTATTTTGATATATGAACAAGTTCAATGCTTATAGGTGTAAGAGATGATAAGAGTATAAAAAATAATTACTCATATGAACAGGACAGTGCAAGAGATATAGAGGGAAGTGGAACAATCAACTACAATTGTCATAAATCAAAGATAAAGAAAACTAGAAGATGATGTAGAGGAAGAAATAGATTATAAAGATGAAGTTCAACAATAGGAGGAATGATACGAACATCCACCATCAATGGAAGAGAGGATGGTTAGGAATTTAGAGGGAAGGAATGAAAGAATCAAGGTTGACATTACATATTATAGAAAAAGTTTAAAACCATAGCAATTGATAGACTGGATGAATAACATGGAGATGTTTTTCAAATGGAAAACTTTGAGAGAAGACAAGAAAGTAAAATTTGCTCTTATGAAATTGAAGGGTCATGCAATGATTTGGTGGGATCACCTATAGAAAGAGAGATATAGAAAAGGTAAAGAGAAGATAAATTCATGGAAAAATATGAAGAAGAAATTGAGGGAGAAATTTCTTCCTTTGAATTATGCATAAACTCTATACATAAGATTTCTAAATTTAAATCAAATGGATCACATTATAAAAAGTATACATATGAGTTTTATAAGCTTTTTATACAAGTGGAGCATGATGAAACATAAGAACAGATGGCCCCAAGGTATGTAAATGGTTTGTATTTTTCTATTTAAGATGAATTGAGCATAAATAGAATACTTTTAATGGAGGAGGCTTATCAATTAGCTTTGAAGGTAGAAAAAAAATAGATTAAATCTCAAAAGATCATTTGGTATTAGGCCAAGAAGAGATAAATACCCTCTAATAATGGGATGAAGTGGATTCAATAAAAATAGAGGTGGGTTTAATAACACTAGAGGAGAATCATCATGTCTTGTACAAAATTAAGAAGATAATAGACAAGGATTTTAATACTATAATAAAGGAAGAGTATTTTAAAGAGAGTGAGGCTATGGTGGTGGTAGAGGATGGTTTTCAAATCAATGTAAATCTTATATTTGTTATATATGTGGAGAAGGACATAAATCATTTGAGTTTATGCACTACCAAGTTTAATAAAAGAGGCAAGAGGATCACCTAAGAGTGAATTTAGTTGAGGTTGATACATAAGAGAAAAATAATGAATTTACAACAATAGATATTGAAAAAAATCTCATGATGAGGATAAAAATTATTACTCCAAGTAAAGAACACGTATATAATAGAGAAGGTGTTGATGCATGGCTATGGACAAATATTTTTTGAATAAGGTGCACTTCAAGAGATAAGATATACAAACTAATTATAGATGTTGGTAGTTGTGAAAATATAGTTTCTAAAGACATGATTGAGAAGCTAAAATTGCAATGTGAAAAACATCCTTATCCTTATTATATTTCATGGTTTACGAAGGGGATTGACGTTACAATAGATAAAAGGTGTTTAATCAAGTTTTCTATTAGAAAGTTTTATAACGATGACATATGGTCTGACGTTATATTAATGGATGCATGCCATTTGTTATTAGGAAGACCATGATAGTTTGACAAAAAGAAAAGATGGAGTGAAGAACACATACTTTTTAAAAAGATGGTACAAAGGTAGTTTTATTACCTCTTAAAGAAAAGGGGCAGTTAGAATGCATACAATCTAGAAAAGAATTTATCAAAGACATGAAGATGACATATTATTTTTATACATTAGTATCAAATAAAGAAGACATAAATGTGGCATAAATACCAAAAAAATAGAAAACGTATTGAAATAATATGCAGACATTATGTTGGATGAGTTACTATATGGTTTACCACCAAAGAGAGACATTCAACATCATATTGAGACATTCAACATTTTACTTCTTGCTAGACCAACTGATAGGACCAGAACCTAGAGAGAAACTGGAACCAGAAGTGGACTTGCGAGTCTATGAATCGCCAGCCTAGTCTGAATCTGTATATCCAACCAAGTCAACCTCTATGCCAAATCTATAATGAGTCATGTATCTATGTGAACCCTATATGTAATGCAAGATCCTCTTAGCTACTTTTCAATGCAGCTCATGAGGTTCTTGCATGAATCTGGAGACAAGTCCCACTGTATATGATATGTCGAGCTCAGTGTGAGTCAAGTAGATGAGACTACCAATAAGTTGTCGATATCAAGTGGCATCAACCAATGGTGAAAAATAGTCAGCCTCAAGCTTGACTCCTGATAGAAAGGGAGTCAAAGATGATTTGCAATTAGCCATATGAAATTGAGCCAATAAATTAAGAGCATACTTAGGTTGTGCAAGAGAAATCCCTAAATTTGACTGTGAGATCTCGATGCCAATGAAGTAGTGCAACAAACCCAAGTCTATCATGTCAAATCTATTCTAGAGAGATGCCTTCATCACTACGATAGCCGATGAAGAACTCCCGGTGATCAAAAGGTCATCAACATATAGAACCAAAATCAGGAGCGAATCATCCTGCCATAAGAAGTAGACATTGGGGTCAGAATGGCACCTAGTGAAATCCACTATGAGAAGGAAGGAATCCATCTTGACATACCAAGCCCGAGGGGCCTATTTGAGGCCATAAATATATTTCCTAAGTCTGCATACTAAGGAAGAATCTTGAACAAATCTTGGCGGCTGCTCCATGTAGATCTCCTCCTCTAGGTTTTCATGAAGAAAGGCACTCTTCACATCCATCTGGTGTACATCCTAACCATGTGCTACGGCAATAGCCAAGGTGAGTCAGATAGATGTCATCTTTGCAATGGGTGCAAAGGTCTTTGAGTAGTCAATGCCTGCCACTTGTGAGAAACCCTTGGCGACCAATCACACCTTGTACTTATCAACCGACCCATCTGCTGCAAACTTGGTCTAATATATCCACCTACATTGAACCATATTTCTTCCCTTAGGAAGTGAAGTCAAGTCCCAAGTGTGATTTTTGATTAAGGAAAAATATTCTTCCTCCATAGCATTATCCCACTCAGGTACCCATGATGCCTCTCAAAAAGTCTATGGATCTGAAACTAAAGCAAAGAAGGCATGTGGATCTCTCTAAAAATCCCCCCTAGTACGTCTATCATTTGTGAGATCTCCTTCCCAAGTGCCAGCACTCTCAAGTGTCTATCTGGCCCAAAGTGGCCTGAAAGTGGGTGAGTCAGGTGCGAACTCCTCATCCTCTAACTAACTAGAGGTGGATGACCCTGCATCACTGTCCTTGCTATCTGAACTTGAGGAAGAAGAAGATGTCTCTAGGCTCAAGAACCTCTTGTGGCTGTTCTAAATCTGATGAGGAATCATCATGAAAAATTAGATCCGATGAGGGAGAATAAGTGTCAAGTGTTGAGTCTCTAGGACACTCCTAAAAATAGACACTTTTCTCGATGAACATCTCATGAGTGACTGGATCTAGAAGGTGATACCCCTTAATACCATCTAGATATCCTACAAAGATGCAAGGCTTGGACTAATTTTTCATAGCTTTGCATTTCTTCTTCAGTATGCGGGCCATGGCTAGGGATCCAAAAACCTTGAGGTGCTCAACATCAGATTTCTTTTTATGCCAAGCTTCAAAGGGTGTTATCCCTTTCAAAGCCTTGTGAGGAACCCTATTTTGAATGTAGCAAGCACAATTGATGGCTTTGGCCCAATACTTTGGTGCTAAGGATTTTTAGTGAATCATACAGCTACCCATCTCTTTTAGGAACCTATTTTTGCATTTTGCAACCCCATTCTGTGAAGGACTGTAAGTGGCTATGTGCTACAAATCAATCCCCTCTGTGGTGCAAAACTGCTCAAACCTGTTGCTGACATACTCCCCTCCATTATCAGTTTAAAGAACCTTGATGGATTTCTCACTTTGTTTTTCAACAAGAGCCTTGAAGTCTAGAAAAACTTCAAACACTTCAGACTTTTGTTTGAGAAAATATATCTAAGTGTACCTAGAGAAATCATCAATGAAAGTGAGGATGTACTTGGCCCTTGTGAAAGATGGTTTGGGAAAGGGTCTCAATACATCACTGTGGACTAACTCCAAAGGTTGTCAAGCCCTCCAAGCTTTGCCTTTGTCAAATTTTGCTTCGGGATGCTTCCTAAGGGAGCATCCGTCACAAATTCCTTTTGTGAATTGGACATGAGGCAAGCCAATGACCATGTCATTTTTACAAAGTTGTTCAAGGTAGCAGTAGTTAAGGTGGCCAAACCACTCATGCCATAATTTTTTAACTCCATTTGAATGAGTCAACAATGCTATTGGAGAAGAGTCTAATGCAAAATGTGAGAAGGTGTATAACCTTGCTTGGTGATCTGCCATACCCACTACCACTGTAGTATCACTATGCAACTCCTTAATAGCCACTGAATTTGGTGAAAACTAAACTTTCATGTCCCAACGAATGTGAGTGATTTGGTACACTGATAGGATATTGGTTGAAAGAGAAGGAAAACTTAGAACATTATTGAATGTTCCTCCTTCCATTTTAATTGACCCTCTCCCTGCAACAAAAACTGAAGTGTCATCACCCAAACTAATTAAATTCATGATACAAGGCTCTAAAAATGAAAACTCAACTAGTGAAGAGCCCATTTGGTGAGAAGCATCCGAGTCAATGACCCATGAAGATATAAAAGCTGTTGTAGCTACAAGTGCCTTGCCCTTTTCTTTCTCCTTACCCTTGCCTTTTGTGTTGGTAGAATCTTGGGTAGATGAATTCTGCTTGATGGACTCAAGAACACCTATGTTGTTTTTTTCTAGAAGATGAGTTAGGTGATCTATTTGTTTCTTCATGCATTTATGTTCATCATGCCCTGTCTTCTTACAATAGGCACACTTAACCTTCTCCTTCTTAGGTTTAGCATTGGAAGAGGAAGACTCAGTGTTGTTTTTGGCAGGATTGTTGTTTTTCTTTCTTTTTCTCCTTGTCCTTGTTCTTTTTCTTCTTCTCCTTTGAAGTCTTATCCTTACGATTTCCAACTATCAAAGCTTGGGGTTGAGTAGACTTCATTGTGCCCATTTGAATTAACTTGTCTTGCTCCCTAGTCAAGTCGGTAATGAATGGATCCAAAGAAGAAATTTTCCATGTAGTGCCAAGGGCACTTTTTATGGCATGGAAAGTGGAGATAAAGACTGAATAACTTGGACCTAACTTTGTAAGAATAGAAAGAATGAGTTGATCATCTTTCTTCTCTGTTCCGCATTATTTCAATTGCAATCTAAGGGCCTTAAACTTAGTGAAAAAATCTTGTAGGGTGTCAAAGTTGCTAGGACTTAGATTTATGAGTTTGTTTTCAAGCTCATGTCCTCTCATCTCATCAAGCTTCCCAAATAAGAGTTCTAAGGTGTCCCATATGTATTTGGGAGTCTTGGAGGTTTGTAAATGGAAGAGAAGTTTTGGAGACACAGATAAGCTCAGTAATCTATAGGCTTCATCACTACAGTTGTACCAACTGACTTTTTCAGCATCAATGTTGGGTTCTACTTCAGTACCCATGGTGATCCTATACAACCCTTTGCTTCTAAGAATGATTGACATTTTAACCTTCCATTCATGATAATTAAAGGGTGTTAGGGGTTTAAGTTGAAAAGAATCTATTTTAAGCTGAATTTAAGTGAAGTTGTGTTGATTGCAAGTTGTGAAATTATGTAGAAAGCAAATATTTGCAAGTTGTGAAAATTAATCACACCCCCCTGAAATGTTGATGCCCCCAAAAATATGAAAGTGCATGCTCAAAAGACGTCAGACTCAGCTAAGAATGCATCTTATAGTAATCAGTGCAAGACTATAAGCAAACAGGACGTCAGACTCAATCGAAAATGCGTCTTGGGAGACCCAAATTTTAGGCACTTTATAAACTAGTGCATTTTTGACAAATAAAAAATTTACAATGTGGAGAATTGAATTAAAAAAACTTTTGCAAAAAATGACACCCAAATCTGAGCTACAGTTTGCAAGATATTAAAGGTTCAATTTTCTCATAAACTAGTGTTTTTACAAAAAAAAGCACTAAAACATTTTAAAAATGCCTGTTTTGAGAGAGAAAGTGGCATTTCAACCACTAATTATATTTGTCACAGAGTGAGGAATCCAAAGGAGGTCTTTGTGAGGGGGAATTGGCCTCCTACCAACCTGGGCCTCACCCTTCGTCTTCGTAGGTCGAAGATACAAGTTTGAAAAAACTTCTAAACTGTTTCTTTTTGAATGCTAATTTTCAATTTGTCTTTAATTCAAAAAATCAAATTACTAACTTATGAATATCAAAAAAATTATTGGACAAAAGCAGAATTATCAATCAAACAACAAGAGAGAGAGAGGGCCCACCACATGGGCGCTGAAAACCAAAAAAGGGAGCATCATTTTAAAGAAAAGACTGCTGGCAAAATTCTCTCACCAAGAAAAAGGGTGCATTTATGATTTGATGGGCAAGGAAAGGTGATTGAATCTATATACTTCAATGCACAACAGGTCTGGGCAGAATAAGACCAAAAAAGGTGCCTATTTTTAGAAAAAAATAGTCCTGATTTTGCTCACTATGCACCTGCACGCTGGATGCCGTATAGCTTCTTGGTGTGGCTATCTGATGGCATGGCTGATACTTTTACTCCCTCTGCTCACAAAAATTTCACCTAAGCTGAAGCAACAAAATAAGGTACAGAAGTGCAGTCAAGCAGGGCGTTGCTGCCAAGCCAACTGCTAAACCAGCCGCTGCAAAGAAGGTTGCCAGAAGGCCTGCAAGGACTGAAGAGAAGACATCAAAGACACCCAAAGGATAAGGATCCCAAGTAAAAGATACAAGAAATGATATTGAATTTTATTTATTTATTTTAGATCAGATCTAGAAATAAAAAAATAAAGAGAACTCCACTCCTCTTGATTTCAAAATAAACTAATAGCATAACCAGACACACAATTACAATGTTTGCTCTGATACCATATCGGAGTTGTTTCCAAAATTTAGATAATGTGAATGCAATGGAGACGTGATCAAATGAGATGAAGCAAGTGCACACCACATAGATGCTAAAGCAATTTGAAAATTATACAAGAAGATAAATTGCACAAGACAAAATGGAGAAAACCAAAATCTGATTAATATGAGATGGCCAAAGTGAAAAATACATATAAGAGAGCACGTAACTCCTCCACAAAAGGTGGCCAAGGCATCTCAAGAATACACTATAACTACTCCATGAAAGGTGGTGACAAGGTGCTAAGAATATAGAAGTAACTCCCATCAAGGGAGTTACTTATAACATTCTTATGACACATATGACACATCTATGACACACATCTCCACATAAGCTATCCTATCCCACAAATGTAGGAAAACTCCATGTATGCACAAAAATACAATTTCCCTAATTAAAAAATAGGTAAAAATAAAAACCTACACTAATAAAGAATGCATGAAAAAAAGTAAAGGCAATTTTTGAGTGGCCTATTATAAAGAACATTAAAGAGGTGATAAGTTTCCATGGATTAACAACTTCTTATAGAAAGTTCATTAAAACATTTAGTATTATTGATGCATCAATATTATATTGCACGAGAGTAAAAGAATTTATGTGGACAAGAGCAATAAAAAAAAAACTTTATGTTTTTGAAGAAAAAGATTACAAAAAACCCCATTTTAGCATTACCTAATTTTATCAAAGTGTTTGAGGTTGATTATGACGCTTAACATGTGGGAATCAGTGTTGTGTTGAGTCAAGAAGGAAACCCAATAGCATATTTTAGTGAGAGATTAAATTAGGTAAGAAATAAGTATTATACATATGATGTATTTTTTTCCATAGTAAAATTATTAAGACATTAGAGGAATTACCTAGTGTGTAAGGAGTTTTTCCTATTTATAGATCATGAGGTTTTGAAGTATGTGAAAACTTAAAAGAAGTTAAATAGTTTATATGAAAAGTGGATGTCTTTCTTAAAGGGATATACTTTTATTTTGAAGCATAAATCAGGGAAGCAGAATCAAGTAACTAATGCTTTGATTAGGTAAGTGGGGTTGATAACTACTATGGTGAGCAAAGTAATTGGATTTGAAGTTATTAAGGAATTATATGATATTGATATATATTTTGGAAAAATAATTGAACAATGTAGTAATCCATTAACAAGGGAGATAAGTAATACTTATGATGAGCACCTTATATAATATGATTATCTCTTCAAGGGGAAATAATTATGTATTTTAGTTGGGTCTATAAGAGATAATATTATAGGAGAGTTACAAAGTAGTGGTGTGGTTGGACATTTTGGTAAGTCAAAGAAAAATAGATTCAATAGAGGAGAAATATTTTTGGCCAAAAATGAAGAGAGATATGACAAGTTATGTTTCAAGGTGTATGATATTTTAGGTGGCTAAAGTACATACACATAATATAGGGTTGTACATGCCACTACTATTTCCAAGAGGAGTGTTGATAGATTTGAGTATGGATTTTGTGCTGGGGTTATCAAACACACAAAGAGGTAATGATTCAATTTTTGTTGTTGTAGACTAATTTTCTAAGATGATTCATTTTATTACCTGTAAGTAAACTAATGATGCCACTAGTGTTGAAGAACTATTTTTAAGGACGTTTTAAGATTGCATGGTGTTACAAAAACCATTACATCATATAAAGACATGAAATTTATAAGTCATATTCATAGGACTATATAGAAGAAGATGGGAACTAGTTTAAAATTTAATGGTGTATACCACCCATAAATAAATGGATAGATAGAAGTTGTAAACATGAGCTTGGTAAATTTGATGAGATGTATAGTTGGAGAGAAGCCTAAACAAAAGGACCTAGCTTTACCATACACTAAGTTTGCATATAATAGTTTAATGAATAGATCAATAAAAAAATCAACATTTCAGATCATTTATGAGAGCAATCCTATGGGTGTTTTAGATTTGGTGTAATTACCAATTATAGAACAAGTTAGTGATGATGCAGAAGTATTTGGAGAGCATATAAAAAGGTTTTAGAAAGAATTGATGAAAAAATTGTAGGAAAGTAATGAGAAATATAAAGTAAAAACAAATGTCAGAAGAAGGTCAAAATTGTTTAAATAAAAAAATTTAGTGATGGTTTTCTTGAGGAAATAAATATTTCCAATAGGTACATACAAGTTAAAATACAAGAAGATTGGTCTGTACAAAATTGTGAAAACATTAACGACAATGCTTATGAGGTGAGTTTACTAGAAAATTTTGATATTTCTCCAACACTTAAATTTTTATATTTATATGATTTCCATGGAGAATATGGGGAAGGGGAAGAATATGAAGAAGTATATTAGTATCAATAAGTACCAAAGAAGAAGAAAGAAAAGACATTGCATGTTTTGGATAAGAAGATAATGAACACAAGGCAATAAATTTATAAAAAGTATTTGGTATAGTGAAAATAATTATAATAGGTAGATAATAATTGGATTTTAGGATGGGAGTTGAAGGATATTGACAAAAATATATGAGAGGAGTATAACTAGAGTAACTTGCAGGAGCTGTGCTATTTTCAACTAGAGGAGAATGATGCAGATCTCAAACTTTAAGAGGCCATAACTTTTGATTCATAGCTCCATTTGAGCTCTCATTTATGCCAAAATGACCACCTCAAAAAATTATATTTAGACGTATGACACTCTATCCACTTAGGAACATTTTTAAAAAAATTTAGAGGCCATATGAGACCATTTGAGGGTCCAAAACTAAATTTTAATAATTTTTTAGGTCTTGTCTATTTTTAGAAGTAGCCTATTTTTGTAACCAAACATGAAATTCAATTAAAATTTGTATTATAAGTTAATTTTAATGTTTATGATATATGTGAATATTTTTATATCTATGTGTAGTTGCATTATAATCTTACTAAAAATAAAAACTGCGAAAGATAACAAGTCAAGATTTTTATTTTATTTTAGATTTTCAATTTTTTTATGTCAAATACAATTATAAGTTGATGTTTATTTCATGCACTTGTATGTAATTATTAAATTCATTAAATATGAATCAATATAGATTACTTTTTCATAGATTTTGTGTAGTATGTCTATTGGTTTTTTTGCTTTGATAGTATTGGAGTTTATTGCAAATTACCTTGCTAATTGAAATCAATAAAATAAACATGTTAAAAATTTATAGTGGAATGATAATGAATACTAAAATTTATATTAAATTTTACATACCTCAAAATTATCTTGGCTTCTCTTATATGAATTTTGGATGGCTTAGACATATACTTTGAAACAAGAGAAACTAAAAAAGAAATATCTAGTCTTGTGTGAGTTAGAAACATTAAGCTTCAAACAATACATCTATAAGTTATCTCATTAGCTATTTCAAAACCATATTATATACATAACATAACTCCATGATAATTTAGAGTGAAGACCAGTATAAAATAAACCATACTTAATTTCTACAACATATCCTTGAATATTTTGTTTCACAAATGAATATTTCATCATTACTTTGATGAACCTCAATCCCTAGGAATTATTTCATGAGACCTAAATCTTTGATTTCAAATTCATTCATCATAGTAAACTTGATTTCATCCTTGATACTATAGAAACTACCCATATACAACAAATGATCAACATATAAACTTATAATAAGAATATCATTACCTTCTTGCTTATAGTAAAAAGTAGGTTCATTCTTGCTTCTTTTAAAAGCCATTTTGTTGAAAATCTTCATCAATTTAGACATATTATTCTCTTGGTATCTACTTGAGGGCATACAAATCCTTATTTAACTTGTAGACTTGGTCTTATTTAACTTTTGATACAAAAACTTGTAGTTTTTGTACATAGACTTCCTCTTCTAGGTACCCATTTAGTAAGGCATTTTTTCACATCCATGTGATGTATGCTCAATTTTTTTGAGTTTATAATGAAATGGCCATTTTAAATATCTATTGTTTTTCCAGTGGTGCAAATGTCTCTTCATAATCTATGCCATATCTATAAGTGAAGCCTTTTAAAACTAGATGTGTATTATGTCTTTCAACACTACCATCACTATTGTACTTAGTCATATAGACCCATTTCATTCCAATACATGATTTGTCATGTGGAAGTTATGTAAGATCCCAATAATAATTCATATGAACGAAATATATTTTTTCATGTATTTCATGAAACTAAACATCATTAGTACATGAATATTTAAAACATGATTGTACAAAATTATCTTGTGTAAATAAAGAATAATTACCATCTCACCTTTTGGAATTCCTTCATGTGATTGACTTCTTGTACTGTGATAAGTTTCAATTAGGCTTATTACCTTCCTTGAATAACTAGGACAGAAAGTTGTACTTGCGTTTGGAATAAAATAACTAGATTAGGGTATTTTAATGGACAAGTATCAATTGGAGCTAAATTACTATCAGGATGGTCATAAAAAATATCATCATAGATACCATCATAAATACCATCAATAAAAATAGATTTAGACTTGTCAATAGAGCCTTTATCTTTGTCATGACCATACACTCCCCTTTCATAAAAAAATTGGTAGGAATTAGTCTTAACATGGATATATTGTTTACTTTTATTATTAGTGATTTGGTTGTGCAAATAATGTAGCATAAAATAATATAGGATATTGGTTGTTAGAACAACAAATCCTAAATTAGTCTTAAGGTTGTTTGTTGTTTGTTAGTTGTTAACAACTAACCTATTTTTGTAAATTTTATTAGCATCATTTCTTATATATTGTAACCTATCAATTAATAAAATTGTGTTATTAAGACTAATTAAATTTTATGTTTGAGCTTCACCTCTAGTCTAATAAGGGCTATTTTCAATATCTGGTATTTGAACAAGTTGTCATGGACCTATCTATACCCTCCATTCATTATTTTATGCATCAAATTGGATTGATGGCTATGATATGTAGACCATGAAGAAAAGGCATTATAATCCATCCGTCCCTGCTTGCATGTTGTCTATGAAGTGCAATGAAGTTCACGTGAATGTTTGTTGGCTACATTACCTATCTGTATTTCCTTTATGCCTCTACCCTACTCATTCCTTCTATAGTTTTTCCACCCATTACTGTTCGTTGTGTACATTATATATATATATATATATATATATATATATATATATATATATATATATATATATATATATATATATATATATATATATATATATATATATATATATATATATATATATATATATATATATCAAAAATTTTACATGCATATATTTTTTATAATCAAATCTTTTTGTAAATACATGTTTGAATAATCTTACACAACATTTTTGAAAAGAATCCCAGGATCTCCTCTAGTATCCTCCTCACAAAGATCCAGTCCAAGATCCATGAAAAATACAGCCACTGATCTTGGATTGACTTGTACATATTAGGATCTTGGTGATATATCTTCCTCCAATAGCATCTCACTTGGCTCATTTCCCTCCTTTCAGCATTGCATATAAGGGTTTTGTATATCATTGAGATCTAGCCTACTATGTGGTGACCTAGACTCATTCTTCTCTCAATGTTGATCCTTTGCCCCACATGGCAACCCAAAATAAAATTGGCATTGTCTATTCATCGATATCTACCATAGAATATCATGCATCATATATATAGATTTTCATCAATAAATATCGATCTGTGATAACCTAAAAACAAATATTTTCCTAAGGACTTCTTCTTAAAATTTCATCCTCTAATCTACCCTTGGCTCAATGCCTCGGACCAATCCACAATATTCATATTCACACAATGACACTCATCTTTGTGGCTGCCTACAAATTTTCATTATGATGAGGAAAAGATCAATATAAGGTTTTCTTTTTAGTATCTATTTGTTATTTTTAGGATTTGAATTTTACTAAGTCATTTTTCATTATTTCTTTTAGTTTGGTTTTAGGTATTACTTGGAGTTTTTTAATAGTTTTTTTAATTTAGTTTGTATTAAGTTTTAAAGATTTGGATTAGTTATTATTTATTTTATTTTTTATGTTTGGTTTTGTTTTGAATTCGTAGTTTTGCTATTTTTAATTTTTAAGTATTTAAGCCTATAGTTTATTTTATGTTGGTTTGTTTTTATTCCATAATATTTAATAAGTTTTTATTTATTAAAATCTTAATTGTTTTTTTTATTAAGTCAAATGTTTAATATGGTTTTATTATTTTTATTATTATAAGTCATGTTTTGTAATGCTTAAATATATATATTTTTATAATGAGTTTTGATTTGAATTTGTTTAATTCTTGTTTAGATTATGTCCTTAGTTGTTTTAGTCAATATTGTCAAAGTCTACATGTTTATTGTCATTGCCACTTTTATATTTATATTAATTAGTATTTTAAGTTTTTAAGATTAATTTTTTTGGGTCTAAAATAGAGTGGTCAGTTATTTTTTAAGTCATTTTTGTTGAGAGTCAAGTCCTTGTCATTTTTTTCAAAGAGTCCTTTTCAAAAATTATAAATTTCAAATAAGCCTTTTAAAGGCATTTTCAATAAAACAAGCTTGTTTTTTATCTTCATTGTAATAAGTTGTCCTAATCAATATACCAGACACATTTTTGGGTGAACTCGACATTCACATTTAGGGGGGAAATTTAGGTATGTAGCTCCTCACCCCATGTTAGAACTAAGGGGGAGGTAATGTTAGGAATTAGTCCTAACATGGATATATTATTTAGTTTTATTATTAGTGATTTGGTTGTGAAAATCACATAGCATAAAATAATATAGGTTATTCGTTGTTAGAAAAACTAATCCTAAATTACTGTTAAGGTTTTTTGTTACTTGTTAGTTGTTAACAACTAACCTATTGTTAGAATTGCTATTAGAAGCATTTTCTTATATATTGTAACCTCTTGATTAATAAAATTGTGTTGTTGATACCAATTAAATAATGTGTTTGAGCCTTCAGCGCTAGCCTGATAAGGGTTATTTTTAATAAAAATAACATCTTTTGACACAAAAATATTGTTAGTGAAAGAATTATGAAGCGTATAAGTGTTTCACTTTTCTGCTTCAAAAATAAACGTAACACTTTGTCAATTAATCATCAATTAATGTAATTAAATATTATGAATAACTCAAACTTATTGTTTGGATAAGATCAAAAATATTAAAGTGAACCAATTGAAGTGGGTGATGAGCCCTCCATACACTACCTTTGCAAACTTTTCTCTTGCATGTTTGCCTATAAAAAATACTTCACAAACGTCCTTGTGCTCCTCAACATTTGGTGAAACATCTACAAATTATTGTAACGATACTGACTTCAAAATTTCAAAAATTTAAGTATTCATACATGATATGACATGACTAAATTTTATCTTCATATGTCATATTGGTGAGATTACTACTATGTTCTTCAAACTTCAATGGGAAAATATTATTTTTAGTTCCATATGTGCAACTGTAAAGCCTTATTTACTTGATTATTATCATAGATTGTATGTTAATTATCATTAAACATTACCTTATATTTATTTTTAAAAATTTATCCAATTCTATAGACGTTATGTTTTAGCATTGAAGTGTAATAAATATTATTAATACATTACTTACCCTCTCTAGTATTCACCATCATATTTCCTTTTAATAAAAAATACAAAGATTTTTCATCCCCAAATTTAGTCTTGGTTTTAATAAAATTATATATATTTTAGGAAAAAAAATCATTATTCCCTAACATGTGATTGGAACAACTTGAATATAGGTACCAAACCTCTTTAGGAATGTTTTCAAAAAATTTATATAAAAAACAAAATTGCATGGAGAAGCATCCTAATCCTAATTAGCATAATTATCACTTTTTACTTTAGTTATTTATTTTAATCTACATTCCTCATTCAAAGTGACCATACATATGGCAATAATAACATTAGATATTTATTGTATCAAATTTGCATGTACCTCTTCCTCTTGTAGCTAAAACACCTTTTCTTCTTCTTTTTCCAATTGAATAACTATAATTATTATATTTTCCTTGTCCTTGGTTAATTTTCCACTATCTTCAGCTTGCACTTAGTTTATTTTATTTCTAGTGATAAAACTTTTACCTTTTGGAATCTTTAATTTTAAGGCAAACTCATTATCATCACATTATTCAACTATGCATCTTAGTATTTTTTCAATGGAACACAAGAGATCCAACTAG